>VXAC01008717.1:724897-885551 GCA_013399225.1 Rhipidura dahli
AAAAAAAAAAAAGAAAGAAAAAAGAAAAATCAAAGTTAATTTGAAAACCAGGTACTTTCAAGCACAGGCCACTATTTCCATAAAACCATCTATAAGATGTTTCCATGATTTAAAAACATTGCTGCAGCATCACATACACTGCAACATGAGGATACCCTCTAAAATTAGATGTGCATCTTGATGGTTATTCCTGATAGAATGAATTGAGTAGCTCTATTTAAAAAAAAAAAAAAAAGCATATCTCAAATTCTTTCCTAGCTATACCCTAATGTGTGGTATCCCTCGTGGAATTCCAACAGACTAATCTAGCACAGACTTTAGAATTAAGTAGCTTTGTAAAACTGCAAACAAGCACACAGTTAAAAGGTCACTGAGATATGCATGCTAACGCACGAGCAGGGAACACAGTCAAGGATAAATCATCACAGATTCAAAGTGCAACCTACTTTTTTCTGGTGAGACGTGTGCCTTTGCTTGTCCCCTCACAAGCCTGCACGTTGAGCCATCTCCTGCACAGACTCCACAGTTGTCTTCCTTGGCATTGCTCCCAAGCTGTCGATCACAGCCCACTGCCTGCCAACATCAACACCACAGTCAGAAGGAGGGCAAAGCTGTAGTAGACATGCTCAGGTTTCTGGAATTTTATTTATTATGTTATCCTTTTGATTTTATGAGCTGGCCTCATTTTATCAAAGCATATCTTGCCATTTAGGATTTTAAAAGCATGCTGTCGTTTCCATGATTTTAATGATGAACCACAACAACTGATATATTAAGCTATTCAAGCCTAGGAAACACATGAATTCATTTCCCACTACTTTATGTGAATGAATACCATTGAGCATTATTCTTTTCAACACAAGGCATAACTATGTTATTTACAACTTGGTTTTCATCACCTGTTTAATTATGTCTGAGAAAGGATAAATGCAATTAAATAATCTGACTTAAAAATTTAAAGGGCACTCAGCCTTCAGGTTCATAGACAAAGAAGTGAAGAGTAGTGCTAATATTCCAGTGTCTTGGCCATTCAGAATTTAACTGTCACTTGTGTAGATCTATTTGCCATTTACATCAATGTCAATTACATACACATTGGCTAACCAGCTTTGAAAAAACTTGGACGATTCACTTCTCACCTTTTGATTTTTTTCTGGTTTATGAATATAAGACCCATTCCATAAAACTTTCCAATGATTATTATAAAAACACCCAAACTTAAACACTGCCAAAAATTTTTAAAAAGGCAATTTTTAAAAAAAAATCCTGTCAACTGAAAACCCTCCAAATCATAATGAAAACATTTTACCAGGTTTTTCTTTTTCTTCATATCAGTCAACTCCACAAGAAGGATGGGAGTGAGAATGGAAAAACTAAGACCAGACAAAACTGACTGAAAGCACCTTCCTGCTGAATGGAAGATAAATATTTGGCCTCACCCATCTTACTCTTCACCACTTCACAGAAGAATTTTTCAGGGACTACCAAATGCTGAGCAATGTGGTAAAAAAGCTGATCTCCAGCTTTGAGTTTTCCCAAGTCAGCCTCTTTTATTCACATATCCCTGAGAAGGGCAGCTAATTTGTCACGGGTGTATATATTTAACGCAAATCCAAACTGACAAATGGATAGAAAACCCTCTGGAAATTCACAGTTAAAAGCAGTGCTAGAATTCTGAAACTGGCCAGCACACGCCTCTTCCTATATAAAAAATGCTTGGAAGGGGCAGCCTCAGCTGCCAAGATCCACTGCATCTGTGCTGTGCCAAAACTGACACACGATCCCCTTGGAGAGGGGAGCATCGACTGCACACGTAAGAGGAAGGGCTGGGTGTCCCAGCCTGGGCTAACACACACACACAGGGACACACAAATCACACACATCCACTGCCAAACACGGAGAAATGTCATCTCAAGGTTTCACAGGTCTGTGGAAAAGAAAACAAAGCAGCCCCACCTCCCCCTCCTGCCCCTTGCCCATATTTTCCCGACTCCCTACAGCCTGAATTCCCTTTAGAGGAGGGCATTGATGGGGACAGTTTGCAGCACTTCAGGGACCTGCTGCATCCCCTTCCTAAGGGCTTCAGATTTACCAGAGAAACCTACATCAGCAGCAGGAAATTATTTTATTCCTGCAACTGAAAGGGATCTTAATCCTACGTAGCCCAGCAAGGGATTCATTTTAAAAAGAAATAAGCTGCTTAACACTAACAGTAAATCATTTCAGTTTTAACAAAAACTTAGATATAAAAATGAAGGAAATTAACACACATGTGGACTCAGACCACCTCAGAACAGGTGGTTATTTACCACACAGCCATTTGGGATCACTGTACTATAATTTAGGCTTGGATTAGAGATTAAAATATTTCCACTTGAAGTTGTTTCTAGCATTACCTCTGGGTTCATCATGGGCATCCAGAAAATTACAAAAAGGATGTAAACAAATGACTATAAACAAGCCTATCTTCCCATTTATTAATTAGCAATACATAGAGAAAATAAATGAAAACACCATTTAAGGAACAGAAACTGACTGGGCCACTCTGTGAATCAGAAAGCAGATGAAATTTCATGGGATATAATAATAACACAGTGCTCAACACATTTGCCTCAGCATTGACAACTCTTTCAGCTCCCAGCTCCACAACAGACTTTGCTTTCTGACCTTTGAAAGCTCCATTTTTTTTTGTCCTTTGTGCTTTTCCATTCCAACTAACAGCACGTCCCCAGCTGCCAGGGATGCTGCATGGATGAATCTCCTAAAGTTTGCAGTGATGGAGACAACAACAGTGGATGAGAGAGTCTGTACTTCTCTCTGTACTTGTCCTGGGTAGATTTTGAAGTAGCCACTGCTCTCCACTGATTCTCCTGCCCTTACTCACATAAAGATACTACTAGAACGTGGAGGTAAATTGTATTACTGCAAGTGTCATCTCCATTGCACACTGTAATCTCCTTTTCTAAATATCCAAAAACTGTTCATTCACTCATCAACTAATTTCAAAGGAAAAAATAAGCTGCACATTGAGATGCCCTGTGTGGAAAAGTGCTATTTTTCTTAGTTTAAGTTCTTGCACATATTTGTAGGCTACAGATCCTGCAAGTTTTTCGTGGGAGGAGGGCACTGAGCAGGCAGAGCAAGACCAGCTCATTAGAGAGCCCAACATGACAATACCAAACATTCTGACTGAGCTCTTGCACACAGCCCCTGTGAAAACAAACCTTCATTGCATGTAACAAAAATGACACAACTGTGCAAACGCAAGGCATTATTGTGTCCAACGTGGAATGCAAGAAAAAAAAAGATAATCAGCAGAGCAGCATACTTTAGAGGACTGTTTCATATAGCATTGTTGCTTATTTGTTTAATAATACACAAATGCCACAGAAATAAAGCAGGAGTGCTTGCTGCAAGGGACCTGGATGTGGGAAAAAGTTTACAGCTCCCCTGACAGCCAAGGTGGTGTGTTCAGCTAGATGCATTCACCCTCTGCAGATTTCCTTCCCAGATTATGTTTACATTGACTGTTACAAATATGAATATCAAGCAATGATATCCTGGAACACAATTTAGAAAACAGCTCAAATTATTGTCACAATTTTGACCTGAAGCGAGCACAGAATTCCAGATTTGGTGTAACACAAAGCATCCAAAAATTCCACAGGTTTTTAAACCTCAAATATAGAACTAATTCAAGAAGGAATCTTAATGAGTGAACACTGGGATGGGACATATTTCGAACCCGAGAGTTAGAGCCAGTCTTTTTTATCCATTTGTCAACCCTTGGTTGGGTATTTCTCAGGTAAACTGAACAGCCACAGATTTCTCCAGAAGAAGGGGAAACTGTAAGGTACATCTTTGGGAACTGGGTCCCACACACATCTGGCATTGTGACACCAAATATTGCGAATTTATGGTGTTCACATTTCAGCCAGTAACTATTGGAAAAATCAGTGTTTGATGAAAGACAAAGTGTTTGTTGCAGACAGTACATTTGGTTATTTGCAAATAAATCTGCAGCAAGGACAATAAAATGATAAATGGCAACAGCTTTCCCCTGCTCACACACCACCTCAGTCAGCCAAAGAGGCTGATGATTTTCATAATTAAGGCATTTTGTAGGATTAATTTACCCCACGTTGCTTGATGTTTACAGAGCAAAGGGATCAGCTATAAATATTACAGGCAGACTGGGAAAACATCTGCAGGCTTTTAGGACATAGTCAGAAATAATATTAGGTGATTTTAACATAGGCTGAATAAATGAAATAAGTGATAACACAAACTGTGTAAGGGAATGATTGGGACACTGTGAATTTAAGAAGTCTATAATCATAAATATCATCAACCCAAAAAAAAAAAAATAAAATACAGGTATTGGAATGGCCAGGTTGTAAGTGAGCTCTGCAGACAGCAGGGAGAATATTCACAAGTATGTAAAAAAACAAACAATAAGAGAAATTTAATTTAAAATGAGTATTGTCAAAAATGGGCACTTTGTGAATGTATAATATTGTCCATGATGGGGTATCTATTGATTTAGATATGGCAGGAATATTTTCAGAAGCAGGCATCTGATCCATTAATATTTTAGGACAGAACCCAGATATGTTACTTGTCTGTTCCTACAAAGTAAAAAAAATATGAAAAAGAAGCAGTGAACAAAACCACCATCTGCTTCAACAAAGTTCAGCATGGCAGTGCTGTTGTGAAAGGCAATACTGAGGGGTGTTAAATGCTTTGTAACATGCTTGGAATAGTTCATGTAGGTTCAGAAAGGCAGAGGATGAGCAAAAGGTCAGGGTATAAAACACTGTAATATAGATGAAAGAGAGAAATGAAATTGCTGCTGATATGTTAAAAGTAACTATGAAACATTAGAAATATTTTTGCAATTATGAATCCAAAAATCACTCAGGAGCTCATATAAAGCTGTTTCTTTAGGTCATATTCAATTAGTAGTGTTTCAGCTGAGGAATTGGACTCACGCTAGGAAATTAATGTAGCGTGTTCATTTTGATTTGTGGAGGTCCAAGAATAATCTGTTAAATTCAAGGATCTTCCTTTGTTAAGATATTTATAATTAAGACAAGAAAATGGACAGGACTGCAAGATGACAGAATTTGGACTAAAATTCCAACAGGGTAAAAAAGCACCACAGTGAAAAACAAGGCAAATCCCAGCCTCAACCCCTCCCCTCTGTCCTTTCAGAGACTTCTCTTAATAAATGTAAATACAAACAAGGAATTGCCAGTGCAGAGCCCAACACAGGCTCAGGTTTTAACATTTCAGCATTTGCTTGTTAGATCATTGCTTCAGCCCTCCTGAGCTGTGGCATTACCTCAGCTGGCCACTCACCTCCAGCTGCAGGCACTCCCAAAATAGGCACTGCACCACTTTTTTGTGGAACTAATTCCACAGCAGTGAGTTGTCCATGATAAAAAAGCTACATTTCAATTATTAAAAAATGCTCTGAAATGCCAGTGACTCAATGTTACATACTGAAAATAAATAAGTTAAAGATACACCTACACTTTATAAAATAAAACACTTACCTCAAAGATGAGTAAAACCAGACATCTGTGCATGACAAGATCATGTAAGTGTTAAGTGTCATTATTCCTATCAAAAGCATGAAATCATGTACAGCAATATAGACAATTACATAAAATATTTCTCTTTCAAAATGGGCTTTCCCCTTTCTGGGTCCTCTGGAGCCAAAGGTATAGCCAGAAAAAACAAATATACTGAGTTCTCCTAATAGAAGTGGCCACAAAAGGATAAATTACTGCTATTTCTATTTGTGACAGACACATAAATTCTATGAAACATTAAAACTGAAGCTGCACTAGTGCCATTATTTTTCCACCTACCATGTCTTAGCCTAAGCTCTTTAGCAGACATGCCATTTAAATATTCAGCAATGTATTTGTTAAATACTAAATCATTTTCTACTTTGACTAATAAATTTATTATTGATACAGACTCTCATTTATCAGTGATTCCATTAAAATTATTAGGTAAGTTTCTGTTTTGCAGTGTTCTATGTTTACTTGAGGGACTGGCAGCTCAGTGTCAGGGAGTAAGGCCCTTTATTAATGTGATTTGGTTTAATAAAATGGAAAGAGAAAATCGGGTATGAAACGGTATCTCAATATGACAGAATTACCATCCTTCTACAGCTGCTGAGCAAACCTCCCAGTGCTCAGGAAAACCCACCTGAAGGCTACTCTGGACACATTTCTGTTCATGTGCTTCCATCCATTGGCCTGGCTGTTCCAAGGGATGCACAAAATGTGTACTCCAGGAATTTTAACACAAACTTGCAGATGGCATTTAGTGAAATTCAGCTGAAGCAGAAAACCCAGCAAATCATTTATGAGCATAATGGGCTTAAAAAGTCAAACTACTGTATTTCTGCTGAGCAAGGAACTGCACTGCAGAATGCACAGCTGGAGGTGATAAATGGGCTTCACAAGAATGGGATGGAGTCACTGCACAGGAGATCCTGTCCCCCAAGGGCTCACCAGCCTCTAATCATCCCAGCACATGCTGCCCAGTGGTTTTTATTTTAGAATTGGCCAGCAGTAGATCTCTTGGAGCTGTACCTCAGTAAGGGAATCCTGTGTTGGTTGGAGCACTGATCTGCTGGCAGGTGGCAAAAACTTTGTGTTCCAGGTGCAAGTGCTTTCCACTGCCCTTAAAGGTGGTCAGGATTTACAAAATATAGTGTCAAAGCAGACTATTACACCAAACATATCCAATGAAGTTATCTGACTGCCCAGCCACCAGGATAGCAGTAGTTGGACTGCTATAAACCAAATTATTTATTTCAGCCTTACAAGAGATGAGAACTAAGATTAAAATGGAATAAAAACATCTACGTATTTCTAAAGGTTAACAGCATTGCACAAAACAGAAGACAACCACAGAATTACTTCTGACAAAAATGCCTTTTCCAAGTCTTGTGACTTGACTGAGAAAGGTTTTATTTCAGCACAGTGAAAAACTCATATGTGCTGAAAAAGACAAATCTCTATTGCAGTTTATTAGAAGCACTCAATAGGGAAAATTAAAATCCTCTGGTCTTGCTCAGAGAAAAGAGATTTCTATTTCCAAAAACACAGACATATCACAAAATCCAGAACTTGGGGAGATTAAGGTTGTATTTCATTGCACAGTTGCCTGTGCTATCACAGTACACAGATCTCACTGCATCAGGGTCAGTTTTCTGCTGCATTTTCCCCTGCTCTGCTTGTCTCAGCACAGCAGAAGCAGATGTCAGGACTGACAGTATCCACACAACAAATAACTAATTTTAAATACAGCTATGGGAATTTATGGTAATAAAAAACATGGACAAAAAAAACCCCTGTCCTGTGAAAATCCTGCTCTCCCTTGGTCAATGTTTTCCATGTCTCTTTGCCCTGCTGTAAAACCTTGCTGTCATTCAAAGCCCATCTTTTCACTGACTCTGCAATCTCTGCTCACATCCTTCACTCTGTGATAGCTTCAGCTTGCACTTTATTCCTACACAGATAAAATGTGTCCCCAGAGAGAACATAAAGAAAAAAGCTCCCACTGTCTCTTTCCCATGCTCATCATCCACAAGTAATTGATTCTGACAAGCAGAGGGAGAGATACCAGAACATCCCTCCAATTAAGCAAGTGACTTCTTTCCTTTTTTTAAAAAAAAAAAAAAACTTTTTAAAGTAGTGTGGAATCTTTACTTTCAAGCACCACTTTCAATCTCTGGTTTACCCTCACTGAGGATTTATCTTGGTCTGAGTCATGATTTTCTTCTCACATGGTCCTGTCTCGTAACTCTTCAGTTATGTCTGAGCTAACAAAGGCCTGATTGTGGCAGGGGCTCTCACATCTCTGGAACCAAACCAGCACAGGACAGTAGCAGCCCAGATGAGCTGACACAGGCTCCAGCATGTTCTAATTAACAGAATAAAGGGTTCCCCTTCCTTCAGGGACCTTGTCCACGCACTGGGGACCAACAGCCAACAATCCCAGCCCATCTCCTCCCAGCAAGCAAAGCTGCAATCCCAGCAGCCGTGGTGGGAGGAGGAAAAAAACTTCCTCTGTTTAGGGGTTTTCAGTTCCTCACAGGTGAGAAATCAGGCAGTAAAGGCAAAGTGTGTCAAAATGCAAACCTCGGAACGGGGGCGTAAAGGAAGTCAGAGTGATGGGCACAGGGAGAGGCTCCATGATGCTCAAATTCCCGAGCCATCCATACAGAGGAAAAGAATGTAAAGCAATAAAAAACCACCCCCCCAGAAAATAAAAAAATACAGTGCATAAAATTCACTGCATACTGAAGGGCTCCTAAAAAGACTTTCCACATATTTCTGCTGACATTTTATATCTGAAGGCAAGAGGCTAAAGAGTGTTCCACAACTCTGTAAATCCACTTCCATCAAATAAAACAAAGTGTTTCCAAAACCTTTAACTCTTACTACAGGATCTGTCACATGCTAGAGGAGCTGAGAGATTATAGGACCACCCAGGAGGAGAAAGTAACCTTTCCCACATGGTCTCCATTTAAAAACACACACACACAACTGGAGGATGGGACACAAACTCCCAGTAGGCTTCTTGTTTATGAGAATGCCTTCAAAAATGAAATCAGTGTATGAAATCAGTGTATGAAATCAAATTACTTTGCTCCTTTTCTGGCTGGGTCCAGCCAAATCTGCCTCGCTTGAAGTGGAGTTAGCACTGGGGGATTTGAGGGTTGCTAAGGATCTATGTCAAGATGACACCCAAATCATGAGCTTTTCTGCTATCACTGCTCACATGGTTTAGGCTGGGAAGTAAAGTCACATTTGCACTCAGCTCACTAAAACAAAACAAAACTTGGCAGAGAAAATCACTTATGACCAAAGAAGTATAGATAAGAAACTGGAGATCAGAAAAAGTCCACTACTCATCTGACAAGAAAGAATAAACTTACACAGTAAGAAATCCCTGTAGAGAGCATTCTCCATAAGGAACAGTAGGAGAGAGAATAAGATAAGACCTGAAAAGAAACACCAGTTCCTAGCAGCAGTGGGAAGATGCAAAAAAATAAGAACAAAGGTCTTCCAAAAGACGTTTCCAGTGTCTGAGAGTATCCCATTATTACCTACAGCAGCTGAGAGTATCCTGTTATTATTATTTATTTATAAAGCACACTGCTGAGTTGCCAACAATGTCATTGCAAGGGAGCCACTACACCAAGGTGGGCAGTGACATTCAAAAGGGGGCAAGTGCAGCCCTTGAAGGGTGGCTCCACTTTCTGCAGTGCTCAGAGCTTCCCCTGAGGCTGGGCAGGGTGACACTGACAGGTCACTTAGGATGTGGCAGCTCCTGCTTAGCTCAGCCCCATCCTCCAGTGGGACCTCTGGAGAGCCACCAGCATCTCCCAGCTGAGCTGCAGCTGGAGCTCCCCACTCCCAGTTTTATGGCCAGTGCCACACGTGTGCAGTCCCATGGAGTTTTTCAGATGTAGCTCTGAGGGCCAGAAGGTTTTGTTGGATCTCCATGAGTAACTCCCACAGTGTTTCTGGACAGGGTCCAGCCTGCCAGCTCTGGTGCAGTAACATGCAGACAGAGCACAGGCGTCTACAGAGGGGCTCCTTCATGCTCCAAGGTGTATTTTGTGCATTTGCTAATTAGTGGTACCCAGGAAATAATGTCAGGTTTAGTGTAACAGCTGGCTTGACACAGAGCTACCTCAAAATCAGCCCTTCCCTTGAATCACTCGAAGGCTAAAAAGGAGAAAAAGGAAACACAGACATTTTTTTCTAATTTTTAAATATTAAAAAAAAGATTGTAAAAGTTCATTTTGGAAAAAATATTAAAAAAAATATTGTAAATGTTCATTTTTTGGAAAAAAAAGGTGCTTTTTTAACAACTATTCTAGAATTAACTACTCAGACTAACATGTGTTAGAAATGTGTCTGCAGTAACATGGGGTGGAAAGGAAATTTTCCTTTCTAAGTCTCTGCACACCGAATCTCCTGTGCATCTTGGGCACTCCTTGAACCATATTTACTGGCAAAAAGAATGTATTTACAGGACTCAAAAGAGAAAGTACACAAAACAAGCAGTTTGAGAAAGCAACTCTCAGGATAAGAGGAGTCAAGATGCCGAAGAAATTCACAATCTGCTGTAATATTAAGTTCAAAGCACAAACAAAGCTTATTAAAAAAAAAAAAAAAAAAGAAAAGAAAAAAGTGCAAGAGCCTTCCAAGAGCTTAGAGAAACTGTTTTCAATGAAAACTCTGACAGCTATTTACATCCAGCACCAGAGTGCTCTGGTGGTGAGCGATACCCACCCGCCACATGATGACATGTGACAGAGCAGAACGAGCATGGCACAGGTCGATGGCTCTCCTCCTGACATGTGGGATGTGTTCTGATGTCAGCTAAATTCATGCCATATGCTGCAAAGCACAGTGCAGTGTCTGCCTTTTTTGGAACACAAACAGCTTGCTGACACTAAATGGAAAGTTCACTGCAAGATTTACATCATCTTTGACCTAATTGTGACAGCCTAGGACAGAACTACTCAGGCTGCTCCTTAGGACTCCAGATTTTTGGGGTGATGTGTGCATTTGTTGTCCAAACATATTACTCCATATTAGGAAAATTATCACTGTAACCATTTCAGGTGCTGGCACAAGTAACACCCCATTCTGCATTGGGGTAGAAAAAAGCAGGTCTGCACAAATTAAAAACAAAACCCGAGTTGAGGCAGGGCCCCAAAGCAGGAGGAGTAAGTGGGTAAATGTTGCCCACATATGTGTCTGACATGCAGATGTTTTTAAATGTCTCCACCCACATCCAGATGGGCACAGCAGGAACACATTATATGAAAAAAAAATGTTTTGGGAGTTGTGCAGAGTCTAGAAAAAATATCAGGAGTGTGAAAATCCTGGCAGTGAAGTTTTGACCTGTCCCCATCTAACACAACAGCCCCACACATTTGGGTTGGTAACAAAAGCAGACTAAAACATGATCAAAAGGTTTGACTGAGTTAAGCCTCAAACAAACCCAAAATATCTTACTAACTTCTCCAAGAAACTTTTCCCTGCTCCACCATGTTTAGTTTTCTCTTCCTGTAAAGCCTCACACCTCCTATCCAGAGTGCAGCTTTGTCATCTCACAATTTTCTTCCATAGAGCTTATTCAGCTTGATTTTCTTGATGAGGGAAGTGCAAAGGATCAGAACTGAAGCTGGAGAGCAAGAATTCACCATCTCTGTAAATTCATGTGCTGCCAAGGTGAGAGTCTGAGCAAGAGGCAGAAGAAGTGATGCAGCCCTACCTTAGCAGGAACCACAACACAGATGGAAGGGAAATCACGTTGGGTTAGGAGGGGAAGTTGAGTCAACTCTGAGGCAATAAATGAGCAGGTCAGAACCCACCAGACAGACCTCACAGCAAAAACTGTGGAGTACCACAGCTGTGCTGCCTCTCTCTTAAGGGCAGTTGATTAAATAACCATGTTTTTCTGGGAAAGATTAGATGTCAATTTGTTTTCTTTTCCTGCTCAAACGGGAGTAGCACAAAGCTCTGTGTTGGTTTCTGAGGAAGTCCCCACCTCCCACAGTCCCCTTCACGTGTAAGAAACCTTTCACTCTGCCCCCAAAAGAGGAAAGGTTATTCAAATGAATCTTCATTTAATTTAATTGAATTTTAATTCCATTTTTTACCTCAGTAAAATTATCCAACACTAAATTATCAAATATATACTTTAAAAAGCAGAGATTTTCAATTTGTGCAAAAATACTTCAGGAATAGCCAGTGACTTCAAGAAAATAAAGTGAAAACACAAAACTCATTATGAGTTTCAGCAATAAACTTAAAAAATTGAGTAAGTCAGAGCACAGGACACATTCTAAATATGTTTGTTGCAGGATTTTTTCCAGAAGTTGTTACCTCACATTGAAAAATATTTTTGTGAAAATAGAAGAAATAAACTGAAAAATATTTTTGTGAAAATAGAAGAAATAATTAAAAAATAAAAATGGGAGATGGAGAAAAGAAATTGCTTCCCACCAACAGCATAAGAGTTTCAGTTCCTGCTTCTGGAATGATTAATTTCTTCTTCACTACTCCATTTATTCTAAAAATGGATTACATACATTTCCAAGCATTTTATATCATACATACACACGAACACTACAACATGCTAAGAGGAAACACTGAAAGCAGCCCTTCTAAACATTCCTCCCGACTGTTCTTCATGAAATTGGACCCACCCTGGGCAAAGAGAATTTCATGCCACGTGTGAAAGATGGAAGGAGGTGTTTGAAGTCACTGGGGGAGACACTGGCAACCCCTGAGCACAAGCCCTTGAGCAGCCCAGAGCTCCTTCAGCCCCAGCCTGGGGCTAAGTGGGCACAGACAGCAGAGGCTGCTGGAGAGGCACATCCTGGGGAAGGCTGGGCTTTTACTGGGTGAAATCCCCTTTTGATGGGGGTAGGAGCATCACTAAGAGCGTGGCACAAGAAATACATCATTTGGCAAGTGCTGCCAGGGTTTCTAGAGGTCTGTCCTGTTTCAGAGGGTAACAAACACTGCTGGATGCCACAGTGAAGTCCTGTTGACAAATGCAGTCTCTCTGTGAGGAATTCCTCTGTCTCAGAGGCAGCAGATGCACTCTGTGTTGACACGACTGGCATTGGAGCTGCAGCGTACACAGAAGCTGCAGAAAACCCACAGCAAGGTCCAGACCATATATTAATGTTGCTATAATCCATGCAAGAGTCTTCTGCCAAATGTGTCAAACTTTCCTCTATAACAGAGCTATTTTTCTCACTGGGCCATACCCTGCATTTTTGAGTCTCATACATTTCAGACATTTAACAGAGCAACAACCACTTGCAGAGAAAGCAAACTAATTGCAATAACATATCCATTCTCTATAAACTGCTCTCTTCATAAAACAGGTTTGCAATATTGCTTTGCTAAAGAGACATGGGCAAGGCTGGCAAGCCTCAAATATTACAGCCTCTGCTTTTACACCAACTGTATGAAGCCAATAGCATAACTCTAACAAATAACAAATCTAAAAATGTAGATTGCCAGTAAAAGATTCAAACAATCAGTTCATGGAACCACAGCACTCCCCCATACAACAAAACAGATCCTGTACTTTCCCACCTCCCATTCCAGGCTGGATACCATAAAATGCCCAATTTTCTCCTTAACAGAGATTATATGGGACTCAGAAAAGGAATAAAATGAAATGGAGGGTTCTGCAATTTCATCACATCCTCACAGATATACTAAAGTTTAGAAAGCTGTAGCTACAATAACTAGGTTCATTAATTTTTACATGCATAAATAGAAGAGTGAACAAATTTTATTGACCTTTTATCTATATAGAAAAAAATCCATGGCTAAAGCAGTCAGGAAGTTCTGTGTCTTCCTGAAAAGGTGAGTTATCTACAATTCATTTGGCAGCACTTGCAGATACATCTGAGCTGGTAAATAAAAAGAAAAACAATCCCAAAGCAAGAGCAAAGTGCCTCACAAAAAAGGCCCCATTGAGATTCACACCGTGAACATACCTGGCAAATTCCACTGATGCACATATCCAAGGATTCAACATTGCAACGAGTACCATCCAGCACTTTGGGGGCAAGCTCCACCACCAAGTTCTTGCCCAGAGCCTGACATTTCAGGGCACACGGTGCAGCAGGATCATTGTACACAGGGATCCACTCATACAAGTGCCCCTGGTACTTGACATCGTTGTAGGCTGAGCACTGCTGGGCTCTAAAGTCACCAACATCTGAAGGGCAGTCCTGAAAACAAAGCAAAAACCATTCTTTTTAAACTAGGGAATACTTTGCATTTTCAGTAAAGCTTATCTGATGAATAACACAGAAGCTCTTCAGGCAGACTTGGTTCAAGCTGATCTGCTTTGACAAAGGTGCCACACTACAAGGTTTTACTGTGGATATTAAAACAATTTATGATGCTTAATCCGTTGCTAGGAGTGCAAGTACAGAATATCATAGCATATTCCAGCAACAACGACATAACTGATATGAGAGGATAAATAAAAATGCTAATTTTCATGACACCAAGTAGTACAATTAAAGTCTGGTTCTATAATAAGAATTAGCTTCTAAAGGAAACTATTTTAAGTGACTACAAGGCGATATCTGATATTTAATATTTCTCTTTTCAGTAGCTTTTCCCACTAATGGATTTCTGAGGGCTCTATACTCGTTCATCAATTCACATGTCAGAGTAATGAAAGAGGTATTCATGCTACATATAAATAAAAAATAAAGGTTTTCTAATTAATTGTTCAGTTCAGCTGGGAAAAGGGACAAGATCATTATGAGGAAACACCAGAACTTCCAATGCTTAGTCCTATAGTCTAATTACAAAGCACCTTCACCTCCTGGAAGCAGTAAGGCTTATTTTGTGGGAATAAAATAAACTTCAAATTGGTAACAATTGATTGTGTATTTCCAGTTCTAATGAGACAGTTCCGTACCTTCTCCCACACAGCGCCTCAGCAGACGCAGCTGAAAGACCAAATACCAGAACTGCCTGAAGTAAAAACTTCTGCAATATTTTTTTTTACTACATAAAGCACTGCACCCAAACAATGATGTTAATATTAAACTATGGTGACAGCAATGGAGATGAATACTGATTGATTTGAAAATAACTTTGGTAAAGTACTGGCAGAGGAGTTACTGTGTCAAACAATTCCTCACTACAGACTTCATCTGAAAGCATGTCCAGTGTCAAGGAGTCCATATGCCAGACTGGAAGGATATTCTTCCAAGAATTCCAACTGCACATATGAGCCAGATGTGAGGCTGATTTTAACCAAGTTTTGTTTTCATTGGATGGAAGACTGAAAGATTGTGATGTGTCAGCCGATCTCATGGAACTTATTACCAAGTATTAGTTAACAATACCAATCCCAAACTCTGCTTCAACCTTATCAGGGAACTGAACCTTCCCTAAATAAAGCTGACAAAGTAGTAAGTGTGTTATACAGGAATGGAGAGTAAACTACACAGGAGAAAGGTTTGAATTTCAGTCCAATGCCCCCAGCAGTATTGCACTCAGCTTGGGGTTTTGTCACCATGGCAAACAGTAGTCTAGAGCTGTCTCTCAATTGGTTGTGATCTATATAAAATGTCTTCTAAAATTCAGGATTCTATCTCCTGACCAACACATGGAGTTTTTGCAGCTGAGCACTGAGCAAATCTCTGAGCTTTCCCAACTAAACCTTTCAGCTCTGTTCAGTGCTACACCTTACAGTGACAAAAATTCAGAATGATGCTCACACATTTTGTATTCTTTTTAATCTGGGATAATGCTAGTTTGAGCCATATTTTTTGAAACTATGGAATTACACACAGGGAGTGTTTTACCTCTAACAAAATCCCTCAAGTGAGAGCTTCTACAAATGTCAAGTAAATGCTGTGAGAAGCCACACATATTTACTGCAGTGTCAATCCCGAGAAAGTCACCAAGTTTGCACTGGTGTAAATGAGAGCAGAATTTTGGCTCTGACTAATCTGTCACCTCTCATTTTCCACAACAGCAAGTCTGAAAAGCAGAGAGGACTTCAGAGTTCATATGGATACCACATGGTTCCTTTCCATCGATGCAAACAGAGGAACAGCTAAGGATCAAAATAATAATAAGTGGACATCAGATTCAGGTAAAGTTAGAAGCAGTATTTGGGAGCAGGGTTACTCAGACATGCACAGCTACATTTTCCTCACAAAGAACTAAAGAGCAATCTATGAAACAGGCAGAGTGATGGCCTTCAGCTGAGCTTTGCTGCTGCTACAATCCATTTTCACTGGGTGCTGATGCAGTGCCAGGACACAAACACCTCAAAGTCAGGATGTCAACCCTTGGTTACTGAGTGTTTCTCATCATTTCAACCCCACGGAGCTCCTTCCTTGCCCTCACCTCCTGCTTGCTTCAGAGCAAGTGAATTCTCATCTCCCTGTTGTCTTCTGGCACCTTCAAAGAGCCCTAAGTGATCCTGGCAGCTCCATTCACGTGCCAGCTCCACCTGCTTTATGTTTGAGCTCTGTTCAAAAGCAGGAGCATGAAAAGAGCATCACAGAGGGGGTACCAAAGAGCTGAAATTATTATCATTTGCATTATATCAGAATTTGGATGGCAACCAAGCCCAGATCCCAGTCTTCCAGGGAAGAATAAATATTTGTGTAGAGAAAGGAGTTTAAAGAGGACGACAGCTAATCACAGAATGAATGCAATCAAGGCAAAAAGAGGATTTGTAAACATCAGTTTGATTCTATTAGAGTGGGTTGGAAAAGTGAGAGGGAGTTTAAAAAACAGAAAGGAAAAGGCATGGCAAAGATATGAGGGGGACACAAGGGTGAACCACATTCAGGAAGTGGGCAAGGTCATGACAGCAGACAATGAAAGGTGGACTCCAGCCCCCATCCTGTGTGTGCATCTCTCTGGTTTTAATCTGTTTCAGACACCAATCAATTCATTCCACCATTCCCTCTTTCCTTCTCAGTAGTTCACCCATTTTTTTTTCCTTACTTGTTAAATATTTTTCCTACTAATTTCAGGATTTCTCCAATTTCAGGATTTCAGCAGCAGTTTTTGTCTCACACTCAATCCCCTGAAGCATGGCCAGGCCATTTCTAGGTCCATACACTACACATAAGGAGCTGAAAACAAATCTGTGAGGTCTAATACATGAAAATGTTGGCAAAAATAATCACACCCAGACCTTGCCGTGGAATGAACCTTATTTATGACATGACTTACGAACATATTAGACAGATCTGAAAAAGATGCTTTAGACATGACTACCATGCAGATTAAAAACACACATATATATATTCCCATTCTTTTTGTGACAGATGATTAAAAAACTACTGCATCCAAGGTCTGGCTTCTTATGAAATGTATCTTTGAGTTTTGGCAATGAGCATCCTGAGCCTTTGAAAACAAAGCTGACCTGGGAAATCTGTATCTTTGGAGGCAATGTTCATGTACAAAATATGAAGGTTGCATCAGACCCTGTGACTCTTGCCAACAATTACTCCACTGAAAAAAGCACAAAAGAGAAGGCAAGAAAATTCCCAGTAAAAATGATGACACCAAAGAAAGTCTAGCCCTTTGTCTACTTTTATTCTTTGAATCTCATTTTGTTGAAACCCAGCCAAAACTGATGAAGTCATTGTTTTGTTTTCCTTTTGAAATTAGCTTCAGGTTCTATGTTTTTCCTACACAATTTTCAGGCCACTTCTAAGTAGAATCAAGATACCTGAGCTGGAAACCACCCCAGCCAAGGGAGCCTTATGGTGCATCAGCATTATAAATATAAAATAAATAAATGAACAGATTAGAGAGAAAATGTGTAACTCAAGGTGAAATGTTATAGTCTGAAGTAGACACAGTACAGCCAAGATTTTCTGAATGGGATAAATTAGATGGTTAAGTGGATGCTGGGACAATTATAGATGAATGTGTTGAACAAGTGCAAGCATTATCTGCATATAATAAAAGTTTATAACAGAATTAAACATGGGGCTTTTGTAAAATAGTGTTTTTTCTGACTGTAGAAAAATCACTCAGGCAAAAATATAAGTGACTTTTTGGCACACAAGAATGTGAAATTTATGGGGAAATGGCCCAAATAACTTGTTCTGTGAATAGGACCCTAAAGGATTAACTTAAACACTTCCACATAGTGCACATCATAGCATTAGAATGTAACACTATATACAAAAAATTGAAATTTAAAAAAAAGGGGGGCAAGAAAGACTGAAAATCTCATTGAACAACATACAATAGATGGTTTATTTCTCTAAAGTTTCTATGTGGAAGGCTGAAAGCATGCATGCAGTTTTAGGAAATCATGCACCTGGCATCTCAGTTAAGATAGAAAGATAAGCAGGTTACACAAATGCCTTAATCTTAGCAATTATTTTGTTGCTAAGACCTTGAATTAATTTTTTGATTGTAATATCACTAATATTACTTTGGAACTACGCTTGAGTTCAATGAACTTACTCCTATTCCATTGCAAATCCACATGAAACCAATTTTCTGGTAAAATGATTCTCGTTCTTTTTATTAGAATGACACACATATTAAGTTGTGCTTCATTTGTACTCCCCAATATAGATGTTAGTGGTGTAATGTATCATGTAGCAAAATTACATTTGCAGACAGCTTTACACTGGGTATTTATACCAAATGTCTCATGTGGTTACCAGTAATACCTATTAATATGGAAAGAAGCTAGTATAAACTCTTAATTTTCAAACTACAGTTTCACTCCTGAAGTGAGAAGCATTGATTAGAAATAATGCTTTTGGGAAAATTATATAATTTGAAACTAAACTGGCCTAGTAGTCTCAGGTTTACATTAGGTGTAAGGTCCTGTTACAAGGTTAACTCAGATCTAATGTGGGTTTGAATTCAGCGATGCCAATTTCAAAAATCAACTGTATTAACAGTGGAAATCCCATTAAATACATTTTTCTCAAGAGTTCTTAATTATCTGACCCATAATCTAGGAAAAACCATTCCTGAGAGATTCTTACTGTATCTGAACTGAAATGGAAACCTGATCCCTTTCAGACATGCCCCAAAAGCAGAACTGTAAAGGCAGTTTCCTGTCTGGAAATTAACATTTGAATCATCATAAATTCAAACAGATTCCCATACAAGGCGCCTGCCACTTATCGCTTTAAAATAAGTCCTAAAGTTAAAAACCAGGCTCCAGTGACTTCAGATAAACTCCCTGGGAGTTCAGAGAGGATATGGAAATCATCTTAATTTTCTCAATGCTGAAGCACAAAGTGCCTTCATTTCCATCAGCTTTCTACTGCAGAAATCTTAAATCTAAGGTGAGCCCCTTGCAGTGCTGCAGGGAGCTGCAGTGCCCGGGATGCAGCAGTCAGAGGGGCATTGCTGCATGCAGTGCATGCAAACAGACAAGGAGATGAGCAGTGGAGCACTCAGGGGTGCTTTGCTCACTGCCTACATCCTGACTGGCTGCACATTATCACATCACACAGCTTTAATATCACATTATTTTTTTGCAGGTAGCGTTTTTATTTATGAGCTCAGGCCACTGTGCACCAAGCTGCTGGGCTTTTTCTTCTCAAAAGGACAGGGTTTGCCTCCAGAATCTGATTTCTGCATGCACTGGGGCTGATTCATTTATCACTTCCCCTTGCTTCTGCCAGCAGGAGCTTCGGCTGAGAGCTGCTGAGGTGGAAAATGCATCCCACACCGAGGAGCAGAGTGGAGAGCAACTCAAGGTGCAAGCAAGCCTTGTTCTCCAGGAGGGCAGGAGCCAACTGGCACCCCAGGCACTGTAGGTGTGGCAGACTGAAAAGCACGAGCAGTCAGCTCTCCTAGGAGGTGCACTGAGTCAATTTACTGGGCAACTTCCAGTGCCAGGAGTCTTCAGGAGAACATGTCACGCTCCACAGCTGCCTGCTGCTGGCAAAAATCACGGGGTTTGTAGTGACTGAGCATTTCCTGCTCTTGCCTGGGTATAATTCAGCCCAGAGGAAATTCAGACCTCATCTTTTATTATTATTATCATTATTATTATTATTTACTTATCTACCTGCTGTCCTTTCTGGAATGGATCCTATGAGTGCCACACTGGGTAAGCCATGCAAGGGGCTGAGTGCAGACCACAAACCTCCCTGAGGTTTGCACACACGTTAAGTGGCATCACAAAGCCCTGCCTGAGCTGCTCACCATGGGCAGCCCAGACCTGGGGTGAAGGGCAGCAGTTGTTTGAACAGAAACACAAAGCAGGGCTACAAATTGGTGGAACACAAGCCATGAAGTTCGCTGAGTGTGTGAATGGTTTTTATAAAACGTGACCATAAAAATAAAACGAAGAAGAATTGCAATTGCATCACGGTAACAGCAACTGTGTGGTGAGAACTGCAGCTTCACACTCACTCATGGAAATTGTCTGTGCCAGGGCACCTGAATGTGCATGTGCTCACATACAGACACATAAAGATCTTGGTTTAGGCAAACAGAGGGAATATAAGGAGTAATTATCCTATTTAAGATCTGAAAGGGACCTAGGCACCCCTCTGCTCACATGAAGAGTGCCACCAGATCACTAATGATCACAAATGATGCAGAGCTCAGTTTTATGCTTCATCTAAAAGACAGCACCCCCAGGAAAACCACTTGCTAGTTTAAGATGAGAACTGATTTGTTAATCCTTCAAAATGTGTAACTCTCCTAATAAGTGATATAAAACATTCTGAATCACAATTGGCACTATAATTTCCAAAGAAAATGTCCATTTGGGAAGTCTAAATGTGAGACCTCATGGTGTCATGCAGACTGAAATGTTTAAAAATGGTAATAACGATGGAAAGAAAATTATGCACCATAAGGTTTTAAATAAGGAGCAGCATTTCTTAAACTTTAACACATTTTCTGAATGAGTAAAACAGGATTAAAGGCCAGACTCACATTACTACTGCAGGTTTTGTATCGAATATTCCGACCTTCACAGTTCCTAAAAAAAAAGGATAAAAATGGTTACACTGTATAATAGCAAAACACAACCTTGCCTGTTTCACAGCTAGTTGTTCTCTCAAAAATTAGACTTTTATTGCTACTGCCCTACCATAATCTGGATTCAAAATACAAGGTTTATATACAAAGGGGATCTGGGGATTCAACTCGTTACGCTGCTGTCTCCCCTCAGCAAAGAACGTGTGACTTTCCCTGTAAGCCAAATTCACTGCAAACCTTATAAAAAACACATTGGTTTTGTGAAAAGTGCATCACCAAGCCTGATCTGTGCTGATTACAACCAAGTTATTTCTAATAACCAGGATGTGACCTAGAGGAGAAGATTAGAACATGTGCTTCACCATTTTAAATTAAAGAGAATTCTCATGTACTGCATGCACAATGCATGTGAATCCTGAAATGCAGGCAATTCAGACCCTGGGTCTGTTGTTAGTAGCTGAAATAACAGGCATATAATAGAGTCATGGTTATTTACTGTGGTCTCATAAATCTGGGGAGGTTGGGTTTCACACTTTTTTTAAAGATACACCCTGCCAAACTTCTCCATAACAAACCAGCACTTCTGCACAGGGCAAGATATTCTTCTATGTTAAAAATGGCAAACCCAAGCCTTTGAAAGAACAGAAAACATATTTCAAATGACTGGACAAGAAATTATAGTTAGTAATGTCTCTAAAACCAGGAGTAGTGTCTTGGAATAATCCCTTCATACCAAAAGGATGTGCCTTACATTAAAGAATGCCTGCACACATAGCTGGCAATTTACATCTCTTGGACTAAATTTTCTGCTTCTTGCATGAAAATTGATAATAAATAATATTATTTTTTTATAATGTGTGAGAGGGATTGAAAAATAGCATTTGAAAAGGGAAAAAAAAAAGGATGCCTGAAGCAAGAATTCAACCAGCTCAAATTACAAGTCTCAAATTTCCAATCTTTTGCAAGACTGACTGCATCACAACATGCAAGTTAAAAATGTTTATGATGTATACAAACGTGAAAACTTTGTTTCACAACTGTGTGTTTCCTGGACATTGCTACAAATATCAAACATAGAAAAAACCTTTTAAACTACACATTTGTCAAGGTATGGAAAACACATGTTTTTCACAGGGGAACACATTAAAAATATTAATAAAACCACAGTGGAATTTATACTGCTGGAATTTATTGAGCTTGTTGCACAGTCCCTAACACATTGGTAGAGTATCAAGGCTTCTTGCTGGAACTGGTACTTTTCTCAAAGATCTTTGTGCATTTTTCACTAAAAGAAACAGGCAGTGCTTCAATCAATCATCTTTAGCTCTGTATTTCATGCAGTGTGCCCTTACCTAGCACATCACACTCCAAGCTTTCTTTAAGAAAAAGTGACTTTCTGGAAGATACTGCATTTAACTTTAAAAATCTCAACTAAGTAAAAATTTAAACACAATCATCACTTTTAAAAACGTTTAAAAATAGCTGAAGTAAAACAAGAGATTATGGGTGCCAGCACAGATGCCTCAAAGCTGGCTGGGATCTCCTCTTGCCTGACTACAGGCCTCGTGCATCACTCCTGCTCTGAGGATTGTACCAACAAATCCTAATTTAGCCCAGTTGTGCTCCTGAGGTAAAAGGCTTTCACTGCATGTGCTGTTCTCTCCAAGCCACACTAAGACTCATCCATGAAAATGTGTGGCTACCAGGACCACTGCAGAGAAAGAACTGGCAGGGAAGAATCAGAGAATCAATTTGGTGGGAAAAGACCTCTGAGATCATTGAGTGCAACCTGTGACCCAACACCACCGTGTCAGCTTCGACCACAGCTCTGAGTGCCAGGTTCAGCCTTTCCTTAACACCCCCAGGGACAGTGACTGCACCACCTCCCTGCACAGCCCATTCTAGCTTCCAATCACTCTTTCTGTGAAGAAATTCCTCCAACCCAAATCTCCCTTGGTGTTAATTTGAGACTAGGGCCTCTTGTCCTGTCCTTTCCTAAGAGAAAGCAGCATTTGACACATCCACATGAGCAGCAGGCACTTGAGCATTATGTCAAGTCATGTCCAAGGGCAGGCTAATGCATCATTTGAATTACATGAAAGTTACATTTGAGAGCTCCTCTCTCTACCCAACCATACTAAATAAATCATTCCTGCTATTCCATGTTATTTCGTAACATGTTAAAGTTCAGAGTGAAAGCTTTATTTACCTATTACAAACCTGTATTAAAAGCAGTATTTTATAACATTTGATCTATCTGTATACAGCACTTGCTCTCAGAAACAGAAGCAACTAGAAGAGGATTGGAAATGTGGTGGAGCTGCAGAAGAACACACACACACACACAAATCAGCATGTGCCTCACCTGCCATTCAAACATCTCCTCAGAGAGTAGGAGGCTCCCCCTCCACAGGTCCGTGAGCAATCACTCCAGGCCCCCCAGGCATCCCAGGAATCATCTTTATCTTCATCTGAGCGTGTAGTTCTGGAGTTCTAAAGGAAAAAAAAAGAAAAAAAAAGAGAGGAAAACAAAATTTGTTCGGTATATGTTTTACTGCTTGGCATTAACAGTGCCAGTTACGTTACTTTGCTGCTTACTTACTGTATTTCAAATTTACCAGTTTAATATACAATAATTATATGGGGAAAAAAGCAGAGTCTTTGAAGATCCAGTGTATGTAAGTTTTGCCTCCTGCCAAAGAACTGCTCTGCCCAAACACAGCCATTCCCAACACCTCCATGCCCAACACACTGTAGGAACCAAACAGTCTCAAGCACACAGACAAGGCATCACCATCAAACACGTGATGGGCCTGCTACAACCAAACAGGAGATTTTTCAGAATCCTGTATTACACCCAGTTTAAGACTAAAACACCAATTTCTCTAACCACCACGGTGATAGTTTGCACATAAAAATACCACTAACATAAAGTAACGGCGTTTGGCACCATTGTGAAAACCAGATTGTGGATAAAAGTGAGGCAGGGAGTTATTTTTCCCAGGTGACAGAGACTATTGACCAATATTTACTCTGCCCCAAAAGCATCACAAACGAGAGAACGTGAAGATTTGATCCAAGCTTTAATGAAACAACTATTTATGGCCAATTTTTTACTTCAGTGGTCAGCTTGTTAAAAAAATAAAAAGTAAATTGTTTATTAGAGGATTAGCATCTCTATTTGAAGACTGAGGTGCAGAAGTTGGTCTAAAAAATCAGTGGCTCCTTAACTTTTTTACTCTTATAAATTTACAGATTTTACAATCGCTTACCGTAAAGCTTTAAAAGCATTCTTAGACCAGTCTACCATTCCAAAAACGATAGAGCCCAGCTCTGCCAAGATCCCCGAGGAATTTTCACACTGATGCTGGGTTTACTTAATATCAGAAGCCAACTCTGAAATGTCTGACTCTGAAAATGGAACCAACTGCCTTCAGTCTCGACAAAAAAATCTCAGCACTTCCCAACAAGTCACTCAGCACACAAAAATAAATCAAGATGAACAAAAGAGTCACTTCTTTTCAAATTTATGGGTGCAAAATTAGTTTGTCCTCTGCAAGCCCAAAGCAAATAATTGAGTTTTAACATGTTGAGAAATGATTAAACTTGTGATGCTAAAAAGGCAACACATGCCGCTCTTTTTTAGAACAGCTAGTTTCTTTTGACAAAGCAGCGACCATGCCTAAAATAATCCTAACTTCATCACTGTATTAAAACCAGCCACATGATATTAACAGACAGAATGTCATCTAAAGCCCCAAACAAAGTCCAGTTGTTCACTTCCCAAACTGCTTTGATAAAAGCCATTGTTCTGAACTGTATCTAGTTAAAAAGCTAAAAATACTATGACGATCAAAGCAGAACTTTATGCCAACAAAGCCTTCTTCAGAATCACTGACTAATTCAGTGCCCACAGTGTTGATTTAAAATCCAGCTAGTTCAAACTATTTGTCCCATGGGAAAGAGTTAAAAGCAGCTTGCACTGACTTAGTAATTTACTAGCAAAATAATATTGATTTACTAGCTGTCTGGTTTCATAAACTGTACACATTACAGTTGTCTTCACCGTGGCACCAAATTGAAATAAGATAAAGAAAAGATCACCAACATCATGATTTACACCAACAAAGCCTTGGAAACTCATTTAGGAATTAAATGGATAGCTAATTGCAGTTGGACACAAAAGGATATTATTGTACGTCAGGACTGCATTCACAGCTTGCTTGACTTCAGTTCTTCATGTTTTTATTGTCTTCAGTCATAATTCTAACACAGTTCAGCAGTGAAACATTGGACCATATTAGAATAGTTTCTCCTTTAGTGGCTTAATTTCACAACAGATGGACTGCAGCACAGACATTTTGCATATTCATTGTGGAAGTATTTGTGCACCAGCACAAACATAAATGTGTGCATGGACATGTACATGAGCACCCAGGATGTAACATGATAAAGCCACAAGTGCTGTAGTGAATCCAGAAAAAATGACTTAAACCACCTATAAACACAACCTAGATGGTTTGCTGCTCTTTACATAGAGCTGGGTGGGAAAAGACATCACACTTCCACTGGACCCAGCCATGCTGGAAAGAGCTGCACCCCATGTGAACACAGCCAGAGCAATAGCTAAGGGTCTGTACAAAGTTTCTGCAGAAATCTGGTTTATATGATAAAGGCAGACTCAAAATATCTCATCCCAATCGAACTCCTTTAGAAAGCAAAAAATCAGAGCACTAAACGTGGACCTGGGCAAGGATCACTTGAATCAGGGGGTAAGGGAAAACAGACTCCTGAGTTTTGAAGCTCTTGGTGACACAGACAGAGCCTCAAAGACTGAGGTGACAGCTTGCCAAGGTTCCCTTGAGGTCTGAGGTCCAGTGATGTGCAGTCTGAGTTCTCTGCTTAAAACTCTTGACTGGCAGAGACAGGGAATTTCACTGAAGGGAAAGAGGGGAAAGTGTTAGTGCCAGTTTCCTCTCCTTCTGTCCAGGGCTCTGTGTTTACTCCTGTCACATTTGGGCACACACTGCAAGGCCATGTTCTGCAAATTATTCGTGTGCATCAATTCTCAGGCCATCCTGCCCTTGCAGCATAACCAAGTATAGCAGAGGTGGGCACTGAGGTAACAGAAATGAAATCCAGATGTTAACAGGGCTGATCACCACTCCAAAACAAGGGGATTTTTACTGTCACTTGTAACACCCAGTAAATAACAATAGCTACATTGACACACATTACAAAAATCAAGCACAGCGCTGTCAGATGGAGAGAAAAAAGATTATTTGGCCAAACTTTTGTTTGGCTGTTATGAAGGATGACATAATTGTCTTGAATTTGGTCATGCAGACTTCAAAGGAGAAGTGGTGCCAGAGAACAAAGGTCAGTTTATGCAGTTTTATTATTATTCAGACATCCATTACATAAGGCTTGGATATGTAAATGTTTAGCATTCAGCATAACAAAGATTTAGCTTCTTAAGAGAAATACACTGATACCTTAAATGTTTGTTTTACAGAGTTTACAGCATACAATTTTTCTTTAAACACAAACAAACACCAGGCAAGTCCACAGTATTTGACACGAGAGTTACTGCAGCAGTGTGTGCAGTGAAATGTTGAGACCTGGCACACAGATTCATTTGCCAGAGTCCCCAGGTGAAAGTCCCTCTGCCATGCACACACCAACACAAATCCTGCCCTGAGCACCTCCCCAGGGCAAGGTGCCCAGCTCTGTCAGGTTCTAGAAGAGACTCAGTGCAACCTCTGGGCAGCAGATGTCCCAATGTGGCACAGATCACGACAGATACACAAAAATGCTCTGTTCAAACAGCTTAAAGTGACATGCCTCACAAAACAAGTCTTTGTCACTACAAGTAAGGACTCAGAGATGGAGGAATATTTACCAATCCACCTGCTACTATGCCAGTGTCACTGCAGCTCTCTGGGTGGCTGTGTTTTTGTTTTTCTCATGTCTGCTTACTGAAAGGGCTGGTACTAATTCCCTAAGGCTTGCCAAATTCCAAAGGAGGATCACCAAAATGAGTTACACTGGCACAGTTGTAGCATATTGCTGTTTTATAACTCATTTCCCATCATTAAATACAGAATTTAGGTTCTTCAGATTAAACTCATCCAAGGGAAAGAACCTGCTGAAGAGTATAAACACCACTTCAGTACCACTGAAGGTCTAAATTAAGCAATACCCAAAGCTCAGTGCTGGCCCTTCTCCCAGGAGTGAATTTCATCCTCGATGGTGTTTTGAGCAGAGATGAAGCATTTCCTTTCCATTGCTTCTTCCCACTCTCACAACCCATAAATACTATTAACACTACCCTGTCTTTCAGAGACATCCAAGGCACAAGGTGACATTGCTCTTCACCAATCTTCATGTGCAGCACTGCCCTGTGCCACCTGCCTCTCCCCATACCTACAACAGCTCCAAACAGAGGTAGCACAAGGAATTATGGCACTGAAGGGAAAATATCCTGCCTGAGCAGCTCTGTGATGCATTTCCCAGATTCCTCTTTCCAGACACTACACTTGGTGGAAGAGGTATCAAATTGCACTGATGACTGCATCCATGAGCAGGAAAGAGCAAGTATTTACCTGCAGATAATCACTGGATATGCTATTCAGCCTCACAACTGTATCCTTCACTTTCAACTCTGGCTGTTATGTCTAGAGCTTTGCAACAAGCTGCACTAGAAATCTCTTTTGCTGCTAAGGTCACATACAAAATTGATTTTCACCTGTATTTTGTACTCTAAGTGAAGTGTAGAATGCAGATTACAGATCTAGGAAAAACTATTTCACTTGTGGCAGCAACTAAATAGAAGAACAGTCAAAACGTATTTCCAGACAAATAAGAATTATAAATAAAAGGTCTTGCAATTACCTAGTTTTAGCTTAAAAACTTCCACTTGTTTCCTTAAAACAGATTTCAAGGTATTTCCTGATATATTTCTACTATTGCTGAGTGCATTATGTATTACCTAATTGTGCACTGTATTTGTCATTGAGTTTAATAAATCTTTTACTTCTATGTACCAAAGAAAATTATGTATTATTCTGTACATTAAAAAGAATGTATCTGGAATTTTAAAATCCTGGAGAAAAGACAATGCATCATTATTTTAGGCTGATAAAAAACACCTGGGAGTAAATGCAGCTATTTTAAGCAGATGTTTAGAACTAATTAGTTTTAAAATTTTTAACATTATTTCAGTTACCTACTCCTTGCAATTGGCCTCAGCACTGCAAACTCACTGCAAAATGGAACCCGTGCCCCACAATTACAAGAACTTTTCAGAAACACAAGCTGGTAAAGCTCAGTAACAAGGTGAATCACCAGCAAGGAATCAGCCAAAAGGCAAATGGACTTATTGAGCCACATGAAAAAATACACCTGGGGGCTCAGATGGACTTTAGACCTCTCAGTGCTTTATTCTGCAATATATTCTCCTTCTACAGAAGTTTTGAATAAATTCAAATTTTGGAAAATAAAGCATGCACAGGCGTCATGCGCAGGAAATATTTACAGCCCAATTCATTTTCAAACTAAACTAGAGGCAAATCTCAGCATGTTTTTCAGTGTTATACTGCATCCAGATTTTTCCGTTGTCAGAGTGTTGCAAAATTTCATATTGACAGCACAGGCCTGCACTGCAGGAGTTGTCAGGACAGAGTTGGACGTTTTGGCAGGTGGAGCAGGCATACTTGAGGCTTTTGGCATCCAGGAATGGATGAAATGTTGCTTGGCTGTTTGGCACCTATGAGCTAGTTGAGGCTTTTGGCACTGAGGAGAGTCTGTATCACCTCCTTCCTTCTTTGTGAGCAGTAACAGAGGAAACATGGAATTTGTGGGCATGGAGAAGAAATCGTGGTTCCCTCCCTAGCTGCTCCAAGCTGAAAGCAACAGCATTAGAATACCTGACACCTACAGCTGGTTCTGCATCTCACTGCTAAGGACAGCACAGACACGTTCCTGCTAAAAGGAATCAGCACTGAAGTACTTAAGGCATAATTAAGTTGCTATTTTTTCAGTTTCTGAAATAAATGAGATAATTGCATTGTTCAGATGGGTTTACAAAAACTCCACACAAATTCTTTTTTACTCACTGCTGACAGGTTTGATGACCTGCACCAGAGTCCCATTGCTGACTTTGACAAGAGAACCACTCGTTTCTGGTCTCTCCCTTGAACAGCAGCAAACTGTTTTACTTTCTTGGGTGATATTCCATAAATTACTATTTTGACAGGCAAACATCTACCAAAGAGAGAAACCCTTTTTAAAGCCCTGACAAGCACTTCCTGCAAACACTGGTGCATTGCATCACTGGCAATGCAGCTGAAAACCCAGACTTGGTTGCCCAGATTTACATCCATGCTTGCTCAGCCAGAGCCACACAAGCCCTGTGTCTGCTTCTCTGCAGTGGCAAATATTGTCCCACCCTCTCCAGTGAAAGAGCACAGAGAAGACACAGTCCTGAGAGCAGGGAGGAAGGCTATGCACTAACCTGGGTGATATTCAGGGAGGCTGGCCAAGTCTCTGACCAACTTTTAAGAGCTTTTAGATCTGACCATCTAGGACAGCTGACCGGGATCAAAAATATGAAAAACCTGCCCCTTAGTTTCCAGTATTTAGCTGTCTTCCAAGATTTAAAAGTACATGTGACTACGTAGATGGAAATATATAAATCTGAACTTTCAATATCTATCCATTCCTCTGAACGTGCCCCATCTTAAATGGAAACTACACTGAGAAATGTTCAGCATCTCTCCAGTTCCCTCCATTTCTAAATAGTCTGGAGAATTATAACTTGAAAATTTGCACGTGCAGCTGGCAAACAGCTCAAAAGCCACAGAACCTGGAAAACACACACAGGTTCTGAGAGGAAACATAACCAAGAAACCAATATAAAATTTAGCACACTCTGCCCACTTTCTCAGTAGCCAGCCTGAAGCAAACACTTGCCAGGGCTTGGAAGAGAGATAAAGGCAGAATTTCAATATTAGCAAAAAAGGAATGGGATATTAAAAAAAGTTTATTAGAAACTCTATATTCTTTTTTGAAATCTCAACGATTATATTAACATTCCCAATGAAGAACCTGAAAGTTATATCCTAGTATGTAATAAAATAATCTATACATTATAATCACTAGAAAATGTTCTCCACAATGTGGTATTTAAATACTCAGTCCCCGCATTTAGTTGTGCAAAGAAAATTTGGCACAGACATAATGAGAGCATTTTCACAATAGGAATACAACTTGTCCTTAAACTTTCTCTTTGCAGCTTTTAAGGTTATGCATTGTGTCCATTTTACAGATGAGAGTCTGACCTCAGGAAGAGGGATGAAGTGCATTGTGAGAGCAGCAGAGCTGAGAATTTTATCTCAGTGCCCAAAGGCAAAATTTCATGCACTTTATCGAGCTCTTCCACCTCTCGTTTTGCAACTCCAAACATCGCCCTTTCAAATACCCATATCTGAATATTGGTATCCACAGTAGCCACAAAGTGTGAAGGGGAAGACAATCTTCAAGATGTTTTGTTATTTTAATTATCTCTGGGCCTACATATAAATCTGCATTAACGCCAGTCCGTGCATTTCCTGGAGTCCATAAAATAGTAGTAATTCATGAAATCTTTACTGAATGCATTTTCTAAATTTGCACCTGGATACACTGGATTTTTCCACCTTCACACAGCACACCACATGTTCCCCATCCAGCACAAACAGTGTGACAGGTCAGCCAGAGTCCAACGTGCAGAATGCCTCAGGTGCATAATAGAATAAGAGATTCCAATTTCTGGGAAGTATATCTGGCTTTTTTTTTTTTTTGAATTAACTTATTAAATGTATTTGCAAACATCCAAATGAAGGTTCTTTTAAATGCTTTACCATACAATTTTAAAAACTGGTCTCACTTCAGCACGGGCAGTGGGAAAAGAAGAGTAATGAAAGGATGGATGGGCATTATGTCTTTCAAAGATCACACAGGGGAAGTGACAAATAAGCAAAGTCTTTCCTGATGAAGCTTATTTTTCAGGGTTTTTTCCCCATATTCTGATGCCATATGAAATTGCACTCCTACTTCAGTGACCATGTGTTTTTCAATGCTTTTAAACAATGCTTTCCACATAAAGGAACAGTAATAACAAACAAAAATAAATGCCACTCATTTCTCCTGATGTCAGGTACCCATCACGGACTCATCTCCTCTCAATAAAACACCTGTGCTGGTTCAGGACCCCTCATGTCCTTCTTGATGTGTTCACTTGATGAAAACCCACCCAACAGTAGCTGAGGAAGTCATCCCAGGATAGGGACAGCCATGGCAGGAATGCTGCCAACTCCTGAAGCCAACTGATTATCCAACTCCTGATAAAACTCCACGTTAAAATCAATGAGGCAGCAAACTCAGGGTTTACTGCAGGAGAAAAGTGATGGGGAGAGCATGGAGGGGGCAATTGTTTCTCAGCCTACAGCTGAACCATCAAACTTCTCTCCTGCTGATTTGTGGTGGTCCAGGTGGCATCTGCCCAAATTACCACCCAGCTACCAGCTGGAGGCTGAGAAAGGCTGTTCTGCTGCCACAAATGCTCACAAAACCCCCAGGATACTCCCACCACACACGACTGACATAATGGCACCACTTGCTCACACAACCTTATTAATTCCTGTGTTATGCTGAACTTGTTGAAGGGCTGATTTTCCAAGACTCCCATGTACAAAACTCACAGACAGGTTATGGAAAAGTAAAAAAAGAGGGAGTGTGGGCATTTAGAACTACTTAGGGTGCATGCTATTTCCCTCTCAGTTTATAACATCATAACAAGCTTTATTCCACCACAGTGACACATGAGATCTTTGATTTAAAGCAATACCCTAAAAACCATCACTTAAAAATACACAAGTCGTTGACACTTAAGTACAGTACCTTCACACACATGCTTTTGAAAGAAAAGTCACGTTTTCACTATTTGGTTACAACATATTTTTTCCCTTTTTAGGAAAATGTTTAGAGAATTTACAATGAAAAAACTCCACTGAAACCAATCCTTTTTCTCAGAAAAAAAATTACTGCACCTCTAACTTTTAAAAAAGCCCCAATACATATATTTTAAAAATTTGTTTAAAATAATTTTCCTGACTTGAGACACTGTCTGCCAAGTTCCTGCTAGAAGCAAAATTTTATGGCTAACTGCCAAGCCTATGAATAAAAGGAGTTTATAGGGGAAATACTGACAGAAGAATAAACTGCAGCAAGAGCAGCCAGTATAGGAAGGTCTTTCTTGTGCATTTTGTCTATCCATAATCTGCCATATTCATAACCCTGGATATGGGGATATTGCACTCTTGCCTGCCTCAGTTTCATACCAAGATTATCCACAGTGCCAGAGCAATGATTTGATTGTAGGTATTTATATCCCATCACTGAGATGAGGCATCCAAACTCCTCGTTGGTGAACAAGTGATTCTACTCATGCCTCCTGCCTCACCCTGCTATTTAATACTACATGTAGCACTTTTAATGGTAATATTTCTATAAAAGTAATGCAAAGCAGATCACAGACCATAAGCAGATACAGCCTGGCAACAGAACAAATGTCAAAAGGAAAAATATTAAATACATACTGTCAGATCAAATTGCACAAATCCTAAATTTTATTTCTATAAATGGAGACAAGTTTATAAATTTTGAATTTCAAAGAAATTGTTTTATCCTAATGTATTTGTTACCCCTGATTTTTAAGGTAGACATCACTTTTTGAAGAACCATTTTAAAGTATTATATTGAAAGAGGGGATTTACTAAGCCTATAACTGAAAAGCAGTCTGACTGAAATTCTTGCTCAAAGTAACTCTAAAACTTGTCAGCCTGATCATGGTGCCTCTTTACTGGGGCATAAATCAAATTTAGCCAGATGAGTTTTCTTCTCAGAGAGAAAACAGTCGTTGCCCCAGTAACCATGAGCTGATCTTTGGGTGATATTAAGCAATGGCATAACAGATCCAAAATCAAAATACTATTTTAGTGTTTCTTTTTATTACTCATGCTTAAATTAGAGACAAATTTAATATTTGAGTTTGCCCAGCTCCACTGGCTCCAGCTGATTTCCTGCCCTTGAAGAGCAGTTTCATTCATTGTTTGGAAGGGGTCGCTTCCCTCAAGGGCAGCCTGACTCGAGGATGTTGGGAGCCTCCCCCTGTGGGCACCTGCCCTGCTAAAACGGGTCCTAAAGCTGCTGCTGCTCTGCCAGAGGTGCTACTTTTGCTTAATATCTGTTTTTTCAGTCAAAAGCTTGCACCAGTTCTGACATCTCAAGCTTCCTCCAGCTATGATCCCTCACAGGCACCAAAACACACTTAAATTCTTCAGCAAGTTTTTTTGGTGGTTTTTTTTTGTTTGTTTGTTTGTTTGTTTTTTGGAGTTTTTTTCGATAAGAAAAAAAATCCCAAAAACCAAGCAACCAAAAAAAAAAAAAAAACCCAAACATTAAAACCTCCTACCTATATCTCATCTTGCAGAGGATATGCAGAAGTTCTGAGGGCAGATTTTGGATATAACTTATGCACAGGTTAAAAAAAGACTGCTGCTGAGAAGAAAAAAGGTCCACGTGCAGAGAACAGTTTCCCAGAAATGTATTTTATGTGGGATTAAAAATGCAATATTCTCTTGTCATTCCTTTCCACTTCGAGTCAAATAAAATATAATCCACTGAAACTCATTTGATATCTGGTGAATAGTTTTCCTTTTATTGATTTTCTAGCTTCCAGCTTGGAGAGGAAAAAAAAACCTGTCCAGGGAACAGTTACAATGGCTGCACAGGTCTAGACCCAATTCCCAAAGAAGCAAGAGAAGAAGAAAAAGCCACTGACTTCAAATAAAGGAAGATGAGGGCTTAATTACACATGTGGGGTAAGGACATATATTTCCCCATTTGGAAAAATGTGAGCACAACTCGCTTTCTCTTCTGAGTCCAAGTTCCTGGCTTTTAACTCTCCAAAGACAGAATTACCCAACAAATAGCATTCATGGGAGAAAAAGACAATTTCATCCGTCTTGGGTTTGACTCTGATTCCGTTCCAGATCTCTACCACTGTGTATGTTTCACCACAGAACCTTTAGCACTCGGCACAGGGCAGCAGGCCTGGAAATGGAATATTAGCACGGCTCTTTCCATATCTGCTCAGTGCCAGTGTTTCCTATTATCAGTCAAATATTTTAGGGTTATTGTATGAGCTTCCCAGCAGTGCCTTCTCAAGTTCTGTAGCCTGAAACCTCCATTAACAGATGCTAAATACAATAGTTGTTTTTCACTTTTAGATCTTGTGAAAGCCCATAAAAATGAATGGTCAGTTTGTCCAATTTTCTGAAGAAATTTTCCAAGATTTGAATGGGCAGCATATAAAACCACTAAAAATACTCTTGGCAGCTCATTCATTTGGATTGTGCTCCTTCTGCCAAGCCAACTAATGAATAGCTTATTCCAAGTTAGGACTTCCGCATGAATTTTTTGTAGTAAAGGTAAGAATATCTATTTATAAAATTCCCTGGTTGCTTGTATTTGAAGGGTTTGGAGAAGAGAGGAGTTTTTTTTTGGGGGGGGGGTGGTTGTGTGTTCTGGGTTTTATTATTAAAAGGGATATTGACATTTAGACTTAAGGAGAATTTGTGTAAATAAATTAACCAGCAAAGTCCCTTTTTGTTTTTAATGATGCCAAACACTCTGGTAAATGAAAGATAACGAATATATCACTGTCAGGCACTTAGTGAATAAAAAGCTCGATATAAAAGCCATTGAAACTGATGGAAAGTATCTCGTTCCCTTTGTAGGATTTTGTTTAGGACCTACAGGAACCCCTGAATTCCATTTCAGATACAGCCAACCTACAGACGTGGATGTGATTTCTTACACATATGGGCAGATAAAGATCAAAGAGGGGGAAAATCTCCTACATACTTTTCTCAGCTTCATTTCTTCTACCAGTCTCCCCCAGCTATAAAGTATTTGTTTAGAGTCTAGAATTATGCTTCTTCAAATACCCTCAAAAAAGATCCACTTAAGAAAACGTTTTTACACACACACGCAGATTATAAATGGTGTTTTTTTCAACATCTTTAGGACAGCAAAGTTCCTTTTTTGGAAGGAAAGAGAGAGATATCTTTTATGTCTTTTCCCATGTTCCATACACAAATTCATTTTGAAACCCTGAAAAAAAATTCCTGCTTGGTTGCACACATCTTTTTCCACTGAAATACATAAACCTAAATTAATTAAGTGAAGCTTTCCAAAGAGCTAGGAGATCAATGAGCTGTGCAGTCCACAACACACAGTTAACAGATTTTATATGGGTATATCCACTGTCAAATTTCAAACACTTTTTAACATTCCACATTTTATGGCATTGCTTGTTTTACTTCTTAAAATGGATCCTCAAAAGAGGCTCTTTTTTTCCTTAAGATCTTGCTCACCATTTATCAGTCAGCTCAAAGACCACAACATAATTAGTTTATCATATTTATCTTGCTGAGCACAAAGGGAGATCAGCACCCATATTTTTTCCTCACTGATGCATCCATAACTTCCATGGTTTCTCCATGCACATCATTCAACTCTATTAAAAATTACCTGTGTAGCAACCCATGGGTTGAAATATAAAGACCAAGATTCTCAGCCTTTGTAGAGATGACAAATAGCAAATGGTAAAAGGATAAATTTGGCTTGTGATCTCATTCTGCTTCCCCCTTTGTGTGTTCAAAGCCACAGCAGCAGCTAGATAAGAATAACAAACAATAAGGGAAGCTAACTACAGCAACAAGGAAATGCTGGCTTTGGGAGGCTTTGCAACCCTGCTCAACAAATAGATTTAAAAACAAGCTAGGCAAATATCCACTAGGAAAAGTCCACTTGGATTAGATCCTGCCTTGGAGCCAAGGTGTAGAGCACCTTGGTGTCTTAGGGAGCTGTTCTCCCTCTGAGCTGCACCAGATCCTGTGCCAGGGGAGAAGGGCTGAGGTAGAGCTGAGGAAGCAATCAGGATTCAGAACACAAAAGCAATGAAAGGCCTGCCACTGTTTTAATCCATGGGCCTTGCAATGGCTCATTTTTGGCTTGGAGACAAGGTCCATCTCTGAGATGCCTGTTCTTTCCCAGAAGTGTGTCCTGGTTTTTTGCCTGCCAGAGCGAGGTCTCTTCCAAAACACGTTACCTCACAACTTATTTATCTTCAGGCAGCATCCTTCAAATCATCTAACTACTGTTTAACTCTACTCTTCTATCAAAAATCAACTTTGTGTTTCTTTTTCAGTAGAAAAGCAGCTTGGATGAATCAAGACCATTCCAGTGTCTTCTGGAGGCTGTCTATTTATACCTGTTCCCAGTTGGTCTGTCTGGAAACATATATTACACGCCCAAAAACTACTTCTCTTTTGGGGCTTTTAAGCTTGCTGATGAACTGTTGCTGCCCAATTTAGATCATTAACTTAACTCCCAAATCCTCATTTGCGCTATAAATACCACCCATTGTACAGATATATATTCCCACTCTCTTGGCCACCATGGATTAACAGCTTTCTTTAGAAACGACTCATGAAACACTGGGAAGCATCATTAAGACAGACAGCAGCTGCTACATCCACATTCATCTTCACTTTGCTCCACCTCAGTTCTCAGCATGTGCATGTGATGTGGCAGGTTCTGGGCTGCAATTTGTGTTACACTGGAGAGCTACAAAGTCCCAGGGGAAGCAAGAGGAATGAACAGGGCTAACCACCTACTGCTCACCTATTTTCTAAATCTGAGCAGCTGTAGGGGCCAATCCCTGCCCTTCCTTCCTGACACCTCTTGTTACAGCAGGTCACTGACCCTTCTGAAGAGGCTGCATTACAGAGGATCTGACCTTAAGTTAGGCTTGACATTTGTGGTGTACACAATTGTAAACCTATGGCACCACTGAGCCAAGGACATTTTCCTTCAGCCCCAGCACTGCTCTTCTGTACATTCTGAGGCACCAGGTAAACCTGGATTAGTCCCACTGCTTTCATTTTCTCTCACTCAGATAGTTTATTGCTTTTGACAACTGGGTCTCCTGCCTTTTGGTCATCCAGGCTGCTAGAGGGACACTTCACACCATTTATACAGGGTTGGTCTGGGCCTTACACAATCAGAATTCATATTAGATGCCAACAGAGGGTTTTAAAAACATAAGTATGAAAACATGAGAAGGATTTTAAATCTGCTTTGTGTAATTTGGCTGAAGTTATCATGTTGCAAGGAGATCTATTCATAGGCAATCCTAGGGGATTTTTTTTGCCTAGTTCTCACTAGGGAATGTTTTGGAAGAAAAGTATAAAAAGACATTGTTTCCTTATTATATAATACTCCTGTCTTATGCCAAGAATATTCTCATCATAAGAGTGTTCATAATCTCAAAGACTGAGCTATTGCATTACTTGTGTCCATACAAATAATAGGCTTCTAAAAATATGATTCCTTGACAGTTTTTGAAAGGTGACTTAGGTATGATTAAAAAGCCGTGTGCTTGTGTTTGCATTTCTGATTTGTAAATCCTGTCCAGTAATTAAAAGCAGATCTCGAGTGTGTCTGCACACACACAAAGTGAATACAAATCTAAGTCAGAGATGCATTGAGGGAAAATACAAAAATCCAATTTTGCTGGCATATAACTGTTCAGACACGACCAACAATTTTCCCAAGTAGGAGAAAGTTCCTCAGTTAACAGTAAAACAGATCATGTCTTTAAAGGAAATATGTTCTAAAATTGTAACTATAAAATGCTAATGAAGGGATTGACAAACAAAAGAGCACTGAAATGCACCATCACACAAACCATATTTTGATAAAAATGCATGAATATAACACCTGAAGCAGCCAATACATTCTCTGTTGGAAAACAGAGATAAAGCATTGATTTGCTGATTTGGGAAGAAGGATGGGCTGACCATGTACCCTGACCTCTTATAACACCAGCAACAGAATTTACTCTTCCTTCTTTACTGAGCAACACAACTCAAATATGTTATTTCTTTCCAATTTTTCAGATGGAGAGAAAGAAGCACATCCTGAGTTGCACTTAAGGGATACTTTTCAACTGCATAGCTAAGAATTTTTAAAGAGTAAAATATTCCAGATTCAGAACCCAAGCTATCCCATAGTTCTTGACTAAAATCAAATCTCCCACTACAGATAATTTGCTTGGGTCTCTTAAATGTCACATTTTTTGCATTTACACTTATGAACTCATTTAAATCTGCTCCTTACAAACAAGCTGGCAACAAAGAAGTGTTTTACTTGACTGACACAGATGTCAAAGATCTCAGTCTGAGAGTACAAACCCTTTATACAAAGGGAGAGAGCTGAAAATTTACCCAGACAACAGAGAAGCACTAAATTAAAAAAGGCAGAAAGAAAAAAATAACTTTCTTGGTTTTACCACAGTTAATTCAGATGTTGGACTGGTCCACTGTGCAGAACAGGAGGCTCATACAGCTTGATGGGCTAAGCACAGACTCCTTAACAAGACTCGTGACTAAGGAAAATTGGGTGGGATGTGTAGACAGTTAATAATTCCTCTGGAAGAATGCAAGGCAGCTTTAGAGGACAGTATTGTGTGCATTATTTTGCCTCTTCAAAGGAATGATCTTCAGCTGGAAGAGCACAGGCACAGCTTGAAGGCCGGCAACCTCGCCACCAGTTGTGGTTGGGTACCCAAGGGACAAACAGAGTTTAGGAAATGCTTGTGCTCTACCTATTCTCCTGTTTCAGCAAGACCTTTGTAACAGAGTAAACCACTGCCTCCCCTCATCCTCCTGGCTGAGTTTGACAAAGAGCAAAAAGATAGTAAAAGTTAGACTGCTTCCCCAAAACTGCTTTACCATGCCTTGCAATGCAGAAACCTGTGCACGAAGAGAGTGTTTCAGATTTCACCCCTGCTGCAATAACTGCTCCTTCACTCAGCTTCTGGGCCTAGCTGAGAAACTGGGAAGCATCTTCAGGAGCAGAGCAGAGAGCTCTGTGCTGTGCTCATACCACACAGTGCTCTAGTAGCCCATCTGTGTCAGACGGAGCCAAAATCCCCGCTCAACGCTGCCTGTAAACCCAGCTTGTCATAATGTTAACCTCCCAAGCGAGAAAAAGAATTGTATTTAGAAAAAACACAGTCCTCTCTGCCAAGCAATCCCTTTAACTGGCCCAGTTACTTTGCATAAATCCCAGCAATGCAGGGGGAAAGACTCAGAAGACGGACTACGCCCTTCAGTAATTCAAAACCACGGAGCAAAGATATCCTCCTGTAGCACACGTGGTATTCCAGGATTATAATTTTTGCTTTGAGCCACCTTTCAACGTAGACCAAATGGAAGCAAACCTCATTCCAGAGTGCTACGAAGCCAGTTTTGTGTCTCTCACAATTATGTTTGAAACCATAATGACAGATTACAGGAAATGAACATATGGACAGGGTGAATTATAAACACTTTTAAACAATGTAACTTTTATCAGTTCTGCTACATCAATCACCAATCTAGGAACAATTATTTTTTTGTATGAGATACTCTCAAGAGTGGTCAGGACAGGATTTGCTGACAGCCTGTCTTAAAAACAGAATTATAAATCGCCTTCACTTTCTGAGCCAAGGCAATGGTTCCACACAGATAAGGGAAATCCTGGGCTTCTCACAAACAGAAGAGGTGAGCAGAGAACCAAGAAAACCCTGCTGTGCACACCAACAGAGAGGCAGTCCTGTCAAACAAACCTGACACCACACTCTGGTACCAGGTGTAGCTGGGTGGGTTCATGGTAGTTATAAAACTGTTCAACTTCTGCAGCAACTTTAAAATCAAGATTTACAGAGTCAATAATTCATATGATAAATGAATATAAATGAGGAGCAGATTTCAAGTGACTGTCCTTAAGGAACCAACAAAGGGAATTAGGAAGTAGGTACAATTACTAATTAATAAATAGAAACAGCTAAGGTGAGCACTCAGTAGTCAGTAAGAATAAGGAAATAATGACAACTGTACTAACAAAGGATGAAACTGATTTTGAAATGACCTCCACAATTTTGGTTGTTACATTTTTAGGAATTGTTGAAAAGTTGAAGGTCCAAAAATTAATAATAAAAATGGCCAAAGGGCTGAGACAATGTTTTACCTATGACCCTTCACAAATAGAGAGAACACAGGATTATAGTGTTGAAAGTACCTTCCCACGTGCAAATCACAGTTACTGGAAGTTTATTTTTATCTATAAATTGTAGGAGGGTGTAACAAACCAGCCACTGGAAGGTGAAATTGGACAAATTCAAATGAGACACTGGGCACACAATTCTCACACAAAGCACCAGGAACAACTGCTTGGCTTGAGACCAAGGTGAACTGGATTAATTGAATATACATAAGCTCACAAACATCACATAATAGTGCTTCTCCTGTCCCTTTCTGGCCTCCAAAGTTTCCCTTTCAGCTTCTGTGAATATCTTAAAAGTATGGAAAATCAAGTCTAATGTAACATTTTACTACAGGTGTTCCTGAGAGGTAGAAAGAAACCACTGCAGGAACTGAAACTGCAGGAAGGAATCTTAATCCACAGATTTTTAACACAAAGGTCACTGCAGCTGGAACCCTACAGCAACAACAGGCTCCCAGTACAGCAAAATGTGTCAGTCAATGGCTTACACACTTAAGGCTTCTTTCTAGGGAACAGGAGTAATCAAAGGATGGATCTGCCAAACTAAAGCAAAAAACTTTAGAGGAAAGGAGTAGCACATCAAAAAAAATCAAAACCAAAACCAATAAAATCACAAGAAATGAATAAGAATCTACAACGTAATTCATAGATGACTTCAAGCTCCCAAATCAAAATTTGTAGCTCCTGATTTCAGGAATATGAAATGGCCCTCTACTTTTGAATATCAGATCCTATACGTTGTATAGGCAGAAACTTAAGAAAACAGCAATAAGAACTACTTATGTATAAATATATATAAAAATAAATAAATCTACCTTTGCCATAAAACAAGAAAACCCCATGATCTCAGTCTAAATCGTGTCAGACTTTCAGAAGTGAAAAAATTGCCTTCAAACAAAGTAATTCCCAGCACAGTCTGTGTCCCTTACTCCAATCCTTGTTACTAGCAACCCCTCACCAAGGGAAATACAGGGTCAATTAGCTTATAGGAGAAAAGAAGCAGGACAAAATGATCCACGTTGCTCTGATGGCAAGGAGACAGCAGTATTTTAACGGAGCAGCAGAGGGCACCGAAGCATAGTGATGCTCAAATATCCCGGGGAAGGGAGGCTGCCTTTAGGTGACAAAGGTGCGGCAGGGACGAGTGTTTAGCACAGAAGAGCTGGCATCTACTTTGATGCCTGGTGAGGAACAGCTACAAGTGTTTGGATAAATAAATTCCTGAGTCAGTTTCCAAACAATAAATGAGATTAGGTGCAACTAATCCGGACCCCACACGAGGCAGGTTTGTGTTTCAAGAGTCAGTGAGGATGTAACATTCACCTGAGTGAAGAGACAGCTGGAGACAGCCCAGTTAGAAACCTTTGAGAGAAAATGCTAATCTGACACTAAATAATATCACTGCAGTATACCCTTTACAGCTAACACAGTCAGTCCATACTGCTCAGTGCAAAACCAACTGTGCTTCAAATTATACTTTGAGTTTTACCACTTCAAGTAGTCAAATCACAAGGTCTCACATAGCAGGGCACGAAAGCCAAGTGTGTAATACTTCCTTTGGAGAGTTGCCCAGGGTAGAATGGCCTCACTGCTCTTCTCTTTTGCCTTCAGACATGTTCCAGCAACATCCTCTGCCTGTTCCAAGATGACCATCAGCTAAAGGGAAATATTTGACTGCAGCTGAAATGGTCAATAAGAATGTAGCTGGAGAAGAAATCTGAAGACAGCTGTCACAAGTAACCTAGTCATAGATTTGGAGTTTATAAACTTTAAAGAGTAAGCTTCTTGTCTTCACTTTTTATCTCCAAATGCTGCTGCCACACACAAAAATAAAAATTCAAGAACAGCTTGCAGTCAGCCAGTGCTTTTCCACATTAAACCTACACACAAAAAAAAAAAAAAAAGAGTAAAATATGACAATCTGTTTTAGCAGGGAAGTGGCTAATTACCTACACAAAAAAGGGTGAGGGGAAGACAGATGTTTCTTATTTTCTTTAAACTGTTTTCAACCTTCTTTTTGAGAAAAAAAAAAAGCATTTCTATTTCTATAATGTGCAGCAACCTCCCACAGAGACAGGAATCCCACAGGAAATTTCTATCACTTATCTGCTACCTAGATTTCTGTTCCATGAACTTGATTTACTTTGATTCAGAAAACTTGCATTTTTCTGAAAATGAATTACTCTGACATTCATTTTTCAGCACTCCAATCATGGACTGCTACCCTGCAGCCACCACGAGCAAGCTCACACAGCCCCAGAGCAGAGCTGTTGGGCTCTGAAGACACTTCTCAGAGTTTTACAGTGATAAAACATCAGTTCAGCCATAAATGAGGGTTGGCACACAAGCAGTTGTCCCCAGCTTTGTTGTGAGGCAGCACCAGGAGGGTAGGAAAACAAGCAGGCAGCAGAATCCCTTTTACAAGTCCTGTCTGATCTGGTTTTCAGTCTTAACTAACTCATGCTGCTGGGTCAGGAGAAGACCCTTTCCTGGCCCAAAAAAAGGAGATTCCTCAAACAACGTGCTCAAAGGATGGCTGTGTCTGCTCTCCATCATCCACATCTTCCTCTGCAGGAATAATGAGGTGAGAGAGATTTGCAGCCTCTTAGACCCTGGTGCTTAACCCATCTGGAGGCCTTCAGCAAGCAGCACATTTTGGGGGCAAACTGGTGGAGAATAAAGCACCACCAGTGTCCTGCAAGATGCTGAAAACAACAAGTGTTTTCTCCACGTGTGAGGCAGGGGCTGGAATACCCCAGTGACACTTTGCCTGGGAAAGGCTCAGTGAGGAAAGCCCCTGATAATCCTTCCTGTGCCTGTGCTGTGAGCCACGCTTCGGGGACCACGGTGCTGGGTCAGGCTGCTGAATATTCTTCTCCTCTGACTAAAAACTACTGGAGGGTAGTTACTTTGGGGTAAACTACTCCAAAAAGCTGTTTGCTTTTTCACTCTGCATGCAGCCACAATACATCAGCTTCCCAAACCTCAGCTGAACTTGTGAGTCCATTACCAAAGTTGCTACTAATGTTTCTTCATTCAGAGGATAAATTGTACAAGTATGGTATTCAGTTTTCAAAGAAATATCAGTCACACAGTTGCCTACAAAGTGTCTCCCTCGTCATCAAAGCAAGCAAGAGCAAAATCTAACCTTTTTCTGTTTTACAAAGGCCATTATTGCTCTTCAAAGCATACTTTGGGATTAAACATTTTTAAAACATATATACTAAAACAGTTAATTTCAAATTCCCACATATAGCAGTTTATCTAAATTTAAAAAAAAATAGTATTCTTATTCAAGAAATGCCTGTTTCAAAGAACAGTGACTCCTATCTTTCACGGACTTCTAAAAAGCCAACTGTTTTATTTCAGGAACAATGACTCCAAGTTTAATCAGGTGAAAAGAGGTATTTCAGAAAGATGCCTGGCTTTATTCTAATTACACACAAAAATTGCTGTATGTAAGTGGAACAATCTGGTTTTGAGCCATTTATGGTAACCCATCAGCCCAAGCCTCAGCTGAATGCAAATCATCCACAAGACAGAACACCAGAAGTGGAGATATGAGATTAAAATAACAAACTGGGTTATTTCACTTTTGTGCTGTCAAATAATGCTTCTTCCAGAAGCTTGTTTAAAAGCTGTGCCCTTAAAAATTGCTCTGGGTTATGTTCCTGATGATTTTTGGCACCAAACCCAATGTTTCTCCGTATTAACTTATTAACAATGAATAGAAGTAAATCACCAAGTTAAGGGAAAAAGTACTTACTACGTATTTTCAAAGTTTATAAACCACGTTGATTCCTTCCCTTGGCTTCTCTCCAGAGCAATTTACTGGGGTAGTTGAGCTGATTTACTACCTGCATGAGATTTTAAGGTAGGTCCAACTTAGACACAAACATGAAGGGTATCCTGGTCTCATCACAAGAGCTGTTCTTGCAGAGGAGTGCACAAAGCTGCTCTGGGCAGAAAGAAACTCCAGGAGAGGGAAGATTCTCAGTCCTGGCACAGGGACAAAGAAGCTCTTCTGGCCTAATGCTGCTTTCAGGGCAGAAAGAGCATCTTTTACAGCACTGGACTCCTCCTGCTCATTCACCACTACCCCATACCTGCCTGCTAGAAAATGTGGGTCAGCAGGGACCACTGCAGTGTCATTCTCATCATCAACTGTATCTGATGTGTGGGACCAGAGAAGGAGATCAGGGGTGGTATATGAAAAGCTGAACTATCTCCCACTGTGAGTGGTGGGAAGATGGAAAAGGACACAGATGTTTAAAGCAGTAAACAAGACCAGCTCTTCACTCTGTGCAGAAGAGACAGAGGAGTGTCTGGGTCAGAGTATGACACAGCAAGGCAGTGAGTGTTACAGCTTGCAGGAGTAATGAAGGGCAACGATGGTGTTTGCTGGGTTAAGAATCCCAAAAGCCTAAACCTGTGCCCTACAAGTTTCACAACTGACCCCAAAGACAACAACACTTGTGTCTTAAAAGGAAAAAAAAAAAGAGAAACAGCTGTCCCTGGACTTCAGAAGCAGGTGTGATGCATCACTTAGACTGACAAGAATGAAAAACCTGATGGGGAAAGTCACATGACTTGCAAAAAAACCCCAAGAACAACACACCAACCAAAAATCTGTGAAGAGAGTACAGAATATTTCATTTCAACTTTATTAAGCATGTTAAATTTTTTCCCCTCAGCTTGCATATCTGATTCTTAACTTTTAATTAAATAGCAAAAGAAATAAACTTTCCATTCTTCTTTTAAAAGCACATTTTAGTGAAAATTTATGTTGCCATATCTCAGTTACAGCTTCCATAACTTCTTTATTACTTGAGTTAATTAAAATTAACTTTTATTAGGAGAGTAACTTAATAAAAAAGAACCAGTGAGATAAAAACGTAATTGAAATAAGAACCCTGAGATGGCCAACAGCACAAATTACAAAAACACAAGAATGCCGAGCTAAATTTGGTAAGCTGAACTTCAAGGTGACAGAGCAAACAAAGAACCCACAGTGTCCACAATTTGGCTATGAAAAGCAGTACAAGAGGCATTACAAATCTTTCCCTCTAACCTATTGAATTACATGTTTGTCATTCCTAATTAGTTTTGTCATTGAATATACACATGGAGAAAAGATTTATTAAAGAAAAATAACCTTACGTACACAGTGGATCATTTATTCTAATTAAACAGCATTCCAGACAGAAATACAGCTTCAGCTATAGCCCATTTCATCAACAGAAGATGAAAACGGTGCAGATGAAAGGACAAACAGAAATATAGGTTCAATTCTACCTTAACAGCACTGAGGGGGTCACCAGAAGGAGCAAGGGTTTCCTGAGCACAGGAGTGATGCAGCTTTTACTGCAGCTATTTCAGCAGCTACCAGTGGGTTACAGGAGGTGTTTGCAGAAAAGATGTGGTGCAATTTGTACCCCAGCCTGGGGACAGGGCTAGGAGCAGCAAGCAGGAAGAGGCACTGAACTGGGAATAAATCTCATGTGAACTAGAGCTCCCCCCTCCAGTTCCCTCAGTATTTTGTGGTCTTCTGAAAATACCATCATTTACTAACATGAAAGCAACTACAACAACATGCTCCAGGCACATTCGTTTTAGAAGAGAAACCTGAAATCTGATCTCTGGTCTCAAAAGCAAAAAATTAAGGTTTTCTGCATTTCTCTGTCAAGAATTTCCTGACCTTACTCAAATCTGAAACATCCCTGACTGGGATGGAGCATTGCCCCACCCCATCACAGAGTGATGAAGGCAGCAGCCTTGAACAGGATCTCCTCCAGCACCAAGCTGGCAGGATGATTTCTGCTCAGACCATTAAAGAGCTGTTGGTCCAGTGGGCAGCCTGACAGCACCAGAAAGAGTTAAATTCATGAGCAAGCATTAGCAAAGCTGATTCTTCCATCACTGCCACTCAGTTATAATAAAGGACTTCTCACATGTCCCCCAGCAGCTGCAGCTCCTGCACAACCTGACAGCAGGTCCTTCCAGCAGGGACTACTGTAAAGCACACCAAAGCCAAATTATTACCTCACACCCATTTGTTCCACCTTAAATTAGCAGGATGGTTTTTTTAATGAAAGTTTTCTTGGCTTCTGTTGGGCTGGATGGAATGGATACAATGAGCTGGTTAATACACAGCATGGTTTGAACACTGGTGCATGTTACAGCTCCCAGGCTGTAGTAACAGCTCAGCCCACAGAGCATCCACCAGAAGGATCTACCCAAAGAACTTTAAAGGGCTATGTTTTCATAATTGCAGCTTTGGAATCATTATGGCTCAACACAACCATTCCTCTTCAAAGAGCCTAAACAGTTCTGGATGCAGCAGACCCCACAGATCCCCCTCAGCCCTTGAGTGGTTGCCTAAACACACTGCAATATATCATTAATTCAACCACTTTCCCTCTGTAATATCAGGCAGGCTATTCCAAACATAATATATGGTGTTATTAACTTGGAAAACAATTAATAGTTATTGTATATAATATAATCCTTCAAATCTGAAAGAGGTTTTTGCTTGCTTGGGTTCAGTTGTATCTGCAGTAAGCATTCTCTACAAACACCTGCACAAGTTTCAAAAAATGACACAATATATTGACACCAAAGTCATTAAGCTGACAGAAATCAACACCTAAAACTGGTGAAAAAATATTTTTAAGTACAGCAGAAGTCAGACAGCAAGAGGGAAAAAAAATGGAACCAGCCTTGTTGGTAAGCCCAGCTTCGATGTAGAGCACTGTTATCAAGGCAAACAAAATTCAGAAAGGGAAAAGTGGGTATATATTTGCAGAAGCTGATAAGTTAGTGAGTACAACTAAAAGGCCATCTTTCCCACCATATTAACAGCTATATAAAGGTTTAAAAAACTTGACTGAAGTTGATGATCACAGAAACAAAAGAGGAGGAGATTTTTCCTGGTACATCCATAGGGGTGCACAGGCTTTGCTTCTCAGATGAGGTCAGCCAGTTTCACACATGTTCAAGCAGGAGATACCAAGACAGAGGAGTCAAAGTGCAAAGTAACAAAATTACAAGAGAAAAGACATTGTGAATGCTGACTGTACAGATAGATTTGTGCCCCTACTAGCATCTTTCCTTAGTTTTTTTTTTTTTTTTCCAATTCTGCAAAAAATGTTCCACTTTTCCCTCAGAAAATACACAGTGTGAACACTGCTCTCCAAGCCAGGGTGCAGTATTTCCAGATTCCATCCCTACATCTCACAGGTAAGCCCTCCATACCCCCAGCACAGAAATAAACAGCATTTTTCACTATGCTTTAAGCATTGCTGCACATTATTATTTGCACCACGCTTTGCACAGATGTGATAAGCCACAATGTGTCTTGTAGTCACACACAGGCAGTTCAAGGGTATAAATGTTGGTCTAGCAGAAGTTTACAAAGCCATGCCCACTTCAGGGAGCAGCACTTACATTCTGAGATGGTCCAGTAGGAACGCTGAACTTCTCTGTAACTCCTTCACCAGCTGCCTCCATTTTCAAGTCAACGTGATGCCCAAAACCGATGGACTCTCCAACTCCCAAAGGTCTCTGCCTAAGGGGAACCATAAATACACTACAAAGGAAGGCATTACAATATCACTGATCTGGCCTGCCTCCTCCTATTTCCTTGCTTGGGCTCTCACCATGTTCCCCAACAAACACTCAGAGGTTGAAGTCATTCAGCCACAGAAGAATACTTCAAGGATGCTCAGTTTGGTTCAGCCTCAACTTCTGCAGCACAATGTCTGAGCACAGTACAAGCACTGTTTGACAAAACCCAACCACACAGGCCTTGAACTTGGAACATTAGAAAGAGTTTATAATTTTGAATTCAGAAAGAAAGCCCAAGGAGCAATGAAACAATAAATTGGGATGGTGCATGTTTCCCTGTCGCACGTGAAACCATTTGCTTTGACCATAAAAGGGACTTTGCCTACAGCTGACGAGGAACTCTCACACAGCCATACTCTCCAAAAGGCCCCAGCCAACAACAAATTCCCTGCAATCAGAGATGAGTCAAAGGAAAAACACTGTCCAGAGCCACGCGCCAACAGGCGGCCGGTTATGCATCGCTCCCACGGGCTGCTCTGCAGCCAATTCAAAAACCAGCAGCATCAGAGCCAGCCAAAGCAGCAAACCAGTGCCAAGTCAGTACTATAATTGTTTGTGCCATTAAGCATAAAGAATGCCATTGCTTCCTAATCTTATAGAGAAAAATGTAGCATGGGAATGATGACAATTACTACATGATAAATTAGTTTTAAAACCCTCTGCTCTCATTACATCACTGCTCACACACAAGAAAAGGCATTTTGAGGGCAGTCTTCTTTTTAAAATTTTCCCCCCTCCCAAGAAGTGAATTATGACACCATGGATTAAGTTTATTTAAAAAAAAAAAAAACGTTTTCAGTGATGGTTCTTGCTTTGTTTTCTCTTAGGAAGCCACATAACAGCATATATAAAAATAAAGCAGGAGTGAAACACGAGTGCATTTCATCTCTGAATTTGGGGAAGGCATTCAGCCCTGCCTAGTGCCAGGCCTCCTAACAGAGATACTCCAGCAAGCCAGGTCAGAAGAGCAGTAAAGGACCCTTTCTCAATGCAGTAAAAACACTGTGCACAGAATCACCTGATGTGAGCTCTTTTACCCCCTTTCTGTTCTGTTGCCACCCCAGTGTGGGTGCACTGGTCTGTTACCCCTGTGCCTGGTGGGAACCAGCAGCCAGAGTGGGAGTCTGTCACAGGTACCTGTCAGGGTGAGGGTGTGCCTGTGCTCTGTGAAGTGAACCCAAAGCGTTGCTGCACTTTTATGCGTCTGTGAGTCTGACACAAACTATAAACTCTGCTCCAAAGGGAAAGATGAGGAAATTTTGATGCCATAAACTGAAGGCAATTATGTTACCTCACCCTTCACCATAAACAAGGAAAGCATAAAAAGAGCAAAGGGTCCTAAAGAATCTTGGCAAATTCAAGTTTCAAACAGAATCCCTGTTTATGTACGTTCCTTTTAACTTAGAAGTCTACAAACTCTAAGATGACATAAAACATTTAGTATTGATTCTTCTTTTTAGCATCTAAGGGGATAGGAGTCACTATTTCACTCTCCTCCAATTCTTTCAGGGAAGTACAGTACCTCTACTCACATTGAACCAATAACTCTGGAATAAAAGACTCTAAACCCTATCACTGAGAGCCATCCCATCCCATCCCACATTTTTCAGCAATTAGGTGCAATACATGGTTTGGATTTTTCCCCTGTCAGTCTGTTCCATCGTCCCTTTGAAATGTCCCACAAAACCTACTCATTTTTTAAAGATTACATCCTGATTCATTTCCCTGCAGTGTATTTTTATAGGTGTGCTACCACCACAGCTCTCCAAACTCCATAGTCGATGGACTTTGGAACAGAAACAGTCTTGTCTTTCTTCTCACACTGTATTTCAGGAAACCCTTATCAACCTTCTGAATCAAATAATATAGATCTCTATCCTACAGTCTTTAATACGAGCTCCCACTAATTTCAAAGGCTATTTCTGTTCTATCAGAAGCAGCTCACCCAGCAGCCTTTAGGCTGAGAACCCCAGTATCAGTTCCTAGTCCTACTGCTGTTCCTGTTCCACAGGAAGAGGTGCCCCATGCATTTCCATCCTGCTTGTATTAATCTTCATTTCAGCACCTAATTAAGCAGAAATGTAGATAAAAGCATTGTTCTCGCAAGGAGCAAGGGCCCAACATCTTCTTGGACCAGGTGGGGGCAACAGCATACAATTCTGATTATCCCCAAAACAGAGTCCCCAGCACTCAAAGGTCCATGCCTCCTTCCATTCACTCCAAAATCTTTGTTAAAATCCTGTTCTATACAGAGGAATCATGATGGAATTAGCAATTTGCAGAAATATTTTGCTGTGTCTGGAAATACCAGGACCAATTTCATGACCATGACAACATTTACTATTCAAGTGCAAATGTAACTATTTAAAGTACTTTCACAATCAACCAAAGACAGTTTTCCAAAGGTTACTACCAAGGACTTCCGTGTTCAGTTGTTCCTTAAGGAAGGCAGAAAAACAGAAACTTTCTTAGATGTTATTTGTGGGGGTTTGATACCTAAATAAGCCATGTACATATGCAAATTTTATGCATCTACTCCAGCTGATAGGATCACCCAGTGAAACACACTCAAGCCAGTGAACACAAAGAGATTATCTCTAAGCTTTAACCCACATTTCAAAGCAAAAAAGCAACTGTATGGTTTTAAGATACAAAATTCAACCCACAGCACTGTAGCTGATCCCAGCTGCTGTATCAGAGCTGATGCCTGCTGCATCCTCCCCCCATAAACCTGTGGATGTCAACTTTAGAATTCAAATGCCAGGAAGAAAACGACAGCCCAGAACCTCCCATGGACTCCAGATCCATGCACAGGGATGTGTGCACCTGAAAAGCATTGCAATCCCACTGGCAAGGGAAAACCAAGCATGAAAATAACACCCAGAAATGCACAATGATCATAAAAGCACCAAAGGCTGCAAAATTCTTTAACTATGGAGCTCCTGAGCCTATACTTACTACTTCCCCAACCATTTAAAATTGCCACATTTTGTTCTACAGCTCTTTCACACATAAATTTGTATGTTCTTATTCACATATTCAAACCAATTACTCAGAATCCTTTGGTCTAAAAAGAAAATTATTTTCTTTTGAATTCTGAAAGCATTACATCATATTGCTTATCTAAATTCTTTTATAAATTCAAACATTAGCCCTGTCACAATCACAACATTTATATTTAAGGCTCTTTTCAGTCATAGCTTGTTCATTTTGTTATTACAGTAGTGTTGTCTCAGGGAAAATTGACTTCACTCACTCAGCTCTCCATGAACAAAAGCTAACTATTAAAGTTTCTACGATAAGAGAGGGCTGGTTTATAAATCAAACTGAGGCCCATTAGTGAGTGGTTTTGAACAAATATATGAACAACAATTGCCTTGAAGTCAATTCTTATTTTCCAGTGAAACCAGATAATCTCCAAGTGATAGTTTTAAAAATAAATTACAGAGATAAGAGAAATGTGTTATTTAAACAGAAATCATTAACCATTATGTAGTCTCCTCCTCATAACATTGCATTTAAAAAAGCCCAAAAGCTTACCCAGTAATCCCAGACATACAATAAAGGCCTGCTAGTATGAAAACAGAGTACCAACAAAAGACAGCCCCATTTAATTTTGCCATGAACTGATAACCTGGCAAGAAAGGAAGGACTACACATCAGTCTATGGGTTACATTTCTAGATGTGCCTTAAAAAAGGTCTTTTCAAAAGCAGTAAAAAAACCAGTTGTCACTGAAACTGCTGGAAATCCCTAAAAACACACGTGCACATATCCAGTGCCCCTGGTCTTCCATCAGGGACTCCTAAAATGAGCCTGAAATGAACTCACCATCCAAGGAGATTGGCATCAACTCCTCTCAACTTTACCTTTACTCTTTGGTTATCACACCATACCTTGGCAGGAGGGGGTGTGTTCAATGCCACATCTAACTGACATCTAGCACCAATCTGATATATTCCATTAAAAATTCCAACCAAATACATATGAAGCTTTTAAAATATCAGTTTCAGAAAAGTTAAAGACCTCCCAAGTCCGTTACCCTGCCATTTGGAAACCACAGTACTTCCAGATTTATAATAAGCAATACACACTGGTGTTTTTACTCTCATGATATAGCCCACTAAAAATCTTAAAATAATGCCCAAATAACAAATACACAGAAACCATTTCCATTGTCTTTATTTTTGTTTAATGGAGCATACAGCTCTAGAAGTGTTCAAAGGGCAGTCAGTGATCAGAGGATGGTTTAAGTTTTCTGTAATAATGTAAGAGATGTAGTAACTCTGTGAAACACCACCCAGCCCAGGATCTCACAGCACTTTACAAAAGCACTGTCTGATTACACAGGGGAGGATAGGGATCAAAAAATCCTCCCCTAGCCTGAAGTCCTGCAGGGATAAAGCATCCAGAGTGCAGTTTACAGTTTTCTGGGTCTAAATTTGGAAAGCTTGGCATTTATCACATAACACAGGATCCAACCCTCACAGCTCTGCATCGATGCACGAGATGGGCCATGCTGAGTTCATGAGGGACACTTAAGGCTTAGTAAGAGATCAGACTCAAAAAGGATCAAGCAGTGAGCACTGAAAGCCAGGGAAGTCACCCAGACCCAAACAGCAAAGGGGCACCCAGCTGATTTGCTCTGCCCCTTCAGAGCCACCACCCATGAGAGCCCTGGGCATCTCTCTGAAAACACACAGAGGATATCTCAGAAATATTCCTTGTTCAGGCCCCAGATATAAAAAGTAGCCATAATAGCTGGCCAATTTTTAAGCCATTCATTTTATGGCTGGCAAACTCTTATCTCAATTCAGCCTTAACAGTGGTTTCTGCTCAAATGTGAGCACCCACAGAATATCCTCAAATGACCTTATCTACAAAGTGAAGATTTCTAAGCAGAGGAGCTCTGCTACTTGTGCCAAGTGGATCATCCCTTTTTCTTCTGAAGGTGAATGTTGCACATATCAGTAAGTTTGAGTCAGTTAGTAAATGATACAAAAATACAAGTATTTCTGGAAAAAAAATTACAAGTGTTAACAACTATGAAGTTATATTAAAGCATTAAGAAAAGTAAAAATTCTTTATTTTCATATAATTCTCTGCTTGGCAGAAATGTGGAGCACCAAAATCACTCCCTTAACTAGTCAGAATTATATGAGAGCAACTCACGGGCAATATATCTAAAAAAAAAACAAAAGTCTTTTGCTTCTGTGCTACCTTTTATTTTAGTTATGACTTTAGGCCAAAATACTGCCAGGTAAAGTAGAGGTAACAGCTCAAGCACAGGACATACCTGTCTGGTAATCCTGAATGAATGCCTAATGCTGTCTCCCTGCAGTGTTATCAAGGACCTCTTCCACCTCGGAAAATCTGTTCAAAATTTGTCTCCAAAGTAAGAACAAAAAGGCTTTTTCTAGGAGAAAAAAGCTATTGCCCCTGCTCCAGCAACTTCAACTCAGCAAAAATATTTGAACAGTTTTAATCACTCTTCACCAAAGTCAGATTCAGCTGACACACAGCTAAGCTTTAATGTCTTGTGGCTATGAGCTGCCACCCTCCTGTCTGAAACCTGGTGCTTAACTGCACCTCAGAAAGACAAAAACAAGCCTGGAGACCCTCTGGATAAAAACCTGAGGCCCAAGAGAAACATGAAATTCAAACACACAGTACATGGGGGCAGAAGATTTAATGTAGGCAGATTATTCCTGCTATAAACCTCTCATGATCCCCAGCAGATCCTTCACAAAGTGTGATGTGTGACACAAATTCTAACTGCACTGGAAATCAGCAGTGCCCCACTCTTCAGCACCCAGAGCTGGCTCCAAATGGAGCTACACTCAACCCTCTGCTTTTCTAGACCTCTAAGGGCACAGTCCTGCAATCACTGCACATCCCAGAGCTGCAGTGCAGCAGCCTTCAAACTGGGAGCTGTAAAATGCCACACCTTCATGTAAAGGACAAAACTGTTTCATGATTTAAAATGAGACTCACTGAATTCAGCAGCAGAATTTCCCCAGTGACATCCCAATGCTTTTGCTTTCAGTAGTGTGGGACAAAATCCTTAAATGTAAAACATAAGGCCAGCCAAAGGAACAGAGATGGGCAAAAGGAGGAGTGGGTAGATCTGCATAATACAATGTTTAATGAAAACTGGAATTAAATTTTAATAAACTATATGTATTCTCAGTACCTTCTCCTTTTTATGGCTCACCCATTTTTGTGTCCCGTGTGTGACCTTTAAAGAGTAAAATAAGCATTTTCTTTATCCACAGCAACAGTCTTTCAACATGGTGGTCAAAAACTTACCATTTAGGAGGTTCAGAAGTTGAGTTTTATTAACATTTCCTATTCCATACAGGGAATAAGAGAAAGTAATTGATACCTTCACTTGTCACACAAAGAATGAATGGCTTCAAGCAATTTTCATTTAAGAAATTATATCCTCTGGACAATACTTAAAACAGCAGGAACCATCCTAGTGTAAGCATATAAACCTCTAAAGTTACAGAGCTATTGCCAAACCAACTTGAGCAGTGTATGGATGCATTTGCATTTCAGCTCGCTGGCAAAAAAACAGCTGGAAATTTTCTTCATCTATGCATGTCATCCATGAAATGCTGGGTTAATGGCAGGAATTTTACTTCAAACAAGGAGGTTAATAACGATAAGGATTGCTAAGAAAAATTAATGTAACAAGGAAAAAAATATCTAATTCAGTGATGCACAAATACTTCAGCAAGAAATACAGGTTAGGAATGTGCCTGAATCTACTACTGGTAATTTCATATATGAGTTGCTAAATATTTATTAAAGCACACAAATTAGCATGCATAAATGAGTTAAACATTGGGGATACCATTTCTGACTGCCAGTGTGTTAAACAACCCAAATACACAAGCATGAGCAGCATGGCAGGTATTTCCCCACAACTGGTACTCCAAAAATTGCCGTTCAGGGATGGAGCTCCCGAGGCTCCAAGTACAGACTTGTGACAGCATCACATTTCTATAAATGATGGTGTGTCATCATGAAGGACATCAGTTTGCTGCCCCTCTCAACAGTGCTGCTGGGCAGAAAAGTCCAGGAAATCCAGAACTTGACTCAAACTGTGGCTAGAATCCCTCCCTCTAATTTCCATACTGGGGTTAACTGAAGGCCAACACAGCTCTGGTGTGCCCACAGTGCCTTGAAACCCTGCTGCTTCTCCTTTCCCAGCCTCAGAGACAGGCAGCAGCCATGCCATCAGCATCTCTGCTCAGCCACTATAAAATATGAACCTGCTGAAAAAGTAACTTTTTGTTCCCCAATCAGTCTGAGAAATTTTCTCCATTGTTTTCTGAATGTTATTTTCTGTACTAGACCACCCAGTAAGCTAAAACTGAGTTCCTCATTATCTCATTTCCATTTATTAGCTTCAAAAAGAAATATTTGCTGGTGGCCCCTCATGCATGACCATGCACTTCATCTTGCTACTCCCATCTTCCAGGTCATCCAGTTATTATTGCATTGTTCTCATCTCTGCTGACGGCTCCTCCCAACTTTCTCTTATCTTCACTTATATGAAGTGTAATGAGCCCAAAAAAAATTGTTTGTTTGTTTTTTTTTTTTGTCCCACACATTAACGAAACCCTAGTCCCAGGTAACTCTGTGGGTAACCTTTTCCTAGGCTAATACTCCTCTTTTGGCACTGTCAGTCATCATCTTCCTCTCCCATTCCTTATTCATATTCCACTTCACACAGGATACTCCATTCTCCTCTGAGGTAATTTTCACTATATTAAATAGCTTTACCAAAGTCGAGGTAACTGAGGCCTCTATTCCCCTCATTAAGGAAAACAAAAACAAAACCAAAAATAAAGGCAAAACCAAAACTAAACAAACAAAGAAAATAAAAAGAAAGAAAAAAAGCCGCACAAACAAACATCAAAAAACCAAACCTGATCAAAGGTATGAAATGAGTTGGAGTAGGTTTGATCTTTTAGATAAACCTGTTTTCTTTAGTTTTCATTTATCTTTCTGTAAGTAATTATTTCTTCCTCAAAAAGCATTCCAAAGCCCTATACACTCAAGATCAGACAGACACCATCACAATTTCTTGGCTCTTTCTCTCCTGTGTATTTCAGTTCTGCATTAGTTATTCCCTAGACACTTGGGACCACCCTTGTTTTGACAGACTTGTTAAAAACTCCTGCTATCAGAGCCACTATTTCTTCCAAAATGCTATAGAAAAATCTTATCAGATCCCCTCAATACAACTGCACTGAAGTTTTAGGCATTTTTCCACCTTCTTCAACTCCCAAAGACTACAGTATATAGTCTGGTAAAATTGCATTTACAGAGTGCTTTACATGATTGCCACAGGCATTATTTCATTTAGAAATAAGCAAGTATTCCTTAAGTAGTAAGGCAGTTTTTCACTTCAAAATAACAGCATCTGGATAAGTGTGTGCATTGAATAAAAATAGCACACACAAACTTTTCATCATGGTATGAACAAAGTATTTAGAACATTTAGAATTCTAGATCTAGAATACCTAGAATACTTATTTTCTAAATAGTATTTAGAAACACTATCTTAATATTGCACAGTGCAACTTACCAAAGATACACAGGGAAGCTACATAGGGAGTAGAAGAGTAAATCCTTATGTTTCTGGTACTAACATTTCATACACAAAACATAAAATGTTACAAAATCTTATACAAAATGATCTTAAATAGATAGAGCTGACAATAACCATGGGTTTCTTCTAGGAAGCATACAGCTGTTCTAAAATGATTATCAAGTTCCAACCAAGAACCAAGCACATTTAAATTGAATTTAAATCAGCAAATACTTCAACTAAATTTACTCCATTTAGTAAACTAATAGCTACCCCGTATGGTTTAAGTGAATTCACATAATCTCTAACTGTACAGGTAACAGGGACACAGCAAGTTTGGTCTGCAGTACCCAAATAAGACCCCAAATAAGCAATAGTTTATGCAGACAGTCAGCAGGCTTAGATTTAAAGCTAAACAACTATCAGTGACACTGCCCTGCAGACAAATCAGCTTTCTCCTTGTGAGCTGCAGTCACTCCAAATCTGGCCTTTCCACCTCCAAATCCAAACTGCCACCAAAGTGCAGCTGCAAAAGTCATCTCTCCTCCCCTGGTCTCCTGCCAAGTCATATTCTGCTTGCTCATCTTCACCTACAAGATCTCACATAGCAATAAATAACACAGAAATGACCAGAGTGTGATGAGGAATTTTCAAGTCCTTTTTTAAAAACCAATGGAGGAACAAGACCTTAGATTACATCCCTCTCCATCAATTACAGCCCAGTCACCATCCACACCCTGCACCCTCCCTCGCCCATCCTGTCACTCCCAGATCAGAAGTGCAGTTTCAGACTCCCCCTGCTCCAGCATCCCACAGGAAAGAGGCAGATCAGAGAGAGAAGCCCCACAGTGTCACAAAAGAGGCAGGGATCATGCACAGAACAGCAGAGCCCCACACAGAGATGCTCCAGCAGCCTCCCTCTGAGCTGGTGTGCCCACTGCACCACATGGCACACAATTCCATCCTCTTCTGGGCTGCCCATGCAAGGTTTAACCTCAGCCTGGTTAAGCTCAGAGGCAGCCTGAGAGCAGAGGGACTCAGGAGTAGGTGAGTGGTGCAGTCCCAGGGCTGCAAACTCATTTTCAGAGCTTTTTCCCGTGCTCAGGGCTGCTCCAAGCAGGTGGCTCTGCCCTGATCCCCTCCTGCAGCTCTGCTGGACCTGTCTAGCAACACATTCAATTACAGTCTGGAGATTAGACAGTCCAAAGATTAACTAAACACTAAATAGGAAAAAAACCCAGGCCTTCTGAGACATAAATCTTGCAAATATGGTTCCATAGAGCACAAGTCCAGATTCCTGAATAGTTTATTATTCTGTAAAATCTTCACTGTAAAAGTCTGCATATACTTGAAATTTGCAAAGGTAGCAGCTTAAGTTATTTCTAGTCAGCTCATAAAAATCTGTCTTTAGCACTTTTTTCCTAAGAAGAAAGAAAGAAACCCAGACACACTCTAAGCTTAGTGAAAAGATAAGATTCTGGATATAATACCAATATGACTTCACCTTTTATTTTTTAAGGGTTCGAAACAATACTGGATGAAAGTTTATATGTAAGCATAAGGGATCTGCCAAAATGAAAGTGAAAACCCAGCAAATTATATTTCAGACACCTTGACATATTATGCACCATACATGCTGTCAGCTTCACTGTCCTTTCCTTTGCTGTAGGCCGAATGCTTGAATACCAATCTTATTAAACTACAACTCTGAATTTATCCACTATATATAACATTCCAGATGTCATACCAGCTGGGAACAGGCCCTCAGGCCATCTTTGGTTGATCTCTTAGTCGCTTTCCAGCGTTTGCCAGGCATTCATCCAAAAATATGAAGGAAAGTGCTAAAAACAGATGTCAGAGTTAATGTTTTTTCTTTTTTTTCTTCGTGGTAGGAAATACAGAAAACTTGCACCCTACACCTATTCTATGAAATATGAATGTTGTCAACAAACCATAAGTTAATTTTAAATTAAATCACAACGTAACAGAGTTAATTCTTAGACTATTTTTCTGACAACAGGCCAGCCTCCATCTGTCTGTTCTTTGCAAATATTATGTGGTCATTTGGATTTTTTCATTAAGTCGGAAAATCTTCTGATGTCGTCAATCTGCAAAAATGGTTTCAAGCCCCTCATTTAAGAAAAATAATGGTTAAATTGTAAACTAGATTGATTGCAATTCATGGTAAGCTTCATGACAAGGTCGAAGTAATGGGAGTTATTAAATCAGTACACATCTGAGCTATGAAAGAGGAAGACTTGCTGGCCCCATTACATTACGACAAATTATTTTGACTTCCACTCACTGCAATATGAGCAGGAGATGCTCAGATCTTCCCAGGAGATGCTGTCTCTCTTGGGGGTCCTTGGAGAAATTGATGCATGGAATTTCAATGGTCAGGGCTGGAAAGGAGGTCCTGATCTCCTGATCCTGCTGGTACTTTGGGACATGTACATCTCCACTTACCGGGGGCAGACCTGAGGTACCTGGGAGTCCTCACTAGAATTAAGTCATGTGTCCTAGGTTACAATAGATGTATTTAAATATTCTATTACCACCAGCTGTGGGCCATTAGCTGTTATCACCTGCTAACAAACCCACCCCTGATAACAGACAATGGGCCATCAAGAAACCACCACACGACTCATGGACTTACCCCATCCTATTGTGAGATGCTCCACCCAGGAGGGGGGAGCTGGGCATTCCCACCTGGATATAACCTGTCCTTGGAACTGCCTGACCTCAGCCCTGGCTGCTGGGTGACCAGAGGACAAGAGCCACCACGGACCTTCAGCTGGAGACCGGACCTTCCATCGGATCATCACTTCAACTGGATCACTTCATTTGGACTGTTGGCCCTAATAGGGTATCAGTTTATATCTGAACTTTGTCTGTGCTTTTTTTCCTTATCTTATTTTGCTTGTTTCTAATTTTTTCTATTAATTTCAATCCTGACTTGTGATCTCCCACTGGTTTTTTTCAAACCAATACATCATGTGAGTGCCTAAGTGCTTGGGCTGTAGACTCCAAGCTCTGTGCAAGAGGCCATCTATTTCATCTGCTCTAGACAGGGCTCCAAATCTTCTGTCCACACACACCCCAGAATATCAACAAACACTTGCAGAACCAGTTCTCAGAAAGCCCTTGTGGTGCTGCCAGCACAGCCTCCCTTCAGCATGCAGGACCTTGGTCCCTTGGACAGCAAAGCACAGGAGACCATTTCCACCCTAATTACACCTTTCAAGGATGATCACCTCTTCTGACACTCTAAAGACATCATTTTTTAAAACTAACTTTGGGGCAACAGCCTTCATTTAAATGAATTGGCTTAACTGCACTGAAAAAGGACAATTTCTAGGAAATATTTTCACCCTCCTTTTCTTTGCCTCACATTCATTAGAATGCAGAGCTGAAATTATGAGAAAAACAGACTATCCTATAGCCTCAATATTGAAGAAGCAGGAGAAGAATGAACATTAACTGGCAAGTTCACTGTAAAGTACAAAAATACCTGCAAAAAAAAAAAAAGGGAGCAAAATCTTTTTCAAATGGAATAAAATGGGAAGGACAAGTCTAAAACTTAGCCCTAGCACTTTAATAAGAGACTTAGGATATAATTCTGATTCATATATTAGACTGCAATGTTGCCTTGAATAGTTACCACTGGAGCCAGCACTCAAAGGTGGTAAAATTTCATAGTTTAGGTTTATAGTCTGGTATTTGAACATATTTTATGTCATCTATTAATAATATCAAAGAACATTCAAGCCAATGCAGTATATTTCTTTTAAGTAAAACTGATGCAATCCGAGTCTCTTTTTTAACAACAGTAAAAAAAAAAAAAAGTTATTTTGCCATAGGTTGTGTTGATGTTATGAGACATTATGTGAGCTAGTTTCTTCAGATTTATACCTTATACAACTATATTCCTTATATAAAGGAAGGTCACTGACCGATATGCTACACATACCAACAAGTATGTGCATTTTAGCAGAGACTGTGCATGAGATGGAGCAGTAAATGACATTTTGTCAGCCTTGTTTTAGGTGATTTGAGTACAACACGAATTACTGAAACAGATCAAACAATTTGAACACAGCATTCAGTGCAACATTCATAGGTTTGCTTGTATAAATCACTGAAAATTCTGTGATCCTCACCAAATCAAGAAGCTGGATCAAATTAACAAAGTTCACTATACAACAAATCTCCACACATCATTTGGACACCAGATTTGAAAAAAAGAAGCAAACACCACTGAACTTGTCTGTCTGCAGCATCCTGAGGCTGCAGTGATGCTGGTGCTTTGCAGCATCCATCCCATTTTCCAGTAGTTCCCAGATTAAACAGCCTGCAGTATTTCTTTTGGGGTACCTGAATGCAATTTCTGGCTGAAATTAATGGCAAATCTCCCCCTGCTTTAAAAAATGAAGGGCTGATCCAAAGTCTATTGAAATTTCTATGATTTTTGGACCAAAGCCTAAATAATCAGGTAAAGGAGAACATATCTTGTATTTACAATTGCAACCATCTCCCAAGGGCTATTTTAAAAACTACAAAAACATCCCACATCATACAGCAGCCTATTAGCACTAATTTTTCTCACCCATGTGCAAATACTCCAGCCTGCTTCATGAACCTGTAAATCAGTTAAAGGTTTGGTGCCATTTTAAAAACCCTTTTTCTCTTACGCAACGTAAAAATGTTAAATGAATGAAGGCTCAAAACATCAAAGAACAAAAGTAACTTAAAGCACGACAACACAAACAAACAAAAAAAATTTATTACCAATGAGATAATTTCATAAAGGTAGATCACATAGGCTCAAGTGGAAAGAGGTCAGGTTTTACAGTCTTAAGAGTATTAAAAAAAGTCCAGATTGTTTCCAGTTCTCAGAGGTCTGAGCGCCTTTCCTTCCAGACCAAGAATCAGCATAACAGTTGCCTGTCTGTTGGAAAGTGGGGGGAGAAAAAAACCACGGAGAATAAAAAGGAATGTTTGATTTGCCAGTCATTCCACAAAATGTGGAACCTACAGTTTGTGTCAAGTACATTAAAGTACTTAAATTAGTCTTCAAATACAGCATTACTCTTCACCAAACATCATGCTAAACACTCAACAAAGCACTGAGCACCTTCAACTACTGCCTCAAATCCCATGCAAACATTTATTTTGGTAAGCAGTTTTGGTCATGCAAAAAAATGTATGGACACCCAAAGTTTCAGTGTTTTCTTGGGGGTAATGGTTTAAAGGGATTAGAAAATAGCAATAGGTAATGGTCCAAGCAGAAAAGGAAGGAACTGCTTTATATAAAATAGAAGAAGAAGGAAATAAAGAATTAGAGCTTCCATAACATCAAAAAAAAAAAAAAAAAAGTAACAAATTCCATATACTTGGGGTTTTTTTACTACGGAGTCTCCCAGTTCTGGTTCTGAAAACCATGGACACCTCAGTACCCCTAAGCCTCCAAGCCAAGGCTCAGCATCAGTGCTGGTGGGAGGCTACACCTGCACCTGACACACACAGCACCAGGGTGCTCCACATTAGGACAATTAAAATGTCTCAGCTCCTACAGTACCACAACCTGGAACACATCTTGAGCTCTGAAAATAAAAAAAGACATTTGTCAACAGTGATCCTCTCAATGAACCTACATTTACCATTTTTGCTGTGATTAATTGATAATTAATGTTTGCAATTTTCTTCCTTGTAAGCAAGTGGCTTTTGAAGTCTGAATAGTTGGTGGAAATAAATTAGGTTTAACTGGCAATGCTGACAATTATTTTGAAACAGTACAGAGCAAAATAACTGTTGGAAGTTGTAAAGGGATTGTTATTTAGTTGTCCCAAGGCTGGTTCATTAGGCAAGTGTTAATGACATTGAGAACCATTTTAACTATGTCTAGAAACAAAGCCAAAACATGCAGATTTTTAAAAGAAGATTTTTCACTTCATCTTCCACATTAGTGGCATGCAAATTGGAAGAAATTTAGGTTCAAGTACATCTCTACTAAAAGGGTCACTGTGACATCCAGCCTCTCCTATAAATAATTTTCCCATTCTGAATGGACCTGACTGTTAGGGATGTGAGGGATATTATCCATAAATTCCATTTAAATTACCCACTACCTTGCAAAACAATGTAATTCTATCAGAAACACACTGGATGAATCATTTTATCAAGCAAGCAGATTTACTAATCATTAATCTAGGGACAGAATAAACTGAAACTTTTTTCACTAAGGCTTTCCATGTTAAAAGGGAGGTTTTAATGGTCTGTAAATATTATCTGTGGCAGAAATGACACATTGAAATCCAAATTGATCTCCTTCATCCTTGATGAAAAATTCAGCAATAAAATTTTATCTTCTCATTTGTGCAAAATTCAACAGGAGCTTCAACAGCTCATGAAGTTCAATAAATTTAGCTGAATTATCAAAAAACTAAACACAGTCTGCTCTTTCCTTGGTTAAGACCAGTGAAAAGACATCGTTTCAAAATGTTTGTGCTGCGTGAGCAAAGTGATTAATGCACCATTAGGCTTTATCAGCCTAAAACATCCTCTCATCCATGTATATCTGAAGAATGACTCTCCAGTTCCAAGCACTGCATTTCCCACAGTACTTGAAATCCATCTTTTTGATTTAGAAGCACTTCTCTGCTGTATCTCCATGAACTCTTATTGATAGAGGACAGCAGCACCACGTGAGAGCTGTGTAAGCACAGGATTATTTCTGTTACCTCCAGACCTTCCAGTCTTCATTTAGAAGGCTGAATCTAAGCCTTTATCAATGTGAAAATTCTTGGAGAAGAACATGTGCCAACTTCTGGAGGTTCACTGGGGGTGTGAGGAGGTCAGTGAGAGATTCACACTGCATTGTATCCATCCCTCATAATTTAATCATTGGTCTCCTCCAAAGAATGTCAAATGAGCACCCAATCTGTATAATGCTAATTCATTGCATCAGGTGTCTTGCTGCTAATCCAGTGTAGCAGAATTGAGTTAAAGACTTTTCAATATTTGCCCGAGTACAAACCCTTCTGTCTGCTCCTTGGAGAATGCAAGTTGAAAAAAAAAAAAGCACAAAACACACTTTAAACCTATTGCTAGAAACTGAAAAATGTATTTGGGAAAACCTGGACTCGTAAACATTAGAACATGAAATACTGAATGTGGGTTTAAAAAATACAGTCTTTTATGAAAACTGTGCATGGTAGAGAAGCTAGAAAAGCAAGGCACTTTGTATTAAAGTGGATTTATATATATATTTATATAGCTCAACCTCAAACTGAATAAACATATAAACATGAATTTGTGGCCCCAAAGATATGTCTAAGAAAAAAGGAAGGAAATCAGCATCCCCTGCATAGCCTTTTATCATCCACTGGAGCAGCCTCAATATCTGTACAGAACCCAGGGAAGCAAAAAATAAGAGAAACAACTAAAAGATTAGGTCCATTCTCCTTCCTGCCTTGAGAAATCATTCTTGGGGATAACCTTGCAAATGAGGGGTCACTTCTGCTACCCAGGAACCCTCTGCCAGCTGCTGAGGTCAGTATCATCACAACCACAGGAGGACTGAGGACCCAGGCCAGTGAGTTTCAGCACAGAATTTGGTGGAACAGGATTAGAGCCTCGCAGAACGCGTTTGATCCAAACTGAAATGATGTAAAACGTGTTTTCTGCACAAAGTGTATTATTACAGATTCCCTGTGAAGGCTGTTGTACTGCACAAGGTGAGGACCTACTGGCTTCTGTGGGGATGAGTTACACACAGAGAGGTTTGGCAGGGCTGGGACTAAGGCTGCAATAGAAAACAAGAACGCCTGTAACTCTCAGTGCACAGAGAAACCTGCACTGCACGCAGCAGCTCCACTGTTTTCTCTGAACAACAAAACCCTGAGCTTAAAATGCTTATTGGTTCTTTAAGAAGTGCCAGTTCCCCACTCAGTTTGCCAACAAACAAAAGTATTCAAAGATGGTTTTCAGTTCACTAAGCAACCTATCACACACAAGTAATGATATAATTGCTCGTGCATATGCCACTCACACACTCCAAGCCAGAAATTAGCCTAAACAAAAGTTTTGTTTGAATAGGATCATGCCTGACTTATGCAGTACCAGTCTCTGCAAGAGTAGTTTTGCCTGAAATTGTAAGTGGTTTTCATTTTCTCTTAATCCTTGCCTCCTTTTCCTCCCTCCCACTCCAAATCAGAAACACATTTTGCTTGATTATGGAGCTAATTCCCTTACCCAAAAAAAAAAAAAAAACCCAACCAAGGAACATAACCTTAAATTTAAAGAGGCCAAAACTAAATCCACAAACAAAAAAATAAAGGTATATATTAAAAAAAAAAAAGGAATAGAATTAAAAATATTAGGGAACACCTGACATGACCTTCAGTCAAATTTTCAGAGAAACACCAAACTATGCCTTTTTTTATCTTCAGCCTTACAAACACATGGCTGAAGACTCCTTAAGTGTGATTTCAAACTCGTCATGAACATGTGTAGGATTAGCATGGAGTACCACAAACATGACCTAGCAATTTCTTACTTACACAAGATGACCCAGCTAAGAGGATGGGATGACTTGGAGGATTCAAATCAGGGAAATCAGAGTTACTCTCACATCAGCAGAAGAGCAACATTTCTAACACAGTGCTGAAATTCCCACAGCCACAGATTAGCAGCTGCAGTCCTGGTGCTTGGACAAAATGAAGTTTTTTGGTTCATTCTCTGAATGCACAAATGAAACCACCAAGTGTTCCACAGTGGAATGTTTTCGTTATAGAAGAATGCCTGAAATACTTTGTGGCCACTTGAAAACAGTTTGCTTATTCAAAAAAAGAATCTCTAAATGAAGAGCTAGACAGTGAGGTTCAAGATGTTATGTCTTTTTAATAGCTCTGAGTGCTTTTTTCAGGGTATCAGCAAAAGTGGCTCATCACAGAATAACACAAGTTTCAGGCTCCTTCTCAAATCAAGAGTGCTGGAACTTGATGTACTTGGGCAGCAAGTGAGCCACTAACTACAAATCTTCCTCCCTTCTCGGGATTAGAGCCTGTCTTTGCTGATGTGTTAATTTGCAGTAATGTCCCTTACATGACTCATCTGCAAGCCTGAAAACGTGGGGCTGCATTTCTCTGGTGATTTAGATGCAAACTGGCTGGCAAAGGAATGAAAAGGCTCAGACTGGGAGCAGGAGCCAGCAAGCAGCTGATCCTCAGAACCAGGCTGGGACCTGGGGACCTTTCCAGGGGCAGAGCACGGAGGATGGCAACCAGCAGCAGGTGGAATGGGGAAAGAGATGAAGGAAATTGTGGAAAAAATGTCTGTGAGCCAGGCAGGACCCTTAAGACAACTTCTGTCCACACAAGAGTTTCTTCAGTGTAATATGAAAAATGTTCAGAGCAAACACAAACAGTTATTGCTGCCAGACTACAAATAAAAAGGTGGGATAATAAGCTCCATCACTTTATTTCAATGTTAATTTTCAGAGTAATTCAGATCCTGGGTTCCACTGCCTTTTCTTTTAAAATTAATACTTTAAATGCCATTCTCCTTTTCCCCCTAAAAAAGCACAAGCCAAGACAGACTATTTCTATTTGTGGAAGACAAGGCTTAAATGAGAATATTCTCAACTTCGCAATTCACTTTATAGCAAGGTGCTTTTCTAGCAAGCCCAAAGAAAGAGTAGTTATTAAATGAACTGCAGCAGCTGCAGCCTGTGCATTACAACTTGCACATCTACTTGAAAACAGACTGACTTGTTTCTACCTTACCTTGCATAGCCAAACACTCACAAGTCTGTCAGGGCATATTTTCATTAGTAGTTGTTTAGAACCAGATTTCTTTGCCAAGATTGGACTGCTTAGAGCCATATATCTAACTCCAGAATCTGGCTATCCTTGTTGTGAGTTTAAAGTGGTAAACACCATAAAATTCAGAAGCAGCAAGGTCAACCAGAAAGCTAACTGGTCAGGCAAACATTTTCTCATTTGAAAGATAAACTTATTTTCTTTTTTATTCCCTTTTCTTTTACTCACACCCCCAAGTGAACTCTCTTTCAGCCAGCCAATCAAAGTGGAAATGAACTTCAAACACATTCAGCTCAACCAAGTTTTCACTGCTGTCCTTCTTGGTGGTCCGTCATATGGAATGGTTTTAATACTTGGAAGCAATACCTTAAGTGTCAGAAAACAAGAACATTTTATTTCTGCAAGAAAGCTTTCCAGTACTACTAGTATTTTGGAAAAGAAAAAAATTCCTTGTAGTAGATTAAAAGGTGAAAAGCCAAAAGAAATCAGAAAGAAAACTAGGAAACGATTCCTTATGGCAAGGTTCAACATGTATCTCGAAGTTGGAGAAAGGGCTATTGCTCGTATATTTATTCCACAATTTCATATATTTTCATATGTTTATTTGATTATTTAATTATTTTCATGAACGGTAGGAGAGGGGCATTTTTTTTTCAATCTCTAATTTCTAACAGCAGTCTTTGGCTCTGCATCAAAATCTATTTGGTACCAAGCTGGTTTTAAATTGCATTGACTCAGTAGAATTTCAGAAATGCAGGATGCAATCCACTGACACAAGACATCACTGGGTGAACAATACAGGAGCCTGTAGAAAATGTTCAGTTGAAACATTTCTACATTTCTGCACTTTGGGATCCCTCAAAAGTATTTGCTCTGAATCACTGCTTTTCCCTGAAGATACAGCAATAAATGTGTCAAAACTTTAATGTCCCACTCTATGCAGATGTCACCCCAGTGAATCAGGCTGATCTTAACAGGTATTTTCTTCTATAGTCATAGAAGTGGTAAAGCAAAAAGATATTCACTGAATTTTCAAAATATTTAGCCAAAGAATTTCATCTGCATATAATTCTTGAATACACACACAGCAATGAAATATGCAAAGAGGTTAGTGCAGTCCTGTACAAAAATGAGAGCACAGTCCTGCCAGATTAAACCAGAACAAAATGTACTATCTTGCATGTACAACATGAATCCATATGTAATTCTGCTGGGCTAGAGCAGAGTACAGTGTGTTCCTATTAATATTTACTCATCCTTCATTTCAAGCTGCAAGCTTGTCATTTCAGATAGCAAATACTTTTGAATATTTAAATAACAGCTAGTTCTATTTTACTGAGATTACTTACTAACAAAGGAATGAATGATTCTGATTAAACTGGCTCCCTGCTTGAAAAATATCACACACAACAGCCAAAGAAAACCCCTTTGAAACATTCCTGTGTTCAGAGGATGTAAGGAAACTAATCTTGGATCATGACGACGATGATGCTGCTATATAAAAATATTATCCATCTATCCCTGGAAATTTTACTGGCCTGCATAGAAGGAACAGTGCAAGGGGGGAAAGGGATGGGTGGTTTTCCTGCAAGTGTCTCAACGCTGCTTAGCCAAAAGAACAGAGGTTGTGAGCCACCCTCTTCTCCACCTCCATACCACAGCCTCAGGAACCTCTCACCTTTTCTGTTCCCTGCCGTGGACAGAGAAGGAGGAATGACCTCCAGACTGACCTCTTGTTTTGTTGGAGTCAAGTGCACAAGGTCATTTCACTTCTCCAATTTCCCTGTGTAATTTGGGATGTACTGGAACACCAGGTCTCTGTAGGATTGCCCACAGGACAGCTCTGGAGTTCATGTAAAAGGAAGGAATTTATTTCCCACAGGCCAGCAGCCCTTCACAGTAGGACAAAATAGAGAGTGCTTTGCTACAACTAAGTTAAGGAATTAAGGTGTGTGAGAAGATGCTGCTGCATTCTTTATTTATGTGGCAACCTTCCTGCACGGATTCCACTTCTGTGCTGGATAGGTTAAAATGGACTTTCAATGGACAAACATTCCTCTCTTTTTATTCACCTGTGCATTCTTTTCACATTTATCATGTATCAAACCTATCCATCCCAGTTTACAAAATTTCAAGAGATTATCAAATGAAGGATTTTCACTCCTCTGGTTTTAAGACCTCCATCCATTCATACCAGTAAATATCAAAAGAAAGAATTGAATGAAACACAGAAAACAAGAAAAATATCTACTTTTCTGACCTAGTTTGACCATGATACAATTGAGTTTTGTATTAACATTTCAGCAAAAGTGTAATTATAAGTGTATATTATTACAAACCTATGATTAATGTCCTAGAAAATCAAGGAAAATCTTTCAAATCACCAAAGAAATCCCAGGTTACTTGCAGGAAGGTAAAGCCAGAGTACAGATCAGTTCCCATCTGCATTCAATGTATTCATAACTTTCAATAAATAATGCCTAGGGACTGAATTTTCTTTCAAAAGAAACTACTGCTAATACAGTTGCTTTTACTTTCAACATTTTGATGTTTCAGCACCACTTTCAGTTCCAGGAATTCCAACTTAATTTCATACTGCTAAGTGCCTGGGAAGAGCAGGCTTCAAAACTAAATCACATTGATGAAAGAACAGAAGCTGGCCATATCCTAGATCCAATTCAGATCTCAATGGAATTAATGGAAAACTTTCCATCAAATGGAATTCTTTCCATCAAATGGAATTGAGCTTGGAACCAGCTCCTGTGTAGAGCTATGCTGGTATTTGAGGGTTTTTTGAGGGGATTCATTCTGTTTGTTTTTTAATCAGCTGTATTATTCACGCAGTCCAAACAGTCTAGTCAAAGACCCAGACTAAGCCTCTGCTGTATTTGATTTATCATCTTCTCTAAAATGTGCTCCATTAAATGGAAACTATTTTGATCAAAGTGTGTAACCTTTACAGTGTTTTTCAACTACTGTCATTAAATGCAGCCTGAGTTGCAGCTGCATTTTACTGTCCTACAAGTTATTGCTTTCCCAGGTGTTCAGTCCAAGGAAGGTCTTATCCAAGTACCTTTTCTGTTGATAATCAAGGCCCTCTAGGGAAGCAAAATATGAATTACTGTAAACATTTAAACTGAATTCAAACAGTTCAGAGTGGCTCAGCATGCTTTCTATTGTCTTTTCTGCTCCCTTTTGTCTGGCAGAAAAGATTATCAGTTTAAAGCTTAAATAACCTCCCCTCAGTTCTCTCTTTCAGGGTAGTGATGAGCAAACTATTTTCTTCAAGTAGCTCCTGCAAGGAGAGCATCTTTCAAAATAAAACTCTGCCCATCACTGGCAGATCCCTACCTTGTGATGCAGGGAAAGTTTGGCTCCTCTCTCACTTCTACAGGGAGTGTTTCCTAACAAATTCCCTCTAACATTAAGAAACGTCCTGTAAGTGTCTATGAATGCAATTCAGACAGTTTTGATGTGAAATTCAACTGACTCCTGGAACACATTGTGTTATGAGTAAATTTCCACAGCATGCCACACATTTCCTAGGTTTACTTCAGATCTTTTGCCAAGATTAACAGCATTTCTTTCATGTTGCTTTCTTTACATTTATATCTATATTCCATGTTTAACATAATGTTTCTCTGGGTCTGGAGAAAGCATTAAAGATTTTTAACTCAAAACAAAATTAATTTGTTTCTTTCTAAACACTGCTCCATCCATTATTACACTTCCCATTTTTTTCTTTATAATTCACCCAACCTTCCCTTATGAAAACTTCATTAACTAATACAATGTGCTGGAAAATGCAAGGTCTGCCTAACTCTGATTTTTCCATTAAATAAAACAAATTAGGGTAAGTCAAACAATTCATAGAAGGGACAATCACATCTAATTCTACACATTTTGCAGATATAACTATAAACACTTATTAAAACACCACTAAAATATTGCTGGTTTTGTCTCCATTACATCCTATTAATATAATATTATATATTCCAAAAGTGGTTTTATGTATTATTCATACAACTAAGCGCCTTAATTTTGATTTTGCATGGTGTGTTATCATTCAACTGGCTATAAATTTGATGTGCCTTCAAAAGATAACACACTCTCTGCATCTTAATCTGTTTCACAGTAATCTGAATCTTGGGGTTACATAAATTTCACAGTCTCTGTAATTTTCCTATGTGGCACACTGACCTGGTCATCGTAACGGTACGTCAGGAACTGCTCCCCCGTGGTGTCCTCAAGAAAACTCCCCTGTGGAGAAAGTGCAAACTCGGGCAAGAAGTATGCACCTTGGGGTTGCTCTGCTCGTGTCTGTAAGGAATTCAGAAAGGTCACGTTACACCTACTACAAACACAGGTAATTTAAAAAAAAACAACTCTGCTTATAATTGCAAAACCTAGACATGAACCTCTGGAGGAGGGGAAAAAAAAAAAAAGTGTTGTGCTTTCAGGTATGATATTTCTGGGTGGATATTTTGCTGTGATGAAGACATGCTAAATACCTACAGGGGTCCAACCAAAAGAAGATGCCCCAGTAGCAGAATAATCTACTGAACCAAAGGAGACCATCTCTGGTTTATCAACCATCAGTGCTCAAAGACATTCAAAAAGCAACATTACACTTCCTTTGTCCTCACACACTTCACTGGAGAAGTGGCTACAGCAGGTAACAGGCTTTTGGGTAAATATAATGTGTTTATTTTTACAGGAAGAAACAAAGAATCACGGAATAACTCATCTTAGGCAGTATCCTGAGGGCTCATGTGGTCCAGTAGAGTTACCTATGAAGCCATGACACTATGGATTACTTTCCTATCTTGCAGGAAGATATTACTGCAAAGAAGGAATAGGAATGTGGGAATGGCTGGAGTGAACACAGGCAGTGTTCAGGAACACATATCAGTTCAGGATGCTATTCACAGCTGGGGAAGAGCACTTGAGAACATGCTGGGAAAGGAAAAAAGGGCTCATTTCAAGCTACAGAAGAACTAGTTCTGTGAGAATCATAGCTGGTACCTCCAGCTGGGCTGTCTGACACCTGGGTCCTGATTAGAGAAACAGCTTTTGCTCAGAGGATCAGTGCCTGGTCAGCAATCACAGCACACCTGAAGTGTGCCCAACGCGCTGCGCCAGCACCACCTCATTGCACTGCAGGTCTCGAGCAACCCAGATATGTAACAAAGGTTCTGCACAGACTCTTCTGCCCTTATTCCTCCTGCATTTAACACTGCCCTGAGAAGCCAACTGGGTTTGGTCACACTAGAGAAAATAAGCAATCATCTTTTGAATGCAGAATATTGAGTCCAGCTGTGGTAGTGAGGACAGGGCAAGGAGATGAACATGACCTTCCAAAAGGTTGAAACCATTCAGGGAAGAGAAAAAGGCCTGAAATGTACCCATTAGTGCTGGACATGTACCAATAAATAAACTTAATAAATAGGGGTGCAATTAAACTGTATATTTTGACATTTTACACAGCAATTTTACATGCAAACTGGCAGTTGCCATCACCCAGTTTCTGGACTTTTGCCCAGAACTTGTACCACACGTAGGTGCCAGCTAACTAGGGTTTTCAAAAGTGATCGACATAATTTAACCAGTTTGTGGTGGAAAAGGAAGGTAAGACCTACTGCACTTTCTCTCTTGCAGTAAGTTCACAGCTTATCTCATAAAAAGCAGATGGCATGTCATTTGCAGGATGGTCTGGAGAAGCTTACAGTGCTTTTGCTTACTCTGTTGTGAGCTGTCAGCTTCTCTGGCTGCAAACGCCATCAGTCATGACAGCATCAGATTAACATACTTGGTTTAAATCGAGCAGTCTTCATATAAACTAGAAATAGCTTGCAAAGGACATGTCTAGACTAGGGTAAAGGTCGTATTTCAGCACGCAAGACTGAACAAGATGGTAAAGAGGATTTTTTTCATCAGGCCTCCAGAAGAGCAATTCACATTCACACCATGTTATCGTGACATTTCTCAAGCTTATTGCAGCAGAGCTCTTTTACACTGCAGCCAACTGACTTTATTTATGCATAATCAAGTAACAAAACACGGAGAACAAATCTACATTTGATTACAGCATTTTCCCCATAAGGCCACCAAGCAAGGTCCACAGTTATGCTCCCCTCTGAACCCGAGCTGGCTGCAGCTGATGCAAGCCCTGACATGTGAGGCACAAGCCAGACATGAAAGGGGCTGACATAATCTGGCATCCTTCCCCCCGGGTTCCAGTGGGCTATCGATGGATCCTGAGTGAGGGAATAAGGCGGTGATGTAATCCTGTGATTTCAGCACTAATGGGCAGGAGATGTGCAATGGAAACCTCAGGTGGCCTGGGTTAAAGTACTCATCATTTCTACCTCAGTTTCACCGAGTGTAAAACAATTACCACACCTACCTGTATTAATGGTGTGTTGTTCAGTTCAGTTTATATTTGTAGAATACTTTGGCAAAGAATGCTGTTAAATGCTACTGCTTTGTAACAATGTTTTTTGAAGAGCTGCCTAATTTACAGGCAGAAGAGAATCAAAAGTGCCCCACTATACTTCTTGGCTAATTGTGTATGTCACACTGTGGCCTAATTTCTCACAAATTTTTCAGTAGGATATGTAGCAATAAACTTGTTTTTATTTCTCACCTTTGTAAGTTAAACATTTAAAACATAATATCTTTGGACACTAATCAATATAATGCTTTGAATATAAAATAAGCCAATATTTGAAGCTGAAATAGCAATTTGATAAACATAATAAGAAAAATTAGGGGATTCCATTTTCTTCTTAAAAGCTAATGAGCAGTTAGGCACTTGAGAAGCAGAGGAATGCTTGCTAGATTCAGGCAAGCAACATCTGGCTTCCAAGCATGGAAAAATTCAGTGTAAAAAGCACATATTTTATGAGGTTACTCAGGAGGTTACAATGGAAAATGATCTGTCAGCTGCAACAATAGGTACTGCTACCTGTCCAGTATAATTCAACTAAGGAAGAATGCAGCAAAGCAATTAATTAAAAATAAAAAAAACCCAAACACTAAGAACACACTGTGAGCTGTCATTGCAAACCAGTGTAGAAACCAAGGAATTACAGTGGATAAACGACCCAAACTGAGAATTGTTTAAAAATCAAATCTTCAGATGTTCAAAGAACTTTTGTATTCACTCACCAAAGTAGCAGAAAAATATTTTTACCTTCTAGATCCAGCTTCAAATAAGCTGAATGTTCCCAATGCACTTTCATTCATACATTGCACTGAACACAAAATAGAATGTTTCTACTTAGTCCATTTTATTCCCCACCGAGGAATCTACCAATGCTTCTTATGAGGCTTTTTATATTTCTATGGGCACTTTGGCTTAAACATAATTCAAATTTCAACAGTCTGTGGGTTTATAGTTTATTTGAGATCATCTCTAAATGATTTAGCTAATCTGATATAAATTCATGTTTTAAAGTAAAGACTATAAGTGCAACTTTCAGAAAACACTTACATTTCATGCTAGTGTTTTAGGTCTGTTTAAGGGCCAGTTTAATCTCAATAGCTTTAAATGAAATGTGTCAAGTTACAAGTACACTTAAGATTTAGAACAGGCATTTTAAACCAGCTTTTGTGATCTTAGGCACATGAAGACAGTAGAAGGTGATAACGTAGCCAAGGCAGATCTAACACTAATCACATAAAACTCATTGAAATTAATACACCCTGTACCAAGAAAGTATATATTGCCCACTGACAAAAAAAGAAAATACAATAATTGAAAACAGATCAGTATTTGAAAAATCTGTCTAGTTGATTAAGACATGTAACACACTAGTCAGAAACTGAAAAAATAAGGTTTTTCATGCTCCATCTTTCTGCCTACATGATCAAGGAGAACTGTCCTGATGAGCATCAGTGGGAAGTGTGAAGTGACCCTGGTTTTATTGAAGCCTCATGCTGGAGATTGCTGCCCCACTCACCACTCCCCACCTGAGTGCTGGAAAGACCAAATCACTCTTCCACTTTCAACTGCAGAAGACACAAAGTTCTGCCTGTGTCCAACCTCTGCTTTTCAGATCTCCTTCCACCACAAGCTGCATGGTGTTTTTACTGCTGCCCAGTTCCATTCCCCCATTTAACACTGACTAGAATCTTCTGCCTGAGTTGCTGGGTTTGAGGATTTGCTTTTATTTTACTACTGAGAGCAAGAGGAATGGTCAGGGAGTGCTTCCCAGGCAACACTGCCATCAGCAAGCAGCACAGCTGAGAGGGACTGGATGCCCACACACAGCTGAGCATCTCCCAGAGACTGAGCACAGTGGGTGCTGCTGGGGCACAGCTGCTGGTTCCCTTTGACCCAAAAGGAACCCCAGTGGGGCATTGTGAAACCACCACACAAGGAAAGTGCTTTAACTGCTCTTTATTTTCCCCTTGATGCCCAGGATTCATGTTAGCCAGTGCCATCCAGCTCGCTCTCAATTACCAAATCAGGGCAACCACTGAACTGTGGAGTCTTCCTATTGCTAACAATTATAAATATTAATTATTGATCATTTCTTCCAAGTTGGACAGTAACAATTTCATCCAAGGATTTAAACTGCCATTGTAATTTCACATAAATTAAAAAATCCCATCTACAGTTCCTGGAGATAATTTGATACTAAGGCCAAGGCAAAGCTCAACCAAACCTCCTAACAGCATGCTACTGTTCTATTTAATCATAGCCACCAGGAGACTTGAAAGTAATTGTTTCATATTTATATATGAACAGCAGCAGCTTCAAAAGAGTTTTCTACTAAATCTGAGCTGTGAAGGTCAAGAAGATGAGAAAACAGATTTAATGTCTCAAAGAAATGGCTTAAACATAATTAGAAGTAAAACATTACTATTTCAGGTACAGAGGAATTTTTAATTTTAGGGTTTCTTCACACCAAGAGCCAAATACAGAAAAGAGTAAGAACTCTGCTGTTGTGTACACTTAAGACACATAAACATTACCCAAACTTAAATCAGTCATTCCCTAACTAAGCCTGTGTCCCTGCTAAACTTGGGAGCATAATGAGAGCAAACTGGAGTAACGCAGATGAAAGCTTCAAAATTATTTATTTCAACTGCTGAAAATGGCAAATACCACGTACTTCCTGAACCTGCCTCAATATCTTACTTTTAAAAAGAAGCACAGGCAAAAGATAAAAGGTCCAATCACCTAAAGCTTTATGCACAACTGCACTACCCTGCCCAAAGTAAATTCTATAAAGAAAAGACAAATACAGTGAAGGCCGTTTGCTTTCCATAGTTTTGTGGCTCTTTTATTAGTTCTTGTTGGAAGCAGAAAATGGGCAGCATTCATTTCCAAAATTGTTATTTTAAGGGAAAAAAAGATGGGAAAAGCAAAATGAGGAAACTATCTGCATTCTTAATGACTTGTAAATACATGTTTCTCAGATTAATATGCACAGCAAGTCCAATCATATACCAAAATGTGTGTATTCCCATTTAATTCAAGTTAAATATCTGTCTCTTAAGCTGCTGCAGCATTTGATTTACGCCCCAGGGAAGTAATACAGCAGCTAAGTAGCAGTTCAGTTTAATGGATTTTCAAGGACTCCAATACAAAAATATTAGATAGAGCACAGCACTCCAGCCTCATCACAACATGAGAAAGTGTATTTGCAGATAAACAATATCACATCAACAGTTCAGAACTTCAGACATCTCCAGAACAAGCAGTCATGATGAATAAATATCTAGTTAAGAGTCAGATAAGTTTTTGTCATGGCCAAGATCTACAAAAACAGCTTCCTAATGCTAGACACACTGAAACATTTAAAGACCCTGCAAGTGAACCGAGTTTCCACAGAAGCTGCCAGCAGCTTAGCATTTCTGCAGACCAGGCCAATTATTTAATTATTAATATTAAACTGAGAGGCCAGCATTTCAAATCAGAATTAAAATGTGAATGTCATTTTTCCCAGAAAAATGAAAGAGGACTTGGCTGAACTGAAGTCAAGTTATTCTTCATAGAATAACCCGGAAAAAGAACTTGGCTGTCAGATTTCAGCAGGGAAGTCACAACTGAGACAATCTGAAAGACTGAGTCAAAAGCTCTGCTGGGGACAAAACCAGAGGGGGAGACTCGAGGATTGTTCTTCCATGTTGCATGCTCTGTATTAGTTAAAAGCAGACTTAAGACGTGTCTGATTTAAGCCCAGATCTAATTATTTTTTCCTCTCATCTCTCATTCTCAGCCTGTTTGAACATGAAAAAACAAAACAAGCTTGGAAAAGCGTGCCTCAAAGCTGAAGATACATACAAAGATAAGCAAAGGACAATTCTTAAATGTTTTGGATAAGCCACCTTTTTCCAACACAGTAAAATGCTGCCAGCAAGCAGCTTAGAAGCTGATAGTTCAGCTATTGTTTGGAGTGTCTATCACTGACAACTGAGTCTAGGCTGTAAGTGTAATCATATTCACAGCTGCAAGAAAGCAACTGCCTGCATCATCTCTGCTGCTCAAACCATCCTGCACCCATGCGAGCACTCGGAGCCATTCCAGTGACTGCAATGTGCTTAACACCACCTCACCAGAAACCAAAGTGCTCAACCCAAACCTTTCTTCAGACTGCTGGTTTGTACAACTTTAAGCCAACACTGAAACAGAAGAAATAGTGGGGATCACTTACTGGTTAAATTAAGATCCTATCTTTCAGTCTTTTCAAAAGGACATTTCTTCCACCATTTTCCTTGATTAAATGTAAATACATTTTCTTTGGCATAGCTTGGGCTGCAAACTGAGATCAACACATTTTGAAATCTTTTTCTGCGCCTTCTAAAATTTACACTAGTGATTAAGCTTTTGGATATTTATCAACAGTTACTTATGTTCCTCTTGCTATTGTCTGGCTAAAAGATTAAACATTTCACTGAAAGGCTGCAGCAGTATTTAGCCAAAACTTCATTTACTTTCAAAACCCAGCTTAAATATCGACTCTGCTTCATATTACTAAAAGACTGGATAACTTCTCCACAATTATACTGAATGAAGGTTAGGAGAAAGGTGTGAGTTCTTCCAGGTAACCAAAAGTTGCAGCTAAAAAAACAACTTCCTAAAAACTAACATGAAGAAGAAATTCTGGGCAGCTGAAACATCACAGCACCACTTTGGTAACAATTCTGCACAGAACTTGTGAAACGCCTCTTTGCTCTCATCTGGCCACAGGGACATGCCCTGTCACTGGTGTGACAGCAGGACCCAGGATTTAAGGAAAAACTCCCTCCATTCCATATGACCAACTTCTCTACATGCAGGTCTGAACACCCCAAGGAAGGCAACACAGGTGGTAGCAAATTGTATATTTATATGTGAGCAAAATGGGGCCCAGGACACTGTGGGGTGCTGTAAAAGAGTGTTAGCCACCATCAGACAAACAGGATAAAGGTGAGGGAATGTAGGCTACAAGACTTCACAGAATACTTAGTTCCCATACAGTATATTGTACAGAACTAAACCATACACTAAGTTCTTGTATTCTCCAGTGTTACAGCACTATTCATCAAGACACATTGTGTGACTCAAAGTTGTCAATATCCTCATTTACAATGGCTGCTCTCAGGAGAGTCTGGGACTTCTGACTCAGATTTTCCCCCATTCTTTTTAATTTAAATTATAACCTTAATGTTATTAATGTTATGTTATGTTAGTATGATTATTTATATTTAATTTCCTTTTGAGTTTTTTCTTTAATAGTGATATAATTTGAACTGACACAGTAACATGCTTTTCATATACTTCAGTTGAAATTGTGCCTAAGGGCAGTGAAATTCTCATCCATAAGCGGCGTGAAGAAAAAAACTCTGGCACTCAGAAGCCAAACACCTGCTAGAACTAGTGGCAGATCCAGATTTTTAAGAGAATTCCTGTTGCATAATGAAAACACAAAGAAGGGAAATGTGTGGGGTGATGGAATGGTATTAAAACCACGGCACTTAGGGAAAAAAAAAAAAAAAGAATCCTAAACCACTATACACTTCAGAGCTAAATGCTGAAGATATTGATATTAGAGTTGTTCATGAGTGCAATTAAAAGCAGAGATTTTGTCACGTGAGAAAACCTGAACAGTGACTCTATCTCATATTGCAGGGGACTGCCATTCCTTTCATTGCTGATGCCAGGGAGTTTTCTCCCTGCCCTCAATCTCTGTACATCTGCTTCTGATTCAGGTGGCAGGGGGAAAACTGGCAAGTGTTCAGCCCCCCAAAAAGGCTGCCCTAGCACCAGTAATTTTTCTTCATTGCACACTGTTTATACAATATTGTCATCAGCAACAGTGTGGTGTTTATCATGAAATAAACAGGCACAAGAAATGGATGGGATTGCTCTGCTCCTGTAAATGACTACAAATTCTCATCATAGAAATTAACCTGGAAACAGGCAAAGTCTCAGCCACCAAGAACTGGAATCATTTCTCAGCAGGAAAATACATCTTTGGCACAACTCTTTTGATGATAAAATAACCCAGACTCGAGCAGGAGACCCCAAAGGGCAGGCAACTAAGCAACTTGGACAGATCAGGAAGATAGAAAGCTTCTGATAACCAGTATCTACCATCACAAAGCTTCTCAAAGTCCTGTAAATACCACAGCAGAGCTTGGGCTAACACTGCTCTTCACCCACCTTTTTCAGCAGGGCACTGAGAGTGCCTGCTACCTTCTTGTCACCATTTCTTTAAAGGGGGGCTGGGGAGGGGGGAGTGCCTCCCCAAATTCTGCTTATGAAGACAGACCACCCAGAATGGGAGTGTAAATAATCAAAATGGTTCTCCTCCCTGTTACCTCAAGCTGAGGAATCCTCTCTCACCTGGAAGAAACCAGACTGTAGAGAAATGCCCCAGCCAGATGTTCACTCCCAGGCTCACTCAGGATTTCCAACAGCTCAGCACACTGATGTTAAACTGAATGCATTTCACACATGGTGAGGAAAACGTGATTTTTCCACTGTTAGTTTTCCACTTCTTCTGATAATTTTAGTGATATTAACCCAGTTCTTTGTCTACTCTTCTTTCTCCACTGCAATAAGTCCCTTTGCAGGGCTTATGGACTGAGCAGCCTCGCACACTGAGCTGGTCAGGCACATTTTCACAATAAGGAAGCAGTTAAATGGTCACGGTTCTGCTGTAGGAATGTTGGTTTAAGGCTATTAATAAGGCACATGAGGTGAATGCCTTTCAGCCAAGCGCCCTCCACGTGTGCACACCTGTTTCAGCACGACTTTAAAGAGAAATTCCCGAAAGAAACTGTTCGTAGCACGCAGTCTCTAAGTCTCAAATGCATTTCTGCAAATATTCTAGATGTTTTAAGCTTTTTGTTCTCCACTGGTGTCAGGAACTCTGACACACCAACCATGAGGCAAAGCTACTTCATAGTAAACCATTTTTGCCTAAGAAATTACTTTTGTATTATCATTCATCTGCCACTTTGAGATTGACAGTAACTTCCAGCATCATCATTCCCACCTGATGTGCTACTGCTGAAATGGTTTCCCAGACAGAGACCCACTGTTCAAACACTGCAGCTCACTCTCCAAGCACTCCAATTTAGCTACCTCTAAATCTCAGCTTAACTATTCCCTCAGCCCAGTGATGCCAGGCCTGATATTTATGATCCCCCCATTTTCCAGTTTCCTCTCACTTTTTGCAGGGGAGGAAGAGTGGTTGTTCAAGTGTATTTCATCCTCCTCTCCTGCCAGTGAAAGCAACTCAAGCAGGGCAAAGTTTTAACCATGCATTGTACTGAGCCAGACACATAATCCAGCATTAAAAATTAACTAGAAAAAGGTTCAATAACTGAACAAAAAGCAAATAATGCAACTGTGTGAGAAGACATACCATTAATCTGAAGATTGCTCCCTTCCTGGTCACAACTCATTTGCCAGCATTAACTGACAGCACTTCACATGTACACTCACGAACAAGCCACTACTTAGATTACTCTGCTTTAGCAGCAAACCCCAGAGCAATTAAAAGCTCACATGACAGGCACTGCAGGCATCTGGTCACTGACAACTGTTAAGACTAATGGTCATTAGTTTAATGACTCATTTTTGTTCTTCTCTACAATGTGTACAGTAATGCTGGAGGACTGATATGGGGAAGGGGAAAGGGCTCTTACTGAGGTGAGAAAAGATAAACACAGGCCCTGCTGCTGGAAAGAATGAAATAAATCCTCTGAATGAACCAGAATTGCTGAAATGTTAAAAGACACAGCTGAGCCAGTCAGACATAAAATGAAAATAGAAACTGCTAATTCAGAACAGGGTGCCTGCTCTAATCAGGGTAGTTTCAACACTACAACTTCATCACCCATCTTCCATGTCCAGCAAAGAAATTTCATTAAGAAACTCTAAAATGATCCAGGTGATTACAGAACAGCATTCAATGAACAAAAAAAAAAAAAAATGGACAGCACTTTAGGAACATCTGTAATTCAAAGGCAAAACATTGTTTAGAGTTTTGGAATTTTAAAGTGTATGATGCCCTATTAAATGCTCTGCATTTTCTTTAATTATTTTAAGCACCAGGTGTCTTCCTTGTGACTGATCTCATTACACAGCATTTTTGGTTTTCTAATGGTCAATATTTCAAACACAGCAAGTGCAAGTTTAAGTGAGTGAAACAGTTATCACAGAAGGAACACAGAAAGATGGGCCACGGGACTGTGCTCCTACACTCTCATCTTGTATTCTCATCGCAGCAGCTGAGTGAATTGCTTCACTCTGTGTGCACTGCTCTGGGAACTCGGCCCCCACACCCACAATCTGGGATCTGCCAATTCGTACCACCTGCGTTCTGAGGGAACGGAAGACCTTCCTGTGGAGGAACCTCTTCCCATCCTGTGTGGGTGTACAGGAGCAGATGTGGACCTACAGTGGATAGTTCCCAGGACAGATGAGTTGAGACATGTCATAAGTCATGCACAGCTTTCCAATTGTGATTATCTTTCTACAGGAAATTCAGCAGAAGAATTTTGCTCCAGAATATCACACTGGAGTTTACGATGGCACAGCAGATGGCTAGCAGGATAAATGGTATTTCTTCCTTCTCTTTACCAGCAGTTTAAAGAAGATAACTGCAGGAGGTGATAGCTTTTCAGCAGGTACCAAGCTCCTGGCATTTCACTGAATCCATCAGCAGCTGAAATTTGGAGATCCACAACTGAACACAAAGCAGAGACTGTAGTTAAACTACTGAAAGCCCTCCTGCTTTGACAGTAAAGGCTGTGGAGGGACTGACTTATTGTTACTGCTGGTATAGGCAAATTTCTTAACACATCTGCCTTGCATGCAAAGCGAGCCACCAGCTCTGAGTGCCATGGACATCCTTTAGAAGGTGAGTTCTTCGACCTCTCCTGCCCCAGCCAGTGGAAAACATCACTATTTTTCTCAGAAGTGGGATGACAAGTAAGGAAAAGCTTTTCAAAAGCAGCTTTCATACACTGAGTTTTAAAAGAGTGCACATAATCTTGTTTCTTTCCCTTTGAAAAGCTGTCGTGCCTCTTGTAGGACATGGGATACTCTGCTCTCTATTTTTAAAACCAGCAAGGGGAATGGGAGATGTGAAGTGCCCAGAACATGCCTCATGTCTAACCACCAGTGCAAGATCATCCACTCTGGTATCTAGCAGCTGCTCTTTTACCACTACCATTTGCACTTAAGGTTAAGCAGAATTCTTGACAGCACAGTTTAATTTTAAAGATTTACAGAGGGGCACTATTCCTACAGACTATTTTTCAGCTATTCCTGAGCACTTTTGGAAGGATCTGTGGCAATAACCTCCCCTGAATTTTCTTATCCGCAGTCAGCTCTTAGTTTGCCAGTACAAGCTAATGTGAGCTCGGAGGCCAACCCTAACAGCTCAGTATCTAAAGCTTTAGCATGGTTCCAGACTCTCATATGTTTGTCTTTAGCATTCTAAGACTTTTCAAAATACAGACAGAGTCCAAGAACAATGGACTGCGCAAAGGGAGGGAAATAAATTCATCTGGCCTTTTATTTAATTGCAGAAGATTCCTTTTGCCCTATCTATGACATCTCAGACTAAAGACAACCACGACACCAGAAACTACTGAAGCTGGAACCTTCACAACCTGGTGAGCTTGCAGTGGTGTGAAATGCTGTGATCTTATTGATTCAGTTGATCTATTCTTATCCTGCATCATTATACATTTCTTCACATTCTCTGCTGCTTTGCAAACTGCAGACAATAAGAGTCTCACTGTTAATGCCATGCTGGAGTTATCTGGGGCAGTATTCCTATTTTCATTCACACTTTTTACTGGTTTCCTCTGCACCCTACACAGAGTAAAAAGCTATTATAAGAAGCCTAAACAGCATCCATTTTAAACAACAAGATCCAAACATAAATCTTAACCTGTGTATTCCTCTGCAAGGTTGGCTGCACTTGGAATTATCAGTCCAGAACATCTCTATTTCATGGCCCAGTCCTTTTGGCCAGGAAAGATGTTCTTTTATCGTGATTATGGTGAAAAAAGCCAACTTGCTGGCCTGACTCAGGCTGTAATTATTCTGTGTCTTTATACAACCTTTTTATAGTTCCTGGTGGAAAGGCAGAAGGAAATCCTACACATTGCACAAGGTCTAAAATTTTTGTCCTCTTGCAGAAAACCATTCAGAAATGACTCAGTGAGACTTATCCCTTTGATATAAGATTTTTCTCTCCTAGAGTTAAGACAATGCATGCATCATTTTCCCTCATTTTGAGTTACTCCAGCTTTAATAACAAAGGAACTTACTGCAAGTTTTCCTATAAAAAAACACAACCAATTTCTCAAAAAAACCCAAAAAGCTTGATTACCTAGTTCTATAAAACCCTCAAAGAAGCAGCTACACACTTTAAAAGGAAGTATGGGACAATAATTAAATCTCCCAGTCAAAAGTTCTATGCCAAGAAGATTTAAATGGTCTCTAAATCTCAAAATAGACCCAAACTCTTCATTTCTGCCATTTACAAACACAGAATCAATCCAAATTGCCTACAAGCCATTAGAATCCAAACCAATACCTATTCCAAATCAGTGTGCTCTGTACTACTACTGCCTGGGAGGCTGGGGGTTAAAGACATGTGGGAAAGGGAGAGTCTCCCTCCCAGTTCTTTACAAGGTATAGAAAATGCATTTTAAAAAATCCAGTAGTGTAACAGAAAACCTTGTGCTTAACTCCTCAGGTCCACTGTGAGTGGGCAAATAGAAAATCAGGGCACCCCACTAAAATAAATAATCCACATACTGCTACTAATTATATTTTTCTCTTCTCATGTAGATGAAAAACAGGCAATTTGTACTATTTTCAGAATAATATTCAAGGAACAGCGGAAGTTATGTACAGCACATTTAAAACAAAGTCAAAATACAGAAACCAAATTCACCTTCGATTGAGAAAAGTTTTAAAGAAATTAAAGTTAATAGAATAAACCCTGCTCTGTAAATCTCTTCTTATCATTTCCTTTAGTTTAAGATAACAACATATTGGATTTAAGTCCATACATAACATATCAAATGCCTTTTTTTTACAGAGGATCTATTCATAGCAACTTGTACCTGCAACATATGCAGCAAATTATACTATTAAACACTTAATCCCAATAAAGTTTAAATTTCACCCCAACAATAAAGTTTGTACAGTTCTTGCCATACTTGAAATCAGATTCTAGAAATAAACAATAATAGTCATAGGTAGGTATCATGACAATTAATAATTGAACATTTGAGCTATAACTGAAATACAGCTGTTTATGGGAAAAATGCTCTGATGAAATATTAAGAATAATCATTAATTTTTTTTGCAGTTGGCCAATAAAAACTAGAACAAACATTAGCAAGATGTAGGAAAATAACAGCTAGGTGAGAGCCTTGCCATTCAGTTTACAGGTCTCTGAAAAGAGGAATGGACACAGATGAGCCACACCAGCATTTTAAAAGCTGAACAGAACAAGTACCAAGGAACAGAACCTGATGAGTTTCAGCACAAATACCTGCACAGGGTAATAAGTTTCTGAAAGCAAGATCCATTAGAATCAAGAACGTCCCAAGAAACTGAAATTTTATTTCTATTCAGGTGCTCCATATATTATTTCTGACCTAAATGAAGCTCTGAACAGGATTTTTTCTGAGCTACTTTTTATTAGAAGAGGCAATTCCAACACAAAAGAGATCCTGCAAGCAGGCCTCTATTTTACAAAACCAATCATGCCACTGCAAGCCCCAGAGCAGGTATTCAGCTTGGCAAAATGCATCACCCTTCAACATGAAGCATCATTTCTCATTTTTCTCAACCTATATCCAAATTTATCTGTGCAAAAAGCTCTGATTGTGTCTAACTTGTCAACTAAAAATAATGCTGGGGTAAATAACTGTTTTGTGCAGCAGCCCTTTAACTTATATGTAGGGCAGAGTCCATCAGGAACCTGCAGCTGTCTGAAACTTAATTCAGACTAGAACTCAACTAGAGACAATCTCAGTTTGCCTGAGACTCTGTTAGTGCAGTCACACATACAGGTATTTCCATACAGCATGCACCCAGGAGCAAAGTTTAGCATTTCAGCAGTGAACTGAGGCATTGCACAGCACCACTGAAGAAGAGAGTTACATTTTTCTGGGATTGCTAAATGCTCCTTGTGAGAAAATGTCCTTTCCTCTGCAGGCAAAGGCATGGACTCTTTAACAGGTATCAGGTACTTTGGATTTCACTTAAAGACAGGGATGTAATTTCTCAGAATACAGATGTCTAACTCTTTCAAATCTATCCCAGACACTGGAAAAAGAATTGGGTCCTTCATCACAACAAAAGGTTAATGGAACTGTCTCCTATCAGCTGGGGAATCCCATTACTAAAGTCAGTAAATTGCTTCTGTAATGTGGAATAAATACATGAAGGTGCTCAGAGCAGTCTGATTTTGGGAAGAGCTGGGGAAGAACTAGCAGGTGCAAGGATGTTGCACTCAGAAAACTTTCTCAGGAGACTGGATAGAGTTGATGACATGGGAAACTTGGATTGCCAACTTTCTACAGTGCATAACTCTGGGAAAATTAATTGGATTATGAAGACTGAAGAGAGAAGCCAGCACATTATTGAAAGATAATCTAATTGAATTTTGCCAATTTTATCTGAATGATTACTCTCCAGATGAAGAGCTAGTGCCACTTTTTCATTGCTGCTAGTCTTCTTTCTTCACTTCTCAGCTCTCTTCTTTCACAGACCCAGCAGGAACTGGGAAATCACATTTGTGGAAATTTCCCACAACCAAAGGGTTGGTTTTGTGCAACCAGCTAAGCTAAGCCTTCTCCACACTTATTGCAGCTTTACTGGAGAGAAGACCATCCAAACTCAGCATTCTCAAACAGAGTAAGACAATGTTGAGTGGTAACAGTGGAACCTACAGGTTGGCTCTGATTATTCTGACCCAGACATGCCCATTACCAGTTAATGTTTGTATAACTCATTCACATTTGGTGCCAGAGGAATCTCACTCCATGAGTTAAATTTTGTTCATAGCTCAAGCCTACATTCAAAATAAGGCTGGGCTATTATGGAAGCAAAGACATAAAAATTGAAAACTCCCTTTGAAACACATGCTTTCCAGTAAGTGCAGCTAGCAAAATGCAAAACACGGTCAACATTCCTGCACCATGATGTCAATTTTCATATGCACAGACAAAATGCTGCTACATGTAGAAATCAGCTCTGTCTTTCTCACTGCCAGTGAGCTCGTGTCTCCTTCTTTTCACTCTCAGAACTGCACCATGCAGCAGAAATTGCAACCCCTCAAAAGGTTCAGAGACATCTTCTGAGTATAATAATTCTGGCAAAAAGCCACATTGATTTTTAAAAAGTGAGTTCCCGTGTTCTGCTTCAGTTCTCCTGAAAAACAATGCACGTGCTCTAAGGACCAGTTTTGGTGTTTCCCTCTACAGCAGTTCAGATGAATTCCTGCTAACAGGGATGGGCTGTGACACCTGATAAAAAGGTCTTCAGTGACACATAATAAAAAAGTGACATGCAAAAAAATGGAAATCACTTCAACTTTTGCAAGGTTTATAAGCAACAGGAAAATTATCTTAGTTATCTCTACATTTTTTTTCCAGAGAGACAAATACAGCCATTTTTCAAGAAAACAGCTGCAGGCAACACTTTAAATGCCATTTGTCCTTAAAAGTTCTATGATGAAGAGATGGGCTGATTCACACCCCACAACAGGAAATATGACAGCCAGCTAGTTAGAACTAATTAAATTCAGCCTCAGTTTGCTTCCTATGGGCAGGTCTTACTCCAGAAAAACACCCACTGATGTCTCAGGCAAAGTGCCTGCAGACTTCACTTGCTACTGAAGTGCAGAATGTTGTACTGCTGAAGTAGAAAGCCTGAATTTCACAAAACGAGGTCTCACTTGTGGCACAGCAATTTCATGAAGGATCTTGTACCTCTGGAGTACAAGAGTTCTCACACTATTACTGATTTAAAGTGAGCTTTTGGCAGGCAAGGCGTGACAAGACACTCAACAGTAAAGCTGAAGAGGACTTGGGTCTTTTCTTCAGTGTTCTCAAGGACTGGCCTTAACATTTGAAATAGTAAGAAAAAGTTTACAGTTCCTACATTTGCCCAATTTCTAAATAGTGGCATCTATGTGACACATTACAGATGGCTCTCAAAGGTCTAAATTCAGCAAGACAAATGAGCAATTACAAACAAATACATCACTGATGTCTTCTAAGGACATAATTCAAGCAAGTTCAAAAGATCAGAACAAAACCCACATGTTTTGTTATCCCAACTAAGGCCCTTCTCAAGATGGTTATCTACAGGAAGAAATTTTCTCCAAGAAAAGCCTAGTGTTCTGAGAACATCTCTGTTTCCCTTGGAGAAACCATGCAAGTTGGGGGTTTTTTAATTAAAAGTATATTATTAATTTTTATTTATGAGTTAAACAAAATTTCCCCTTTCATTGTCACACTGCATAAGGGGAAAGCTTTAAAAGGCTGAGTGTTAAGAACAGGTGATGCTAACAGGATATTGGAAAGGCCCATGAGACTTACAACGTTAAGTAAAGTGTATTTGCCCACTGACCTAATTGCTTACTAATTTTCAAATCTATTCCCACCAGATAACTATAACAGCATTTTAAGCCAAACTCCTGGCATTAAAAGCACATTTACAGTTCCCTCCTAGCAGAAGATAAACAGCTGCATGGTAAAACCCCAAACCTCGAGATAGCATTCTGAAGGTTTTCCTTATGGTTTTAACCAACCTATTGTGTTCCAAATTTAACTGAAAGAGGGAGGAAAAGGAAACGGGCAAAGCATTTGGGTGTGCAGTTTCACAATGAGGGGAAGGCAAGTGCAGGGAAAGTATCTGGAATATTTGTGTTTTACAGAAGGACTTATCACATAATGAAAGTGGAACTTAAGCCAAGCCATATTTAGTAAAATATCAGAAGCTGTTTCTCTATTTATCTTCCTCCAGGAAATACTAATGTTTGTTTAAAAACAAGAAGCTATTCCAGAAATAAAGCCTGAATTTCTTTGCATACTTTAAATATCATTCTAAAATTCTAGCATTTGAAAATATTCCAGAAGCATCCTAAAAGTTTTTGCATGAAAAAAATTAATAACAATATAAAAATTAAAAAATCCTAGGCAGACACAAAGAAGCTCCAAATGTAGGTACCCATTTAGGTTTAGAGCAAGTTCTCATGTCCAGGACAATCCTCCAGATACTCCTCAAGTTTGGAGAATGTATTTCTTTGTTAATTTTTAAATTATGAGTCATAATACTTACAGTACATCTAGAATCGGTTCTTGTTCAATGATCCTCAAGTACAGCCCCAAGGAACACCAAAATGACCTAAAAACAGCTGAACTGGTTCAGAGCAAGGAACCATCCACTCTATCAGCTTCCAACAGCAGCCAATAACTGCATACCAAAAGAAGAATATCCAGAGCAAGAATGCTGCAATCCTTTCCTGGACTCACTCTTCCCAGCCTGCTGGGGTTCATCTGCCATGCAGTGGCTCTTCCCAGTGCTTATCCTGTCTCCCCTGAAATCCACATAACCTTCTATTCAAAGTATGGGAAGGAGTGCCAAATTCCATTACGTGGAAGAAAAGCACCTTTAATTGTTGTCAATCTCCCTGCAGCAGCTTTACTTAAAGGCACTCAGGTCTTACACTGAAAGGAAGAAGTTACCAGCTGGTTCCTGCCTGAGCTTTCCACCCCATTCCTAAAGGGATCTGAACTGGATCTGTGCACAGGCAAACCAGGAATTCATACAGTGAAAGGATGATACTCTCTGCTTTGTCTTACATCTTCCTTTCATGTAATTTCCTAACCTTCAATTAGCATGGTCAACTGCTGTCCTATGAAAAGACTTACCTGAGAATCACCAGTCTGGAGGAAATTTGTAATTTCTTAGTCACATAAAGTACCTTATAATTATATAAATAAAGTTATAAAATCAGGGAACAAAACCAGAGCCCGTTCAAGCAGTCTTATCAGTTAGTGGCTTTAGCAAAATCCCCTGCATAGCACAGAGCACACACAGCCCATCTCTCCAGGGATAGATGTATTCTCTGTGCTGCTTTCAACAGAAGTCTTGATGAGATCAGCTGAAGGAATCCACAATATGCCACATGTACCTGGCAGTTTACAGCTAGGATATCACCTAGCAAGCAGTCAGTACTCAAGACCCTACTGTGCTATTGGGTTTTTCAGCCAACATCCATGTTACTCAACCAGGGAACAGTTTAAAACTATTTGAGGACTCCAGAAAACAAAACACCAAATGAGTAATGAGACCTTGAAAACATCTAATAAGAGAAGACTCTCAGAAGAGGAAGCCAAATCATATATTAATATATAATCATATATTAAAATTTCATTTGTTATGTCTCCAGATGTTCGGCCTTCTGCATCCACTGCTACACCACAAGAGGTTGCAGTAGCTCAGAAAGCAAAGAAAATGTCCATCAGAAGAGGCAAATCTGAATTTATCAGAACCAGAACCGATCCTTTCCCACTCCTCCATCCCAGTAGATGGCCTGGAACAGCCACGTGTACAAGCAGGGAAATTGCAACAAAAACAGGGGGGTTGGAGTGGGTTCATTTCTTGCTGAATCAGCCAGCTGGGAATAAAGCCAGTTCCTGCAATCTTCTCAGAGCTTCAGCAAGGTGCAGGCCAGGAAACACTTACTGCCAGAGACTGAGAAAACACAATCCCTCACTCTTCACATTCTGCAGCAGTGCAGGTGTGTCCATGCCCATCTTTTTTCTATGATTCTAAAAGGCAGCAGATCAGGCAGCTGAAACTCTCCTCTTTACACCTTGATTTGCCATGCAGTGAGCTTCTATAGGTGCTTTCACACATAGACCCTGTAAATGTTACCCTGCTTTGCTTGCACTAACAAGAGACTGCATCCTATAAATTTTAAGCAGCTTCAATTTTTGGCAAAGCACCTGATGACAGAAAAAAACACCATTACATAAACACAGAAATACACGATTCTGCATATAAACAAATTTTCCACTTATTTAATGCTACAAATCAGCCTCATTAAGCAGCTGGGACCTCCCACCAGGACAGCAATGACAACAGTTAGCATACAACAACAATCTAATAACTGCAATCATAAGTGCTGTTTTAATATTGTTTCACAATTCTGTTGAGCTGCCTTGCATTCAGAAGCATAACAAGCTGACAATTCTTGGAAACCACATTTCTCAAAACAGACTGAAAATACTGTTTCCATTTTCCCTCCATAATGATGTTAAATCTAATAAATATAAAATTAGAAACAGAAATAACATTGTTGCTAAACACTTTATGTAATATGATGTCTGGAAGGGATTTATTAGGCCAAGTTCTCAAAAACTGCCCTCCCTTTATAAACATGTGACACTTGTACTTGCACTTCTCAAATATTATCAAATATGCACTCAAGTACTAGAATCTACACACCAGAAACCTATCATTTCAAAAGAATTTTAAGGGTGAAAGTTCTGATTTAATCAACTAAATATGATGAAAAATACTTAGCCAGAGTTTTTAGAAGTGCCTAAGGCACCAAATGACCGGCTCCCATTAGATCAATCGAAATTTACCCTTGTTTTGAAAAACCCAGCTAAGCACTTACCAATGCCATTGAAATTTACTTTGTTTTGAAGAATCCAGCCAAGCACTTACCAATGCAATTGAGTACTTAACAGTGTTTGCATTGAATGTCTCAGGTCTTACTGAAAGTCATCAAAACAAAGAGGCCACAAACCCTTCTGAAAATACTGCTCTATCTGCATTAATTTAGAGCTCCTGAGTTCCTGTCATCATCCAAAAGGGAGTTCACACAACTGTCCTTCCTCTTCCAAGTTGGAGTGAGGACATTATAGAGATCTGACCCTTAAATGCAAGAGCACCTGACAGTCTACAGTCTTCAGCTAACAACAAGGTCTCCCCTTACGGGAAGGAAAGTAATGTGCATGATTTCAAACCCTAAAGGAGTTCTTGTCCATCACTGACAATAAAGTGAGTGGATGGAGCATATCAGAACTGGGTCTTAGTGGTCTCTCCAGAGTTGCCATGGCTGTACCCAATGTCCTTTCCACAACTTTGTGCTCACTGTCAGACTGTACTTCAAAAGCAAACCCATTCTTTCACCATGCACAAACTGTCTCTGTTTTGCAGGTATTTTGCCTAATAAGAATTACACTGGAATCGTTCAAACATGACTGTGTGGGACTGTTCACAGCCACAAAATTATCATCAGTATTATCAGCTGTATAAAACTGTAATAACATACAGACTTGACTAAAGTACAACATTTGCACAACTTGATATACCTGAGATTTCTTGGAGAGACAAACAACTGTAGAGGCACAATTATGAATCTGCTCCTACTACCACTGAAATTAATATGCTTTACTACTTCATTGCAAGCCACATTAGAGCTCCTGGGGATTCAGGTGAACATGCAGAACTGTTTAAAGAAAAGCTTCAAGTCCAAAAACTGAAGGTAAAGACCAATATGTGAACCCTACAGGCTCTGTACAAACAAAAAGGACTCAGATTTTTAAATGTATATTCTTTTGAAGCAAAATCCATTATTTTGGATGGCTAAATCTTGAATTCTGGATGAAGAGTTAGAGCCTTAATATCAGTACAATAAATCATGTACATTTTGTGTGATGCACCAGCAGGAATGGAATTTGGTGCACTGTGCAGGACTGCCACCTCAGTGCTGTTTATGCCCCAATTTGGTAAGGATTATGAAGAACCCAGCTGCACAAAGCAGACCTGAATGAGTAATTATCAATGACTAAGCATTCAAGTATTGTCTAAAACCAAAGATCATCCTAGAGCCATTCCTTCATTTCTTGACCACTCTTGCAAGAGAAATTGCAAGTCACTGGCAGTTGTTAGAGATTATTCCTATTCTTGAGGCTCCTCTAAATGTGCCAGACTCTTAGATATCTGGTTTTGGAAACAATTTGCAGCTCTACACACAACTGATCTGAGAATTTCTGTCCACCTTTTAGTGTAACTCCATGAGAAATTATCATAGTAACAAATAACTTAGAGAGTAAAGGGGTGCTTTCTTTGATGACATCTGTACTCTTGGCCACCTCCCATAGCTGACTTTAATTTTTTATGGCTACATTTTAAAAAGAAAGTATTCATACATAGTTTGTGTCTCAAGTCACAAGACACATGCATCAATTTTTCAGGCAATTCCACTCTTGGATTGTAAACTGGGGGTAACAGCAGTTCAGATTCTATGAGCACTGGCTGAGCAATCATTATCAGTCATAAATTTAAAGCACGCTCAGAAACTTAAACGTAACTTTTCTGGTAATGCAGTCACTGAGTTGCAACCTTGTCAATAGCAATGAATATTTTAAGTCAGAATATTTGTACAGGGTCTCAGATGTGTTATTTATCTTTAGAAGCAGCAACTTGATCTTCACACTAAGAAGAAAACCCCAGGCCTTCTGAGACTGTGGCAAAACTCCAGGTGGGTGCAGAATTGCCACCTGCCTACAGAAACAGAAAACTGTTTCTGATTTAACTCAGGCCTTGCCAATATTCAGGGCAGCCTGATATTTCTGATCAAGGTTACTGGAGACTTAAGGATGTTGTATGGCATGTAGCTCATAACTTATTTTCTGGACATCAGTGTGCAATACATTCAGTGACTGTAAAACAATAATCCAAAGGTTTTCCATGAAGATGGTCTCCAAGTCCACTAGGTCATATAATGGACATCAGATTTTTGGCCTTGCAAAGCTCAGCCTTAAAGACATTTATTATGTTGGTAGTTTTTGGCAGATTGGTTATGGCAGAATCATTTTGAAGACAATAATGTTTTCAGCATGTATATCCTTCATTTCCAAAATATCACAGATAGTTAGAAAAGACCATAATGCAGGCAGGGATTGCAGGAACATAAATCATGGAAGCAACCAACAGTTTATTGAATGAATATATGACCTATGAAACTTTCCCTTCCATAGAAACTAAGACCTAATGCTTCTTAAATACCCAGACATGGTGTCTTTGCTGTTATTCCCTCTGCACACATTACCAAACCCATGGTCTTTGGAGGCAAAATGTACTGACTTGTACAGGGTTTCATTTGGACTGTAGGAACCTACAAAAAAATCAGCATATTCCTGATTTGAAAACAACATACCAGAGAATAAATCTAAAATGAATCCATGTGTAAAATTCTTGATATATATTTGCCCATACAAATCTGCTAGCCATCACCTCTTCCTGCCAGTAATCCATTAGTAAGACTATAAACATATACAGTCCTACATACATTCCATAATAAATTTAACAGGAGCTAGCTGAATGGGGTCATAAAATATCATCACAAGGTTAAGAAAGAGTTGGTTACCAGGCTGGACATCCTGCCTTTTCAATTACCAATATGAAGCAATATGTACTCAAGAGATCACTTCAGAACAGCAGAACTGGACTTGGACACTTCTACTTTGTTAGCTTAACCATCCCCTAAAACCTGTGGAATTAATGTCTCTCCTGCTACAGTGTGAGGAATAATGAGGAGCTTTTTGCACAATATTCAGCAATAAATTCAAGGCTAGGGATATAGTTAACATTCCCAAATATGTGTAATCTGCAGACTACAGTAACTTTTTTGGATAGGGTCATCATTTAAATCTTTAGAAACAATTATTCCATGTTGCTGCTACCTCTTGATAGAGGAGTATCTTGTTTGTTTTCAAGAAAAACACACATATGTAATTTGCTTGTATTACCACTGGCTTTAGACTAATGCAGTCCCAATAATTTCATTTATATTGGCACATAGGAGAAAAGGTCAGCTTGGCCAAGGCTTACCCATAAGTGATCTCTTCCTGAGTGATTTATGTCTCTGCTCTTGGTCACAGAGCAGATTTACCAACCAGGCAGCTCAGCAATGCTCAGGGGTAAACTATTCCTGGGTTGTCCAAGGAAACCTAATTTATTAGTTTTATTTGCTCCCAGTGCAGCAACTGATTTGCCACTGACAACATAATTTTGTCAAATTTGAGACACAGCACATCTGCAAGGGCACAGATAATTCTGAAACCCAGCTAAACACCACACTGCTTGTTACCATCCTGTGAAGAATCAGAAGGGACCCCTATAACCAAAGTTAAGTTCCACTGCTTCTCAGGAACAGCTACCTCTTTTTCACAACTTCTCATGTTAAAGTTTTCTTTGCATTACATTCATACCACATTCCCACCACATTCTTTTTAAATGGTCATTATTTTATTCTGTACCTGCCTCAAGCAGGATGAAATTAATCAAATGCATATAAGTGATATGACATAGACTTGTGACCTTGCCCAGCATCCAATTGTTTCTAATTGATTAGCTCCAGACATAAGCACTTCAATAGCCAAAAACAACAGAAGTGGAAGTTATGGTACAATATTAGGGTAAAATGCCTGTGTGTGGTCCATACAGTATGGCCCCAAGCAACCAATTAAAGAATTAATGGTTATTGGATACCAAAAATGTTATGTTAAATAATATAAAATACCTTTAATGTGCCTAAAATTGTGATAAAACACCTAAAACTTAGGAGCAAAAAGGCCTCCTACAAGATTGGGGTTAAGTGCTAATGACTCAAATATGCCAAACAGATTACAGTATTTTAAAGGACAATCAAGATCATAAAATTTGACCTGGATTGAAATGTTCATAAAGCTATTCACAATAGCCAATTGATTACTACAATGTGTTTGGGTTGTTTTTATTATAAAGAGACAAGTGAAGCTATGCCAAACCATTCGTGGAGAAGAGGAAACTATGCCACTACTGGTTCCAGCTCTGCAATAGGAAAAATATGAAAGGAAAAATACAAGAAAAATACTGTAAAAGCAAAAAAATGGTCCCTTCATAACCAAAAGGCCCAAAAATGAAATTGACATTTCCCTTCTCTGAGGTTCTATTCTCATCTTGAACAGTACTGTTAAGGGAACTTCATAAACTATTTTCTGAGTGTTTTATAGAGCTGGTTATTACAGCACCACTCAACTGCTTGCACACAAAAATACAAGCTGAACAGGCACAGCAAACCTGTAACGTTTTTGTCCTTGCATAAGAAACACGCAGGCAAAAAGCAGATCCCACTGTGGCCCTATCTGCTCAGATAAGCATTGAATGCACAGTGGTTTACTACACAATTAATACAGACATAAATTTTTACTTTAATGGCAAGTTCTTCACTCAAGTACCCAGTGCACTGGTTAGCTGCAGCCATAATCCACAAAGAGGAGGTGCTCATCTGCTGCCAAATCACTCACAGCACACAGAGCACTCAGGATGCATTGGAGCCCCATTCCCACTGCCTCAAACCTCAAAGTCCACCCTAAACTGACCACAGCTTACTCAGCTGTCTAGTGCAGTCTCCTCAGTTCTTTATCCTCCTTTTGATTTTACTTTTGCCTGCAGTTCTTCAGAATTCTTCAGGATGTATGTTTGTATCCTGCCCAGCACATCAGGTTCCATTTGTCAGCATTGCAATAGCACAACCAGTACACAAAAACACGATTTTATTTAAAGGCTTTAATTCTTTGTTGAAAACTACTACAGTACTTCAAAAAAAGGTCCCTATTTATTTTTTTAAAAAATAAATCTCAGCTTTTTTAGCCATCCTTTTCTAAGGATTTCTGGATTGGTGTGTATTTAAGACTGAAGAATCCTTCAAACGCTTTGTGCAGTGGGAACTATCAGTGTAGAGAATGACATACTATAACAACATCTCTGCGGCACGCCAGCACACCATATTTCTTGAAATACTCACTTCTTGGAACTGATTAGGCTCATGTGTCAGGCAATAGATCAGATGGCAGCTATGGTTTTTCCTCCATGGTTCCTGTATTCATTGAACACTTGGAGCAAAGACCTTTCTGGGCCACCTTCCCTGCCTTCCCACTTCCAAATGCTTCAGATGTTTCTACCCAGGTAATTGTACAACCCTTTTCACTTACACTACACCTTAACATTTATCAGGTGCTTATACTCCCAGGGGCAAAGAACAGCTGTGCTGCCCAGAAAGACCCATGGCATTACGTATCTGGCAAGATCTCCCTTTGGTAAAGTCAGATACACTATATCAAGCAAGAGAGAGAACGTGCACTTCCCACATCGACATCTTTGAAAGTTTGGTGGAAGGAAAACCTTCTCATTGGAAGTCTTTTAATTACAGTGCAGCCCCTTGAGCAGTTCTCTGTTTAAAAACAGTAATGCAAGGTGTGCAGCACCTGATAGGACCAGGAATGACAACAGCAACAAGTTCATTACCTACCTGTAGATGAGCATAGAGAGCAAAAGCAAGCCAAGTGATCTCCCAGGAGAGCCCAGTGGCTTTAGGGCTGGCCATCCTCACGCCTTGGGGCTCTGCTGGGAGAAATTGTTTCAAGTTACAAACAAAATCAAGTGGGCTCCGCCAGAATTTCAATGACTAAAGCAAACTGGGCCGGCCGCTGGAAGAAGTGCAATGCAAACACCGGAGCGCTGTGCTGGCCAGAGCAGCAGGCGTGCAGCGCATGCCATGAGCACAGCCTGCAGGGTGAGGCTGCTCCAGTTAGGGAGCAGAAAAGGACCAAAAACGAGGGGTTTGGGGAAGCTGGCATTAGTGGACAAGCTTGATTATCTCCTGAATGTAGGAGAATTCATCAAAATAGGAATCCCTCCCGTCTTGATCTCTAGAATGTAAAATCCAAGAGGCCATAGAATTTCTGATGCACTTTCCAGCACTTTCAGCCACTCAAAGATGAGAGCCCAACCCTGGGATTTTCAGCAGTCATTTCACTGCCTTTAAAAACTCTGATCATAACAACTCAGACTAAACAATCAGGGCTTAATCAGAGTTTAGGAAAAAAAAAACCCACACCAATTGAGCGACCATCAAAATTACAAAGCCAACATGGACTTGTCAATTTAAAATTGCCCCCAAAAAATTCATCATGTAATAATACTACAAATTCTGTTAATTCCTTGTGTCAACGCACCTTATTAGACTATACATTACCAGAGTGATCTCAAAACAGTGCAAGTTTCATGCACCCTCAATACACAAACACAAAGCCCTCCCTCCCTTCCACCACCACCCCACTAGCTAGCCAAGCCCCACAGTGAATGCAAACTACTCTTACAAATAAAGTATTCCTTTCTAAAAAAACAGGCATCCCAAAGGAAAACCATCTATCCAAACACTTCTTGCACCTGTCAACCGAACATAATTAAGATTCCTTACAGAAAGAAGCATTTTATTCTCTCCTTCCAAAAACATCCTAAAGTTCCCCTCCCTCCCCAAATCGTTAGCACTCCTGGATGCTTTTGTCATTCAAAAGTACCAACTACACAATAAAAGAAGAGGGTTTTTTTCCCTTGTCCAGGCATTACCGAGAAACCCAAGTGGCCAAACACACCGGTATTTCCCAGGTGCGGGTGCCTGGGCTCCCAGAGGGCTGCACAAGCACCGGAGCCGCCGTGCCCTGACGGAGCCTCCCCTAGAGAGACCCTCGCTCAGCCATCCCCCGCTCGGGGCAGAGCTCCGGGGGCTGCCCTGCCCTGCGGTGCCCCTACCTGGTGCGGCGCGGCGGGGAGCGGGCCGGGCACCGCCGGCGCACGGGAGAGCCTCGCCTGTCACGGCACCGGGGATGCAGCATCCTGCCCCGCGAGCGGCGGCCCCTCCCTCACGCCAGGCTCCAGCCCACCGCCGAGCCTCAGCCAAGGTCCTACAGGCTGCTGGCAGNATCTGCCTCCCCGGCCAGCAAGAACGGGCGGGCGGCCAAGCGGGCCCGTCCCCGTCCCCCCCGCCACCCCCCGGCTGCGGAGGCACTGGCGACGCTCCGATGTCGGGGGCCGAGACCCCGGGACCGAGCGGTTCGTCTTTCCCCGAGGGGCAAAAGCTACCGTGAAGTCAGCCCCCGATTCTGATGCAAAGCAGCTTCCAAAACCGCAACCATCCTGTGTCTCATCTGCAAGCAACTCTCACAATACAGCTGCAAATCTGCTCGCACACCGAGTAGGTCTTTAATCATGCTGCCCTCTACAATATTTTTAGGTTTCCTACTGTAAATCTGACGAGTATGTCTCGTACGACAGCTTTTCTCTCGTTCTCCCTCTGAGCTTCGAGCTGCTGAACAGGACCGCCAAAATCCTCTACCTTTGCACCACGGCTTCCACTGATGTTCCAAGCTTTCGTCGAGTCCGCTAAGAGCAGCACGTAGAGAAAGGGCTCTGATCCCTGCCACTGAAGTTAAAAATATGCTCCAGTGAACTAAACATAACCGATGAAGAGTTTGCTCAAATATGTTGCACTGGAAACTTTTCCAATCTGTTTAGGTTTCTCACCAGCACGGGAAGGCGCCTCCTCTATCGTTGGGAACAGAGTGCCCTCTGCTGAAACCAGCCCGCAGAGCCCGGCGCCGACAGCCGCGGGAGAGCCGCGCACCCGGCCGGCTGAGCTTCACTGGCACCTGGCAGAGACACCTGCGCTGCCCGAGCAGCCTCCTCCGTGCCTCTGGAACTCACGGGCTGCCCTGCCTCGGTTGCGCCGTGACACCCGAGGCAAGCTGCTCTTCCCAGTCTGTACGCTGGGATAACAGGCTGTGTAACAGGCAAGAGCGCTGCTAAGGACCAGATCTTCTATTTTTCTAATACCTCTCAGCTGAAAGTGCATCAGTTTTTTGTAAAGCTTGGCTTCCCATCCATTTCAGTTGCCACAGCTACTTAAATAGGCCTTTCCCTGTGGCATCAGTTATAGCCCTGCAATTGTTATCTGCCTAAATGACATCCCCATGCAAAGAGCATGTACTTCAGACCTGATCACAGGTGATTTTAAAGCTAGAATTCAGCCATTAGATCATCTAACGTAGAAAATACATTTTCCTTTCCCAAAACCATGGCAATGAAGCTGACCATAAAAGACCTACCATCTTAGGAATGCACACAGCTAGCATCACCCTTACTTGGACTATTTCTTCTCTTATAACTAATATATGCAAGTGTTAGAAACATTTGCTCATCTGCAATAAATCTGAGTGTAGAAAAATTGTGTACTAGAAAGCAGCCTAGATTAGCTCACATCAGATTCAGCAACTCAAGCAAGTTTACAGACTGCTGTTTACAGACACATACACACTTAATTCCTCATGTGATCCTGGCCCCAGGTTAGAGATTCTACATCTGAAATTCAACTTAAAATCCACTGAAACGGTGCAGAACAACATTTATCTCATAAACTAGCACTCTGACTGATGTATAGCAAAATTGGAAGCAGCCTACAGAGGCCCCACACAGAAACTGCTTTTTGGTTCAACATCTCAAAGTTACCAGTAATAGAGCTGCACCCCATTGATGAATGAAAGCAAAATGTTAAATTTCCTGTAAGTGGAGTAATGAGAAACCTGTCCAGTCAATTCTTTGTCCCTGCATTGTTTGTGCACAGGGTGCTTGTTTAGCCTGAAATAACAAGTGCTCCACAGAAGAGAGCAATCACACACTGTCACCCTGCACAAGGATGTTGTACCCTATAAAGAGTAAAGCCTCTGTTACTATAAAGTTCAGCCCCAGAACCCTGTCTTTCATTTCTTAGTGTTATGGAACCCCATTGTATTCCATGTAGATCCTTACTCTTTGGAAACAGCTCCATACAGTAAGTAGAAAAAAATTATTGAGGCTTACAGAAATAAAAACTATTTATGTAGAGACCTAAACACCATAGAAGAAAACTACTGCCTTCCACTCAGTTTGTGTCCAAAGACTCTAGAATGAACCAAAACAATATATTCAAATGGTCACTATTTCAAGCATTTGAATAAATATTTGTCCCTTATTGTCTCTCAAATTCCTTTTGGTGCTTAAGCAAAACAACTTGTGGCTCATTTGCATATTTATGATTCAGTACAATAGGAGCAAAACAAACACACCTTCAAACGGCACAAAGTTACTTTTTGTTCTAGTTCACAGCCTTAACTAAAATGTTAGAATCAACATTTTAAGATAAACTTATAACACACCAACATGTGGGTTTGCCAAATATATTTTCAAAGGGATTTGGGTGATTACATTAGGCATATTTAGAAATTATGAATTTATATAGATAAAAGCTGCATGCAGATAAAGCAAAATAAAAAATTCATTGCAGAGGTAAAGTAGTTTCAGTTTAGTTTCAGTTTATCTACACACTCCTAAGGGATAACAGATATTCTTTCTAGCTTACAAAATAACATAACCCCACTGAGACTATGGATATGGCATATTGAATTCTTGAACTTCTCTGCCACTTTCTTCTCATGCAACAGTGACAATGACCTGTTGTCCTCATACTGTGATGGCCCTCACTTTTTTTTATTACTCAAAATAAAACTTTATTGAGTGCTATGTGAAAGAAGCAACATTTAGTGAATTAACATAGGCTCTGAGGAAATCAATTATATTGCAAGTCATGAGCAACAAAGGTCAGCAGGACCTGCCCTGGCTGTAATGGCTCAGTAGGGAAGAGCAAAAGCAAAGTAGGTGGCCTGTGTGTCACAAGATGAGTCACCATGTGTGACATGTCACTACGTGAGCATCCACCAAGATGCACACCCATATGGAAATGGAAGAGAACATAAGCAGCAAACAGGGAGAAGGAATTAAAATTTAAACAGTTGGGAGACATGCATGATACATCAGTGGGGTGAATACTAGTGACACACACAGTGAGGTTATAGAAAGAGAGGATGAACTTCACCGTGCAGCTTCACACAGTGAGCCAGGTGCTGGCCACAGCAATGCCAATCTGCACAGCAGCAGCTTCTGTATTTGTAGCTGAGAGCAGAATTTGGTCACTGGTAGCTGGAAACCAGGACAGCCTAAGCCAGTAACTTGCCCAGCGTCACCTACAAAATGCTATTATCAGGTGCATTTTCTACATTTCATATTCTACTAAACAAAATCTGTTATTTACTTTTGCATCTAGTAAGACCACAAATAAATTATTTTTTTCCTCTGTTGACAACCTATAGAAGGAACTATCTACTGTTCCAAAGCAGATAAAAGCCACTATAAGGCAACTGACTTGTGCTACTTAATTTAACCAGGCAAATAGAGGCAGAGGCTGGAGTACTGCAGAGGAGGGTCATTTGTGCAACAGTGGGTTCTGCAAAGGTCTTTCCCATCTCTGTGTACTACCACCAACGACACAGAAACTGCTCTTTAACCTTTCTAGTGGGTGAACTCTAATTTTCTCATGGAAAAGTACCTACTTTGTACTGCAGCAAACATTATCAGACCAAAATAACTCAATTTGTCCTCATTAGCCCTGGTCATGTGTGAGTCACTAACAGCTATCTGCAAACAGGCTGCTTGGGAAGCTGTTTATTGATACATTCCAATGCCTCAGAAAAATAATATCATGTGCAACAGTATTATTGCTACAGGTAGTGGCTCCTTTAAGTGTTATACTGCCCGGTGATAGCTTGATTTGCTTCCAATGGGTAGTGAGAAAGAGACCCTCAGGACTTACACAGCAGAAGATTATCCAGTGAAAAACACTAAAACACTACAAAACTTTCTGTTGTTTATGCCAATTCTGCATCTACACCTATATTTGTCAGCAAAAAATTGTCACAATAGTCCAGCCTAACTGCTTACCATGCACAGACTCAACTGCACTTAACCCTTGAAAAGTAAACATGAATTCAAGCATTTTGCATTGGGTCACAAAAAAACCCCAAAAAAGTCTAGAAATTTCACTTACCTAAGTATTTAGCAGTCATTGCTCTAATGACTGTCAGCCAAGGAGTGGTGAAGTCCAGCTGTTTCCCAATGGACAGAGAGTCCAGTTAGGTAGGCAGGAGGGAGGACAGACAAGCTATGGCCCTGTCCCCCTGCTCCAAGGTATGACACACAGCAAGCTGGAGGGGACAGCCCAGGCACAGTCACAGCAACCAGGCTGGCCCAAAGCAAGCCAAAAAATCCCTTCATGGGCCACCAGAGCCCACAGCTCTGCAAACCACAAAGAAGGGTAAAGGGGGAGTTGAGGGTCAGGCCAGAGCTTAAATAGAGCTCCAGCAGGTGTGGGCAGCAGCCTCAGCTGAGGCTGGTTAAGGTGGTGAAGGCTGTTAGTGCACTGGGAGCCCTGCTAATATTGTGGGGCCAATAAGGACATATTGCTTGCACCTGGGTGGAATTAGTTAGAAAATACCTATGGAAAAGGATAACAAAAAGTTTACCTGACTTTTTACTGCTTTTTATTGTATTACTTCACTGCTGTATTCTTATTTTTACCAACTCAAGATCAAGGACTTATTAATATACTTGAAAAAATACACAGGTTTTTTATTCCAACTTTGTGGCATCTGCTAATATCTTCTAAGTCTCCCATATCTGTATTTTACTGTAAAAGGACTGTTTGTAAAATAGTTTCTACGGTGATTTAGTCTGGGATATGTACTTTTTACCTCATTTTTCCCTCCCTAGCCCTTAATCCTGGAGCATTCCTTGTATCTTTAAACTTGGAACAGTAGGAAAGGATGGCACAGGCTTATCTCTGCAGGAATTCCTCAGCTATATTTGTGATCTAAGCAATACAGACTATCAAAGAAGAAGTCAGAAAAAAATGTCATGAAGAAAAGAATCAGCAGCCGATTTACATTATGCTTTTCTTAAGTTGCCTCCTTCTGTTCTCTCACAGGGAGAGTAGGTAAAGAATACAAAAGATAAAACTACCTCGGACTATTTTTGAACTATTTCTTTCAGCTGTTTTTGTTTGCATTATTACAAAGCCTTGGCAGACAAGAAAAATATTCTTAGAATAGCAGATTTCTTGCTTTGCTCTGCATCTGTTCCAAAACCATACAATGTATTTGAACAGCTGGCCAGTAACATTCAATGATCAAGCATGGCAGTGACACAGGATCAGAGTGTTCTTTGTAGAGGACTGAGGTTTCAAAGCTGAAATAAACCCTCAGATGTACACATCTTGGTCTTAGAGGTACATGCTCAGATTTAAAACGTGCTTTTTATTTTTCTTGAATTGAGATTTCTGTTGGCAATGAAGGACAAACAAGTACTCATTATATCAAAATAAAACACTGGAACAGCTCTGCAGGAAAGAATTTCCTGGTGGTGTTGCTCGGACGAGAACCAGAGGAGCTCAGTCTGGCTCTGTGTCACTCCCATGCTGCACGTAGCTTTAGAATCTTGAAATTATATCCTGGGTTTTTATTCAAATGTGTGAAGATGGTCAGAAACAAAAATCTGTGATGTGTCATACATTCTTCTACAACCTTATCTACTCTGTATCCAGACGTATAAGTGACTTAATTCTAAACTCCCCACCTTCACTCTTGGGGCCAACTACGTTGTTCTCCTAGGTTACCTGCCTGTCCACCGACAAAGAGAAGATGAATTTATGCCTACAATCTTCATAAAAATCTATCTTTGCATTTAAAGAACTCTAATAGGATGCCAAGATAATTTTTCTGTGTAGGAAATAATAAGCTGAGATCTTAATTGACGTTTCTTGTAACTGCTACAACACCGTAATTAACAGTTATAGTAATGTTCAGAGATTTTTATGCTCATACTGAATGAGTTTCCTACAGCATCTGCTCTCAAAAATGTAAGTTAAAAAGGGTAAATTAATTAGCTAGTGGAGAAAACGGACAATTATCACCGTTCACATCACTACTAAAGAAGTGCTGAAGTAACATTTTACTAAAGACTGATTTTTATTAAACGTAATTCGTGTAAGGCTTTACAGATTGCTTCACACATTCATCTTCATGCAGCTTGTCTTTCCACCTCTGTTCTTCCTTTTGCTCACACAACATCAGCTTTTAGCCAGAACACTGTATATGGGGGATGGCTGACAGGAAAGCTTAAAACGCCCACAAAGAGCAGAACAAAAAGGGTTATTTTCATCAGCTGAACAATTTGCAAAAAAATCCCAGACACAACAGGCAGGGCACTGACGCAGCAGCATGCTGGAGTGCGAGCATCACTGCAGCTGTCATGCATCTTCCTACAGCTGGGATTTTGGTTTCGCCCCGACCTCTTGCACCGCTCTGTGAGAACGCAGGGCTGCGGTAGGTTTTTCCTTCCCCGCCCTCTCCGGGCAGCACCATTGGACTGATAAGATGCAGCAAGGCACACGTGAAAGATAAAGCAGAAAAAAAAAATTAAAAAAATACCAAAACCACAAAGTATTTTCTATAGATCTCGGCCGGGCCGGGGCGGCCGCGGGGCGCAGCCCGAGCCCTTTAAGCTGCCCACCCTCGCCGCGGGCCGGCGGCAGCTGGCGGCTATTTATACCGGGGCGGCGGCGGGCGCTGGGTGTCCTGCGCGGGGCGGTCCCGGCGGCGGCGGCGGGGCCCGAGCGGAGGCTGCTATGGCCACAGCGCTGCCCCCCGCGCCGGCCGGCGGGAGCCGCTCCGCCAGCCGCGCCGCCGAGTCCCCGCTGAGCCCGGCGCGGCTCAGCCGGCTGCAGGAGAAGGAGGAGCTGCGGCAGCTCAATGACCGCCTGGCCGCCTACATCGAGCGGGTGCGGGCGCTGGAGGCCGACAAGTCGGTGCTGCAGCAGCGACTGAACGAGCAGCAGGAGGGCAATGACCGGGAGCTGGGCTGCCTGCGGCTCCGCTACGAGGCGGAGCTGGCCGACGCCCGCCGGGCGCTGGATGACATCGCCATCGAGCGGGCCACGCTGCAGGTGGAGCTGGGCAAGATTGGCGAGGAGCACCGGCAGCTGCACGTCAGGTCGGTGCCCGGGCCCCGAGCAGGCCTCCCTGCCCGGGGACAGCCCGGGGAGCCGCCTCTTTGGGNACACGTGAAAGATAAAGCAGAAAAAAAAAATTAAAAAAATACCAAAACCACAAAGTATTTTCTATAGATCTCGGCCGGGCCGGGGCGGCCGCGGGGCGCAGCCCGAGCCCTTTAAGCTGCCCACCCTCGCCGCGGGCCGGCGGCAGCTGGCGGCTATTTATACCGGGGCGGCGGCGGGCGCTGGGTGTCCTGCGCGGGGCGGTCCCGGCGGCGGCGGCGGGGCCCGAGCGGAGGCTGCTATGGCCACAGCGCTGCCCCCCGCGCCGGCCGGCGGGAGCCGCTCCGCCAGCCGCGCCGCCGAGTCCCCGCTGAGCCCGGCGCGGCTCAGCCGGCTGCAGGAGAAGGAGGAGCTGCGGCAGCTCAATGACCGCCTGGCCGCCTACATCGAGCGGGTGCGGGCGCTGGAGGCCGACAAGTCGGTGCTGCAGCAGCGACTGAACGAGCAGCAGGAGGGCAATGACCGGGAGCTGGGCTGCCTGCGGCTCCGCTACGAGGCGGAGCTGGCCGACGCCCGCCGGGCGCTGGATGACATCGCCATCGAGCGGGCCACGCTGCAGGTGGAGCTGGGCAAGATTGGCGAGGAGCACCGGCAGCTGCACGTCAGGTCGGTGCCCGGGCCCCGAGCAGGCCTCCCTGCCCGGGGACAGCCCGGGGAGCCGCCTCTTTGGGGCGCCTGCAGGGTGAGGGGAAGGGGATGCTTCTGGCAGCAGCCCGTGGGTTGCGGGAGGAGTGCGCGGGGATGTTGCGTGTCCGTGTCATGCAGGTGGAATAACCCCGAAGGTGTTGCTCTCTGGGGTTGGTGTGTCTTGTGTTAGGAGAGGTCCGGATGCCTGTTCTGAAGGTGCGCTGGGGGGATGCTGCCGAGTACCCCGATACTACGGGGGCACATCCACACCTGCTTGCGATGGGCATGGGGCTCCTGCAGAATATGGGGTGCTGGGTGTCCTTCTGGGCTATGAATTCATGGCTGCATGCGTTTGGTACCACACTACTGTTTACAAACACTCAAGATGCTGGAAAGGCTCTAGAAAGTTATGGAGCAGTGGAAGGAATGTTTGTACAGAGTCAGCGTGTGTCTTTTTTGGGCTGTTTAGCTTAGACTTTGCCCGGAGGGAAATACAGAGAGAAGAGAGTTCTGGGAGCAGTATGGCTTACCTGGTCCAGGTTGGTACTGCTCAGAAGTTTTCCTGGTTGCTTTTAAGTCTCAGGTGAGCTGCCTGCTGTTTTAGCTTGACTTTCTTGTAAGATGTGTATCCTGAGCCTGGAATCATCATCTCGTCTACGCTTGCCAAGCCTGGAATAAAGGCAGTGTAAGTGCTGTCCCATCCTCTTGGAGGAGGATGAGGTATGGGAACATATGTCCGATCCCAACAAGCTTCCTTTATAGAAATATACAACCTGCTAGCACTGCTAGTTACTGTTATGCTTCACTGTACCCCTATATCAGTTATACACTTGTAATAGTTTGGATGTCCACAGGCCCCTTACATCTTGTTATAGACCTGTATTAGAGCAAATTTAAGCTTCAGGTTCTTCTTTTAATGCCTGGAGGAAGTATTGCCCCTTCACAGACTCAGTAGGACTAAAGTAGCTGTTCTAGTTGGGAATAACACATGTTTTTACTGTAAGCTTCTGTTTTCAGCTGCATGGTTGTTGGGCTTGTCTCATTCATGCTGGGTTTTGGCTCACAGATCTATTTCATAAATCTAACCAGCCCCTTTGAGTGGACAGTGAGGAGGGGGTAATGCCTGTTCTAACACTTTTCTGCTGCTCTTTGTGTTTGTATAACTCTGGCTTTGTTTATAAAGCTTTAGACTTGGCAGATATGCAATCCTCTAGACTGTTGGGCTGGGTTTTTTTTCCTTTACAGTAACTAGTTCTTAGAAGTGGTTAAATTTACAGCCTGTGGGAAATGATACCTGGTGCCTATTGGTTTCTGAAAGGACTAGACTGAAGTCCTGATATTAATGTGTGTTGTATCTGGGCTGCCTAACTGCAAAAGTCTCAGATGACTTGGAACAAACTTTGAGGCTATCGTGTCCCTATATATACACCCTTTAAATAACCGGGTGGCTGTTTAACTCTTATAGAATGAAATGTCACCAGATAACTTCCCAACAGCATTAACTATTGGCTCTTATTAATCACTGATTAAGAGCCTCAAAGGTTTTGACAACAATAAACTGATTGCATTTGGGTTTTCCTTACTATTGAAACAGTGGTGACTGGAAGTAGGCCAAAGATGTTTGGGGAGGAGGAGTTGTAGATAAGTGTATTGGTGGAATTCAGAGCCTCAGGAAGGTCAAAGCAACTGCAGTAACACAGCAGAGAAAGACAAAACCAGTTTCTTTCTGCCCCAGAGAGTGTGGATGTGCATTTTGCTCCTGAACCTGCCAAGCACAATGTAGCAGCTGAGGTTATAAGAATGATTTTTGTATGTGCTGTTGACATCCTCTGATCTTGACAAACTGGAGTCTGTTTCAAACATACCTGAAATCTTTTGGTAAAATTATTTGAGTTCTGCAGGCCATGCATGTGTGACATCCTGATTTACAAGGAATGTGATTGGCAGTGCCTCAAAGTTTTTGCTTGTAATTGATAGTCTGTAGGCCACACTTAGCTCTGGAATGTTGCAGAGTACTGTAACTGTCACTGCTGCACAGGGGTGGAAAGTGGTGTTCTGAACCCCAAACTTTGATTAAAAGGGTAGTAAATGCCCTTGTCAAAGGGAGATTTGTTTAATTGTTGTTCATAAAGATGAAATGTCTCTCTCCAGGGCTTTTTGAAAACAGTCTTTTTTTGGGAAAGAATATCCAGGAAACTTGAGCCTGGCTGTCAGATGCTTATATTGGAAAGTGGGCTGCTAAATCAGATACTAATGGAATTTCACTTTTGCACACACTTTGATTGCAGAATGAAATTTGTATTATTGTAGGATGAAACATTCAATATTAAGTAGTGTTACTGGCATACTTAATACTGTATCTAATACAGTAAGTGGCAGTGGTAGCACAGACACCAAAAGGAAGGTGAATAATACCTAGAAAAGAAAGAAACCTGTAAATACTAAAACTACATCACATTATCTTGTTTTTCACTGTTAGTAGAGCTGTGTTTCTCCTAGAGTCAGAGTAAAGCGTAAATAACTTCTAGCACAACAAAATCAACAAACGTCTTTGAAGAGCAGGGCTAGAAAAGGCCTTGAGCAAGCACCTGATGCAGCCCCAGGCCTGTGCTGGAAGCAGCCGTACCTGCATCCCTTCCAGCAGGTTTTGTGAACCCTTATTTTAAATTCCAGATGATGGAGATTCCAGAATATCCCCCCACCAGGCAGTGTGCTTCAGTGGTGAACTGTCAGTTTCCTCTCCCTAACATCCAAGCCACTAATTCCTTCCTGCAATTTCAGCCTGGAGCTCCCTGTCTTTTCCACAATAGACATGGAAAACAGATTCCCTAACTCTATGCAGCAGTTCTTCTTGTATTTAAAAACTGTTCTGTCTCCTGTCACTTTTCTCTAGACTAAACAACCCTTCATTTTTTCCAATCTTTCCTTGCAGCTCAAGCTTTCTAGAGCTGATCAATCCTGCAGAATTCCTTTGGACTTTTGCCAGCTGGTCTCAGTTATCCACTGGAAAACTCATTGTATGAACTGACATAACTTTGCCACTTGGCAGAACAGATGTTGCCAGAATAAATTGAGAACTTCCTTTACTCTTTGTAACCTCAAATACGAGTTTTGAGGAGGGACTCTGACTCGGGATAGTGGGCAGGCAACCGCAGGGATTTTAGGGGTTGGAGCAGTGTGGGGAATTATCAGCGCGTTCTTCCCTGACAGGAGCTCCTTGTGAGCCCTTCTCGCACTGTGTGCCAATGCCGAGGGAAGTGTGCTGGCCGCCTAGGCGGTACCTGCTGTTGCACTACCTGGGTATCGGTCTGGAGATGCTCTTTTCTCTGCAATAGAGCTCCCCTCGCTCTGTGTCTCCGCTGCGGTGTGCGGGAGGGGAGGGAGCCGCTGAGGGAGGCGGCACAGCTGCAGCGGGGCAGCTCCGGGCGGCCTCGGGGCACAAAGCTCGCAGTGTGTGCTGAGGGCGGGACAGGACGGGACATCCCGGGCCGCGGGGAGGAGGAGCGGCCCCGCCGGCAGCCTCCCCGCTCCGCCCCGCCGGCAGCCTCCCCGCCCGCCCCGTGAGGGAGCAGCACCGCCGGCCCCGGGCTGCCCTCACGGCCCGGCCCGGCCTCGCCTCCCCCTTTGCTGCGGGGCTGGCGGTGAGGGCTCGTCCCGCTCCGGGCGCTGAGCGTGCCCGGCTCTCCCCGTGCAGCCGGAGGCCTCTGCCGTCCCTTCCCTCCCTCCCCGGGTGGGAATGCCGTGGAAAATAGCTGGCTTCCGCATGGGCTACGCACAGAACGAGCTGGAAAATGGGTCAGGAATCTCTCTGGTGTAACAAATGATGCTTGTCAGAGGGCCCTGTCTGGTTGGTTTTGTGTTCTCACCGTGAGCCTGAGTAACCTCTCCTGTGTTTAACCACGGACCCCTCTGAAGGGAAACACATTGAGAACAAACCCTCCCTCACCAGCTGCACTTAACAGCGTAAAACTCTTCCTTGTAGGAATTCAAAAAAAGAAACTGATTTAAACCTGGCTCAGGCCCGTGTGAGAGACCTCGATGCCCAGCTAAACGCCAAGGAAGCTGATTTGGCAACAGCCCTGAACGAGAACCGGACTTTGGAGAATGAGCTCCGTGAATTAAAGGAACAAGTACTCAGTGTAAGGCTTGCTGTTGGAATCCAAACTTTGCTTTCACTCCTGCAGTTTTTGCTTGTTTTTTCTTAATTAGTTATTGATATTTAAAAGCAGAGAAAGCCTGTTAACTATGACAGTGACAGGTAGACAAAAAGATTTCCACAGTCTTGCTGAAAGCAAATACGACTGATGGTGGTTTCCTTAAAACGTCCTCTATTGTAGGTGCCTTTAATTCTGTGATCATAGGATGTAATGTTTCTTGTTCTTAAGTCAAAGCAAGATGAAATGTACTGCTGTAGTCCCTGTGGCATTCTCTAATACATTGGGGAAGTGTATAGTACTGGAAGTTTATAATAGTTTGTCAACATAGACTGTATTTGGAGGATTTTAGTCATTAAATGTCAAAGAAGTTAAGAAGTTTGGAATAATAACAATTGTAATGGGGAGGAATATATATGGATAGTACAATTGATTCATCAGAAGTCTACTTTGAGGAGTCAAATTTAGCTAGTGAGATTAAGGGCTGTTCTGTATTTGCCTTGTGGGAAGTCTGGTCTACATAACAATTAAACAGGATTCTCTCTGTTGCTGATATTCTGGATCCCACTGAAATAAGAATGTACACTTCACTCACCCAGTGTGTTCTGATTGCCATGGGAATGAGGCTGAGTAACCTCTAACAAATTGTCTGCCTTAATTTGAAAAAATATCTCTTAATTTTGATAACCCTGTTGTCTGTCTTTTCCAGCTGAATCTGTCACTGGAGGATACTAAAAAGCATCTCCACAGTGAAATGTTGAGGAGGGTGGACCTAGAAAACCACATGAAAACTTTGCAGGAAGAAATGACGTTCCAGAAGCGCCTTCATGAAGATGTATGTTTTAGCTTATTAACAAGGCATCTTTTTAGGTGTCCATGATCCCTGGATGCACTTAAAGCCCAAAAACATTGCTTTTATCTCTAAAAAGGTAACTAGCAGCCTATGGCAGCCCATCAGCTCATAAAATCCACCTAACTAGGAAGGCTCAGGAAAGTACACAACCTCATGTTAATGGGGATAGAACCAATAGGTACCTGGAATATGAGAATTTTCAACTGAAATTCCAATGTATTACTTTGTGTAAGTGAAAGTGTTAAGGTATTCCAGATGTTTACTTGAAGCCTAAAGTAATTGTAGAAGTTAAAACTTTAAGCAACTTGTGTTCCCAAGTTTGTGAGAGAGGGCAGTACATACAACTAAATAAATATGAATTACATTCATTACATATGAATGCAAACCAGCTTCCTTCCTGAGTAGGAATCTCAAATAGTGTGGTTTAAGTGATAGAGAACTCTAATTTCTCTAACCAAGTGCTATTACTGTTTGAATAAAACAAGAATAGGTGAAGTAATGGTGCTTAAAGAAACTGAAGTGTATATGCATGTGTTCTAAGTTAAAAAAACAAGCAGAATCTATCTAGTTCAAAGAATTAGTCTTACAAATTAAATATTTACTACATTTATTAGTTTAAGCAATGTTGGCATTGAGGTGGAAAAACAATAGTGAGGCAGCAAGGTGGATGTGCCAGACTTAATGGATGAATATGATGTGCATAAAGATTAATTACTGTGTACTCAATGACAAATCTGCTTCAATAGTGAAGGACTTGTGAAGCTGGTACACTAAATCCAATTTCAAACTGCATTGCTTGTTTATTCTCTGAGAAATTTCTTCTCCTAGGAGCTCAAGGAGACAAAAAGAGCCCATGAGAGCAGGATAGCAGAAGTAGAATCCGGCCGTCAAAGAGAATTTGAGAGTAAGCTCTCAGATGCTCTGCAGGGGCTCAGAAAACAACATGAAGAACAAATTCAAGGTTACAAAGAAGAGATGGAGCGAACATTCAGTGCAAAGGTGAGTTTGTAAAAGGTGGCAGTAAAACAAAGCTGAAGTTCTCTGCACCTTGACATAATTAAGGTCACACTGGCACAGACAGCAGACTGATGGAGCCCCTGCGTTCGCTGCAGAGCTTCTTGGCATAAGTTGTTACAGAATTTCAAAGCAGGATTTCTGCAAACATTTGATCCCAAACAAAACTGGTTCAAGCATAAATACAGGGAGTATTAGGAAAAGTTGATCATATTTCAGACTTCTGGCAGATTCAGGACCAAGGTGTGTTATGTTTGTATTAAGCAATTTCAGTCTTGAATGAAACCTAACTTTTCCTACACACCAACTTGCATGCCAATTCAGGGAGTTCCTTTGGATGCTTGTGTTTCTGTTTCCACTGAAAATTCTGTGCTCTTGTGGGGCACTTTAGCCTTTCTTGGGACATCTCAAGATAGAGCTATTTTTAGAGCAACTCAATGCTGCTTGTAATGATGCAGGAGCTCTTTAATTATATACTTTCTGGGGGAGAGTGATAATAGTTTGATTTGCACGCCCAATATCCTGCAGCCTTATGCTTTGACAAGCAGCTTCTAAACACATTCTCCATTAGTCTTCTGGAGAATCAATTTACTTGATATCTATACAATGTTCTCATACATCACTAACTGAAATATCCTAATCCAGCAATTTTCACAACCTGATTATTGCTGGCTTTTTCTGACATAAATGTCAAACTTGTGTAACACTCCCCAGAAAGCAATACAGAACTTTCTGACCTGGACTTTACTGGTATCTGCACACTTCAATAAAACATAACAGGTGAAAATTATTTGGTTTTCCTTCCTTGTTTATAATACATGGTAATATGCAGCTCATGACTAACATTGGCTTATCCACAGATGGAGAATGCCCAGCTAACTGCAGCAAGAAACAGTGAGTTTGCCAATGCTGCTCGGGAGGAGCTGATGGAAACACAGAAGAGAGTTGATACTCTGGTATCCCAAGTTAATCAATATCAAACCCAGGTGCTGTCTCTATTTACAACCTTTTTTATTTCAATTTACCCTAAGTTCAAAATATTGGCCTCTTCTCTCTAGTCTTCACTTTCTTTTTTTCCATCCCCTTAATTTTAGAATGTTGCTTTGGAGAGCAGAATAAAGGAGCTACAGAGCTTGCTGGATTATGATCGTGATCTCCATCGAAGGCGTATGGCTGAAAAGGAGGAAGAAATGGCACAAGCTCAGAAGCAGGCACAAGCACAGCTGGAAGAGTATGAGCATCTCTTGGATGTGAAACTGGCTCTAGATTTGGAAATAAATGCCTACAGGAAGATGCTGGAAGGAGAGGAACAGAGGTAAGCTATGATGAGCTCTTCATTGAGAACTTGCTTATTCCAACACCTCTACACTGTTTGTCCTTCAGATTGTGGAGGAGACATGAAACAAGCAAGCACATCATTAGTAATTCAGTTAATGAGGCATAATCTTCTGTAAATTATATTTATATTCCACATCTACCACATAGTATAGGAAGGTGAAGTAACTTCATAAACCCAGCTGATACAATTCAAAGATCCATTAAGCATTCCTCAACTCTTGCAAAGTTTTGTGCTGCATCTTAAAGATCTATCGAAGAGCACTGAAGTTCCAGGAATGAAGCTGGGAACTTGGATCAACTCCTGTCTATGCAGACGTGGTATCTTGAATGTGTCGTGAGAACATGAACTCTCAATACATGCTAAGAAGGGTCAAAAACTTAAAATGACTTTCACTGAAGATTGACAACTGCAATAAATATTTAAATTCTCAACAGATACAATCTTCTCTTATCAATATAAGCTTGCTCTGAGCTTTGGGGCTGTCTTCCAAACTTAACAAGCCACTTAGCTACTCTTGCCGATAAAAGTAAAATTATGTATTCAAGACCCCATGGAAAGCTTGGGTATAGGAGGCTCTTAGGCTTGGATAATAGTGGGAGGGTAGGTGTGAGAAGAAAAAAAGCACACCCAATATTCAGGTGAATGTTATCTGACTCTCTTCTAGGCTAAAGCTGTCACCCAGTCCATCTTCACACAGCACAGCAACTCAACCAGCAAGTCAGGGGCGACGGTTCCTGCATGGAAAGAAAAGGAAAATCAAAGAAACCAAAAAGAGGGAGCATAGTGCTGCATTTAAGACTATTCAGCATGTTTCAGCTACTGGAAATATCTCTATTGAAGAGATCGATGCAGATGGGAAATTTGTCAGGCTTAAAAACCACTCTGATGAGGTACTTTCATTTTCAAGTCTGCATTGCAATGTCTGACTGCCTGGGGATGCCTTCAGCTCAGTGACAGACTAGAGACTGACCTTTTGGTACTGCAGGTGTTCTGTTCCCAGGGCTGTCTGGGAGGTGCTTTTGGGTGGAAGTGCAGGGGGTTCTCTTATGCAGAAATCTCACACCTTCAGCTGTTTGTCACCAGATTCAGGCTTGTACTATCAGAAGTACTACTGACCCTTCATGAGCTAAATACAGTGCTTTAGTAAACTGGATAAAGATGGCTTCGTATTAGTCAAAAATACTTAAAACAGCTAAAAGGTTGAATAGAGTTGATGATATCTAATCCATGCAGAGAGTTTATATAGCCAATTAGCTAATTCTTTGACTAGTTTAGTTTGCAAATCCAGCACCATTAGAATTCATCATCAGGACTTCAAAACATGTGGCTTGTAGGTTAGTAATTTCAGCCTGAAATACACAGTGACCCATGAAGTTTTAAGGTGATTTATACATATATAGTTAGTAGGTGGCCATGGCAAACTTCATTTATCAGAATCTCCCTGGTAAAGAGCATCATTACCCCCTCCCCCCACCTTTAATGGAAGGTAAGAATAGGTGTGGCTTAACTTGACTAAGATTAATCCTAAAGTATAGGGAGAAAACATTGGAAAGTTTTAATGGAAATTTTGCTTCCTCAAAATTGTCAGATACTTGTATGCTACAGGAGGGGGGATTAAAACTGGCCCATGAGTCTGGAAAGTACCTTGTGTTTGAATTATATGGTGTTGGTGGGTAATGCTGAGAGAAATCTCTTGTCCCACAGGATCAATCTCTACACGGCTGGGCATTGAGACGGCGCATTGGAAGTGTGGCAGATGTTACTTACAAGTTTCCTTCACGGTTCACTCTTCAGGCAGGCCAAGTAGTTACAGTAGGTATTGGGTTTGTAAAACTTCCTCAGAGCTCTGTTCTTATGTTAGATGTCAGTAGAGATTCCTGTAATATGGAAAATATCTAGACAGATACTGCAAGTGTCTAAAGAACTAAAGTTCTCATTTTATGTGGAGGTGGATATGGGAAAAAATCTTTGCAGCACCTTCATCTGAAATTAAATTTTCTTTAAAGCTTGAACTGAACTTGGGTCATCCCAGTCTAAAGTTTGCTCTAACAGAATCATTGTATTCTAGTCTTTTCTTATGGTTTCCCATACTCCTGTGACTTGATGAAAATTGTGCAGAGACTTACTAAAATCTTTAGCCTATTCCATGTCAGCAATGCTGAGCTCATGCTCTGTAGTACTAAGCTAAATATTAGCTCTAAAATCATATTCTAAGTACATGGTGATCAAAGAGCTGGACTTTACACTTGCTACTGCAAACTGTGGAGGAGCTTGTTCAATAGATGTGTGAGGGGCTCTTGGCCACACATATGGCAGCCCTGACCATGTCTGTGACTATGGCCTGGCTCTGTGACTCAAATGTTCTGTATGGCCAAGCAGGGCTACTATTCTACATTAGGTAGAAGCTATTTAACAGCCTTTTCTGCACTGTTTTATAGTCTTCAGCTAGAAAAACTTTATCTCCATTCCTGGTACTCCTGAAAAGAACTAACTTGCCAGGGATTACAGTGGTTCTGTTTCTCCTATTGGATATCTTTGGAATTAAAATACTTTATAATTATTTATATTAGACTGAATAGTAATCTAACTACAGAAAAAGGTTCTTCAGAAGCTCACTCTAACTCTCTTGTAGATCTGGGGTGCAGCTGCTGGTGTAAGCCCAGGTCCTAGTGATCTGGTCTGGAAGTCTCAGAAGTCTTGGGGAGCTGGGGATAATATTGGTGTTACACTCATCACAGATGATGGTGAGGTAAGTGAAATAATAAAAAGCTGCTACTGTCCTAATGCTAAACTTGTTGGTGCTTAATTCCTGAGGGGTCTTGGTGGCAATTCAATTGTATTCTAGGAACTTGCAGAGAGGAAGATAATGCTTATACCCAGAGGAGAAGAAAGTGAACAAGATGATGATTATGAAGAAATAACTGGAAGTGAAGTGGAGTTTGCACCTCAGGTAAGCTGACTGAAGTTTAAATACATGCTAACAGCAGAATCATTCAATGGCCATTTCTTTTCCTTACTAAATAAAAATATTTCTTCAAGTACTATTCATATCCCGCAACTCTTAATGTTTTTCTTGATGTCAGACCAAAAGAAGAAGAAAAAAGAAATGTTGTTTGGTTTCATGATAGTGGTTCCTGTGAGCATCCTTAAGCAGGTGAGATAGTGAGATTCGTGCTTGTCACCTCATAGAAAACTTGCTTCATCAGTAGTGCTGCAGTTCCTTGTCCCATGTAGGATGTAGCTTGCATGGCTTCGCATCAGAAATGCAACTGAAATTTTGCTTATTCTCTGGTTGAATATGATCAAACAGCAGCATTAATTATGGGATATCTTATTACTGACACACTGAAAATTACAACCTTTAATGCCTGTTTCACCTAAATATCTGATTATTAATTAACTTAAAAGCTGTTATCCCAAGAACAGAATGCAAACACTAACTCTTTCTGTGGGATTGGATGTCTTACTTGACACTCCAATGTCCCTGGCTTGCTTTTAAGATGACTTCAGTGTGAACTTAAAAACTTACAAACTTCTGGCTAGAAACTTGCATCCTGTGCAAGACTCTCCAGCCCCTTCAAATGGCTTTTGACCGACCATAATATAAGTCTGAACTGATGCATTTTGGATGTTCCTACTGTACTTTGATACACTGTTAGCTACCTTAAATTGCTGAAATAGTCTAAACCAACTAATATGAGGTTTTAAGCTGGTCATAACCAAACAATTAGAGACTGTACTTGACTCCAGTTGGTCATGACCTGAAACAGTACTGTGGTACAAGCTCCAAAGCCTGAGAGCAAGGGAATGCCTAGCTAAAAACTCTCTCCTTCCTGCTGACATGTTAAGCTACCACAGCTCTTCCTAAAATTGATCCTACACAGTTACAAGGAGGAGTTGCATCTTACTGCACTAGGTCAAAGCTCCCAGTACAATTTCCTAGACATTTTCAAAATATATCTGTCTGAAAACTAACTTAAGAGTAACTTAGTACTGTCTTTCTGGGAAAAAAGAGTACCTAAACAGGCAGTTATCACCTGCTGGTTTTTTATTTTATTTTTTTTGTCCTTAAAAACAGAAAATCTGGGTAAATATCTGTTACTATAATACCATGTGACTTAAAGGATGTTTATTAGTCTTCTGACTTGCATGCACATTCTTGTAATATTTTCAGTCTCACAGAAGGATGGTGAGACCCTGTTAGAAAGGCTGTTGAGAAGATCTATAATGCTGCTCTGCCCTTTGGGCTCTCAGTGATACAAGCTGCTTTTCATATTCAGAGTAGGACTTCTCCTCAAGGGTGGCTTCTTTTTATTTTAAAAGGCATTTTTTTGAGTTCAGTAATATAACTTGCTTGGTAATCAATTATGGAAAGCAAAAGTAACGTTTTTCCTTACACTTCTAATCTGTTTTATCAGCAACTTTACAATACAGTTGTGTGCCATTTATGGTAAGAATCAATACTTCCAATCAAATTTTAATGTCATTCCTGTTTGCTGAATTCCTATCAAACTTTTGACATTAGTACCTATATGCTTGTGCTTCATTGGTAGTACTGAAATGGCTGTTTAGTAAACAAAAGTTAACTTGTTGCATGCAGTGAAATAATGGGAAGAATGCATGCTGGGCATTAAAGGAAGGCAGGGTTTTCATGCTTTTTATCTTCTGCTTTTACCATCCTAATGAGGGCAGCATGTATCTGCATGCCACTTCATTCTGATGCTTGGGAACTGAGGTAGTTTGGCCTCTCATTAAGGAAGGAACAGGTTCATGTATTGCATGGACTTAAAGACTTGTGTAGTACAGTTCATGCACTGCCTCTTGAAAATCTTGCTTTATTAATAAATAACTAAATCTAACAAGTGCTAAAAACCCTACCTGCTTATATGAGGATCATGTAGGTAACCAGCAGGACTTTACTAAGCTTGTACCTATGCTTGTTAGCCTAATGTGTTTATGTTTTCTCTCTGCAGCAAAATGAAGATCCCAGCTGTTCTGTCATGTAATGTGGACAATCATCTGAAAACACCTCTCGGTCCCAGGTGGCACAGACTATGTGTGTAGATACCTTCTGTAATATCTGGAACTTGGAATTCATATATCCCATCTGATGTCTTTGTGAGAAGCATTGTCCATAACATGATAGAATTTCCTACCTTCTGATACTGGACCCTGGCCTTGGATTTACTGGTACAAAGAGCAGTAGAATACAAGCTCCATGTGAAGTTTTTTTTTTTTTTTTACTTCTACACAAGGATCTGGTTTCCGTGACCTGCTGAAACAGAGGAGGGTACAGAGTTTACAAAGCTTCTAAACGTGCCCTAGAAGGATGTTAAATACTTGACAATGAACATGAGGCTGCCTCAGCTTTCTCAGTATTCTAAGATGGTGTTCCTCCAAAGGTAGTTTCTCTTTCAAGCCTGAGTGGGAAACATGGGACTGATCACACCCTTGCACCTTGAGCAAGTCTGAAGTAAAACATTTTCCTGAAGAGTGATGAGTGTCTGAAATGTTTCCTGCTCAGATCCTGATGCAGAAATACATAAAACAGGCCTAGATAATTTCCTTCAGTATTAAAAGCAAGTTGTAAAAAATATTCCTTCCTGTTATTAAATGTACTGTTTCTATAGTCTAGCACCTGGAAAACACCATTTCAGTATTGTATATTCCTAGATACACTGTATCACAGCAGAGCTGTGCCAGCCTTAACTTGGACAAATGTATCCTGTAAATGTGAAAAAGCATCTCATTCTGACAAAGCAGGTACTGTGACCAGTGCTGCTGGCACTGTTTGAATGGTCCCAACAACAGCTTTCTAAGGAGCTAGAGAAAAAAATGTGTTAAGTCAAAAATCGAAACTAGGAAGCACCAACTGTAGTGAAAAATGTATCAAAATAGCTGCTCTTGGAGGCCTGATGTGCTGAACCTCCATGCATGCTGCAGCTGTGTGTCTAACAGGACAGCTGGGGGAACACTGTTTATGGGCCAGTGTGCAATTCCTGTCAGTCTGTGCTCCATGGAAAGCCTGTCCTGTACCCTCAGGAGGGGACAGTCAGCCTCGGGGGCACTGCAGTCACTCTGTCTCCCCTCCAAACTGCTCCCCTGCTGCCCCTGGGGGAAAGGAAGGGCTTTGAGCCACAGGAGGTAAACTTCCACCTAAGAGCAGGAGGGGAGGGCAGTAGCTGAGCCTGCAGATTTCTCTCAATGCTGGAATAGTGTTTTGACTGTCTTTTACCTTACCAAAGTGTTCAGTTGCAAATTCAAGACCTGCTTTGTGTTAGGATGCAGGTGTTAAGGTGAGGCTTTCCTTATGCTGGCTTAAACTCTTATATTATTTAAAAGTTCTAATTTTGAGACATCAAGAGTACATGTTGGTTTAAGACTTGTATTTTAGCAGATCCAAATTCTTGTTCCATCTCAAACAATAGAAATAGCTGCTGCTCTAACTTTGCTGTATTTATCTTGGTTTCTTAAACTTTTTTAACTATTAAAGATATTTTTCATGTATATAAAAGCAGTCTTGGATTTAAATATTTGCTTATTAATAAAGGTCTATCTGTTCAATGTTTTCTCTTCAGTGGTTCAAAACACTTTGAAGTAATAAAACTGGTGACTAGGGATGGCAGAGTGAAGAAGCCTTCAGAAATGCACTCTCCTCTCCTGTTTATATTTAGCACTTCAATTTGAGCTGAACTGCTATGAGCTTAAGGGGAATCTTCAGTAGACAGCTTGCCCATAAAATATTCAGCTATCTTCTCATCAATTTGTCTGGTATGGAGAATGGTTGGCAAAAGACTCCATGTTCCTCCAGGGCTGCTCACTTTGTTTAGTCACTACTGCCTTACTAAGCAAAGCAGGAGATGGTGAACAGAAAAAACACAGTGATTCCATCTTCATTTTGAGGCTTTTTTGGTATATTTTTAGTTATCATGTCTTTCCATCACCACCTCCTCTTGTCCATCCCTTTCAACTAAATCTAAAAACTAGAAGTGTATTGACTTTTCATTTGTTTGTAGTAGGCACCAGTGCTACTCACCCCATTCTCTCACTGGAGTTTTATACAAACCCAGTGGAACTAGGAGCAGTTTGTCCTTAGTTCCAAGGATCTGTCTTTTCCTTCTGCTAGAAAAAAAATGTTAACAGACATAAATGCTAAACAGGCACTACAGAAGTAGCAAGATTATTAAAATTGCAGTGCAGAGGTGTCATAAAACTAATACTTGCTTTATTCATGCACTTTTTTAATGTAGCATTGTTTTTGTCACTGAAAGCTGATCTGTTCAGCAAAAGTGGAGACTGCAGCTCAAACAAGTGCCAGAACCATAAGTACAGATGCAGCAACCACTGTTCTTATCCCACAGAAATATTTATTCAGTTTGGTCAGTAAATTATAGGAATTTTCAATGCTGAGAACTTGTACTTAGTACAACATCATCTTAATATTGACAACAACCACTTTGCCTTTTGTCAACATACAATGCAAAAGATGTATTAACTTGTTCACAATAAATTACAGTGTGATAGATGAAGAGAGCTCAATGACATTGGTAACTTAGGAACTGGTTACAGTTAGCTTCACTAACAGTATTTTTAGAAATGGTTTTCAATAGTAAAATCATTGCAGCCAAAGATAAAAAAAACCCCACATACAATAATAGCAAGGAAATGCAGTTTTGGAGCAACAGTGAGCTACCAGTAAACACTTCATACAGTGATCTTCAAGGCACAAAGCAAAAAAACTGGGTATGGGTTTTTTTGCAGGTTGACAAATCAGGGAAGGTGAAATTTTTTTGAATATAAAATAAATAAATTGTAAAAAGACGCATACAAAAGTCAGTAAGTCAGTCAAATAGCAAGGCTTTCACAGAATGCCACACTGACAGAACATTTGTGAATCCATTTCAGTCATGAAATCATGTTCACAGCTCGAATGACACAATCACTGAGGCAAGGGAACTATCACTTCAACATAATTAATGGGGAAGAAGCCAGACTCTCCATTTAACATCCCCTCATACCAATTCTCATCAATCTGATTGGTCAAAGTTATGACGTCCCCTTCCTTAAACCCAAGCTCGCCTTCATTTTCTGGCTCAAAGTCATAGAGAGCTTGGCAGCAAGGCTGATCCATGTGCACTGAAGAACCTGCCCCAGTGACAGAAAAAACAACCACATTAATTGAGCTTCACAGCATCCCACCAGCCACTAAGCACAAAACAAGGAGTCCAAAATGTAGCCCTGCTGTCGTATCAACAGCAAGAGCTTTTCCATTGCTTTTACTCATTAACACCTGCTGCTTCTACATATGAAATACAAAATTAGTGATAATAAGTTTAAAACAATTCTGTTTATGCCTTAAGTTCAGATGCTATTCCTCCTTCATTCCTAGCTGCCTTCCCTTTCAAAAGGATGTTTATCTCAGACTGAGGGTTTGAGTAATCAGCTGTCAAAACCCCTGTGCTCTGTCTGGAGCAGCTGCCAGAGGAATCGGAAGGGCAGGAGCTGAGGAAGTAGAAGAGTAACCAGAGGAAATGGCAAGGAGTCCTTTAAACAAATGGCACTGCAGCACCTGGATCCTGTGGGAATACCCACCCGAGGGCAGGGGCTCGTGGCCTGTCCTACAAACACAGCCCCTGCATTTTCACAGCCCACGTGCCTGGCAGGAGCCAGGTTTCCAGCCCAAGTTTAGGCTTCCAGCCTCACCTGAGCAGTGACAGCTCTGGGTTACTGCTCGCTGAGCTTGTGTGCTCAAGCCCTTTGTTTGACACATCCTCCATCTGAACTAAGGCAAAAGCTATGGTGGCAACAGAAGCACCTGTCAAATTATTTTAGGGATTAAATCAATTTTCTGATGCAGTATCTGGCTGTTCTTGTGATTTGTATTGTTTATCCTACCAAGATCTTAACTCCAAGTCACCCTTAAATATTAAAAAAAAAAGTTAACTTTAGAAATGCATTAAATACCTTTGGTAAAGATATTCTCATGGAGGAGTGTTAATTAGCGTGGATTTGTGGTACCAATATATGCGTAACATATTCCTATTTATGAATAATTAGAATACATTTTATTAGAATAATTTATGTTCAAATTGTAAAGCTCAGCTCTGTGGTCAAGGACTAGCCCATGGTTCAACTGTAGTTCAGCCATAACAGATTTTTTAATAACATATGCAATGTATCCAAGTTAGTCTGGTAATTTGAAATACATTTACAAATGAATAATAGGAAAAAAAACTTAATGCTCCTGCCTTGTAAAGAGGAGTACCACAGCTTGTAGCATGACACCTCTAGAATACTAGAACTTAAATTAAATTATTCAGGTTGTCTAATTGGGAATATTGCAGCAATACTCAAATATTCCCATCTTGACTCTCCCAGCTGTCATTTTTTACTGGGTAAACCTGCATGCTGCTGGCAGTGCAACACAGATATAATAACTAGAATGACAAAAATGCATTTTAATCTGTTAATCAGGGTAATGAATAGGAAACTATTAAAAAGTAACTGCTTGGGCATTTTCTAGATAAAGGAATTAGGAGAAATCTCTTAAGGGAACCAGGTAACGACTAGTGGTGCTTACTCAGTGAGAACAGTCAGGTGAAAGCATCTTTTAAATTGATAATAATACAATTGGGGGCAATATCCAGTATCAAAACTGGAAAGTAGGAATTACTTTTCCCTTTTGTGGGTAAATTTTACCCTTGATAGCAACAGAAGAGAGTTTTTATTTATAACAATGGAAGAGAAGTGCCAACAAGAGACTCCATAAACCTCCCCAGAGCAGCACTGTCAGTGCCAGACTCATCCTCTCCCTGTGAAATGCTCAGGGTAGTGACAAAGCCTTACAAGAACCAACTAAATCAGAGTTGCTCCAGCACCCTGGTACAGGTAAAAGCTTGGCTGTCATAGATTTGCTGGGACACTCCAAGCAGAAAAAGAGATGATGAGGCAGTTGCCCAGCAAACATGGACTGTGATGGTGTTTAAAACCAAAAATGGACTGATTGTGTTTATAAATAGCTGAGTTATTTTCAGCCTCTGCCAAGGTAGAACTGGTACTGGAACTGTCAACAGCAGAAGGTGGAGATTGGAATAATTAACAGAGTTCCTCACCTTCACCAGCTGCTCCAATGGGGCTGATTTGTTATTGCAAGCCAGTTAATTTCTGACAGTGAGGTACCTGATACGAGATGGATCACATTTGGTTCATTTTAAGCTCCAAAGAACTGCAAAGAAACGTCTGGCAGCCTGCAAAGGTTTTTAAACAATGGTCACAGCCAGCACAAGCAGTTTCACTCCAGGCTGTAGGATCAGTCAAAGTCTTCCTTAGAGTCAGGCAGCTGCTGCTACTGTATAATCCAAGGAGACACAGCTTCCCTGACAAAGGTAAAGGGGCAGCAGAGCCTGACAGTGTGCAACACACACTGCTTAACATCACAGAACTGCTGGCACCACTCCCACCTTTTGCTGTCTAGTAAATACTTGCACACATGTTGCAGAGGTTTCAGCTGAATAAACTGTACTCTTCTGTTTCTGCAAAGGGGGTTTATGTTGATTTGCATCTCCACACACACCTCTTTTATTTCTCTAGTTCACTTCCCTGTCACAGTCAAAAAGGAACTGTCATTAATTTCCAGACCACTCAGATCTAGACAGCACAAAATGAGGGGAACCAAGAAGCCATCTGTGATTCCTGGAGTGTCACAGGGTGGAACCAGAATGCCATTCAACAATAGTTTGGGTTTTTTGTTTGTTTTCCCCAAAGGGAAGGAGTAACTGCCTGTACCTGCACCTACTCTTCTATACCATGCTGTATACATCAGGTAGCAAGACTTTAATAATCACAAACTGGAAGCTTGCTAAGATAATTAATCCCAGTCTCCCTCATAGCTGCAGTGAGTAAACACTTAGATGCTTGTGTTAAATTCCAGCATGTGGCAACCAGATCCATATATTTCATATCACAGTCAAACCTGACAAACAAACTGAGTGAAAGGCATGATGTAATACAGCAATTAAAGAGTTCTAAAATGAGCCAGATGATGCTCACAGCTGCAGCTCATTAATGAGGATAACAATGAATTAGAACTGGAGATTTTTTTATCTGCATTTACTTGAAGCAGCCTAATAACTCCCAACAGCATAAAAAAATAGGTTTATGTGAATCTAGCCCTGCAAATGTGTGTGTCATAAGTAGTAAATAATCCTCACATGTTAGAGACCATACAAAGGAAAATACCATTTCTGCTCCAAGAAGCTGATACTTAACTTGAAAAACTACTGTGAAATGTGGGAAAAGTAATTTCCATGCTCAGAACTGTACCATGGCAGTTGTGCTGAATGTGTCACAGCTTGCTCTGAACTGTCCTGCAGATCTCCATGGGTTTGCTGAATACCAAGAAATTACTTACCTTGAGGGACAGTATCAGATAAAGAAATTAAAGACCTGTGTTTGGATAGGGTCAATATGGAAGCAGGGAAAATGAAGAATGAAAGTAATTTTTTGTGTAGGATGGGGAGGTCAGCTTTTTAAACAGAAAGAAGGTGATTATAATGCTATTTCCCCATCTCATGGAAACTTTAAGACATTTAGCAGTTTTGCTTAGAACTGCCTGGTTCTCATTTCTAAATCATAGACCATAAAAAAATCTAATCTGTTTCATGATTCCAATTTTTAAAAAGGGACAGAAAGGTTTTCCCATTTATGAGCAGGGCATATTGAGCCCACTGCAGTTCACAGAAATCCATATGGACAACATTTGAGTAGGAATAGGCGAACAAAAGAGAAAAAAGAGTGATTTCAGTGATGATTTGTACCTACTGAGGAGGTAAGCACAGCATCCACAACTTCTTCAGGAAGAAAAAACCAGGATACACAGTCTAATGTTATTAGCAACACTTAAATATGGCAACAATTATTACATCTATCCTGTTTCTCCTTTTCATCTCTTTCAGGGTGGTTTTATTTCTTTTCCATTCTGACAGCAGTAAGAGAGTGAAGCAGTGACAAGCCTTCATTCAGTGATATGCAAACAGTTGGTACAACAGTCCATGAGTGGAGCCAGTGAATGGAAGTGCCTCACTCCTTCCCTATCTTAGTGATCAGTGGTCACTTATTTTTCACTTTTCACTGACTTTCAGCTCATTAAAACTGAGATTTTTCTTTAACTAAAGTGCGCTGAAAGCAACCTTGAGAAGTCATCATCTGTCTTTCTCCCAGAGGCAGGACTGATTATCCTTAAAGAACATCTTGGAACAACTGCTGGATGGCAATGATAAACCACTGTAATGTGGTTTGACACACTAGTTTATACACAAATGCTGAATGTGAATCTCCTTTCTCCACTGCACATGCAAAACAGGGAAATAAAGCCCATATAAATTGATAAGTAGCTGATAGGGCCAAGAAATTTTATGGCAATTTTTAATAAAGTTGCTATGTGTTTGCTACTTTCATCCAGATGTGCTGGGAAAATACCAAGGAAGTCACTGATCCCTGCAAACATCTCCAGTGCTTTGGATGAAATGTGTTCCTGTGCCACAAGTCTGAGGAACCACGGGTGTGACCTGAGAGAATGTGCAGAGGGGGTTGTCTCCCTCCATCCCACATTTGACAGCAACACAAAAACTCATCTTAGCATGCAGGCAGGAGATTCAGACAAATCAAGGAATCAGATCTCACTGGGTGGATTTGTGCTGCCAAACTGCTGCAAGTGCCCTTCAGTGTGGATTGTGTAATGGTTTCCTCTTGTAGCACAGTGCGAGAAAATTAAAGAGACATGAGAAGAAGCATAAAGTTACAGCTCCAAGCTTTATTCTTTCACTTTTAGTTCTCCCATTTCTCTCACAACAACCTTTAAAAAGAAACAGGACTGGAGGGAAGAAGAAATTGGAGAGTTAGGGGAAAAACCAAACAACAAACCTTCAGGAAAAGATCCTACATTCCATGCCAAGTACAGAAGGGAACCTTTGGCTCACTACTTCTCTATTTTCCTTCCAAATAACATTATGGAAAAGTCTCAAGGCTTTTTCATTCTCTTTTCTTTGCATATTGTCATTTGGGTTTTGTTTGGGGTGTTTTGTTTGTTTGGGGGTTTTATTGGTTTGGTTTCTTAAATGGGCTCATCTCATCATACAGTGTAGTCATTAAGCAGATAGGGCAAAATAGGTTTATTATGAGATGAGGAAAAGCTATTTCAATGAGTACTGTAACCTTACTGATTATTACTATTCACCCAGCTTTCAAAAGTTGATTTTTTTGTGTGAAATCAGGGTCTAACCAAAGTAAAGGGTCCTAAGCCCACGGCAACAGGTACCTCAGTACTTCAGTTCACTAATGCACACACTTTGGTGCATAAATTAGGGAGAGTAAAGGTAAAAGATGTTAAAATCAGTAAGGGTGGGAGTTATCTTTCTGAATTTTACATAGCTAATATTTGAGATCCTGTACACATCATTTATGCTCTCAGACTATGGAGAAAAATTAGCACCTGGAGATACTCCAGACTGTGATCAAACACACCCACTGCAGGCATCTGTCTTGTTTTCTGCAAGTGCCTCTCCCTCTCTCTCCTCCCACCCTCAGTGGCAATTAAGAGACCTAAACGACGAAGGAGAATGCCACACCTAAACTTCAGATGGGTGAGGGTCTGAGAGGAACCCAGCTTCACAATTCTGTTTTGAAATCTGGGGAACAATCTGGAGTCAGATGCACAGACCCTGAAGCCTGATGGAGCCACTGTTCTCACGGCACAAGAAATACCTCAAGCAACAATCTGGCAAAGCACCTCAAGACACATTCACTGTGGTGACAGACTTACCTGATGATTTTATGGAAGAACTATAGGCAATCCCATTGTGCTGCTGATTATCACCAATTTCCAGAGTTGTAGTTATTACAGGCTTTGGCTTAAATTCACGCTTAGGCCGGCTAGATGCTACATTTATTCTGTAACACAGGGAAGAGCAGCAAGAGATTTACTCAGGAAGAAAGAAGGGAGAAATACTTACAGAACTTAAGCTCAGGTTAAGAGCTTTGCTGTTTAAAAAGTGGAGTAAGGAAACATTCTGCTGGGTTTTGTTTTAGGTTTCTTTTGGTTGGTTTGTGTTTTGGTTTTATGGCATTGGTTTTTTTGGTTGGTTGGTTGGTTGGTTTTGGGGTTTTTTTGGGGGGAGTGTGTGTTTTCACTAAAAGCTGCTCAATTCTCATGCAATACTTGAATTTCAACAAGCCCCTAATTTGTTTAATACTTTGGTTCTGCTGACAGGCACAAAGCTTAACAGCCTGAGTTTGAGAAGTGATGAGCACCCACAGCTGCCACTGAGTTCAGCACAAGCTGCAGAAATGAGCTCTCTGGAAAGCTCAGCTGCAAATGACATATGGAGAAACACATCCAGGACAGAGGCCCGGGGACTGCATCTCCCACACAGCCCTTTTATCAGGGAAAATGGGAAACAACCATTTAGCCAGCAGAACTGTCTGGTACCTCTTGCTGTGTGTGCCCCAGCTGAGAGCTCCTTGTCCCCCTGACCCCTCCAGCTGGGATGGCACAGGATGCCTGCAGACACAGCTGTTCTCATGCCCACGCTCACAGCCCCCACAGCCACCCTGAGCACTTTTCTTGACTCTGCCTACACCACAGGGACACTCAGGTCTCTGGTTCTCCGAGTGACAACATTAATGACAGCAGCATTTCTCCCTTCTCTCAGGATGGCACAAAGTACCTGGGCCTTTCCTACGTGTGTTACAGCACAGCTCTGTTCCTGGCCAGCTGGCTGGTTCCTTACTGTGCTGCAGAATTTTGTTATACCCCTTAATCTCAATAAAAACAGGCCAACTTCCAAGCAAAGCCTCCAAAACACAACTCAAAATATGTAAGTTCAGATAAACCTCCAAACAAAGGGAGGCTGTCCTCATTAACCTCCCCAGATGGGAGAGACTCTGCACACTCTCAGAGCTCCCTGGGCAGATCCTGTGCTACATTAAAGTCTCCAAGCACAGCAAGAAGCTGCCAGGTGGCAGGGGTTTAAAGCTGTGCAGCTCAGTCTGGCACAAAGCACAGCAAACGTGCATCTGGGAGGTGGTGCTACAAGATCTGCTGCTTCAGTGACTTTCCAGTGCTGTGAACCTCAGCTGTGAAGAGGTTCAACACTTTCTGAGGGCTTCAGTCTTACCGGTTTTGCAGCTTGCTCTGCAGGTCCTCCAAAATTTCTGTGGATTGTTTATGGTAATCTAGTGCTGCTTCTACAAACACAGCCAACTGGCTGACTTGTTCCACCTGAAAGACAGAGAGGAAAATAGGGGTAAGGGCACTGCAGTGCATTCAGCTGAAGGATAAACAAACAGATCATTGAAAACAGACCTGGTATCTCAAAAGACCACAGTACCTTGTAGAGGTTACTGGAAAAGAGCACATGTGATTCTGTCAGAGAAACTGCCAGTTGGAAACTGAACAAAACTGAGGTGTAACTTCTAGTTCACTAACTTAGGGCAGGGTCCTTGAGTCATTTCCTTTCACTATGTGCAAATCCCTTCTGCTTTCAACTTCCAAGCCAGCTGTCTGTCAACACCCAAGCCCAAACCATATAATAGGACATGACCCTTTAGCAGGTGAAAGTGGAGCTTTTCTGATCAATGCTGGAAGAAATTACACTGTGACAGCTCTTATGACTCAGACCCATTACTGTTTATTATCAATGTTTACAAATTGCAGTTCTGAAATGATCTGGACTTACCTCACTAGATGGCAGCATTTATAAACTGATAAAGGAAACATGATTTATCTACTTGGATTTAAAATGTATTAGCCAATCATTCAAAAATATGAATGATGAGGAAAGGGAGAATGTGAAGGAGATGGAAAAAACAAAATATTTTTATTCATGAGGTAACAAATAATCTCATTCCCCTAACACAAGCTGAAAAGTTCAAGCTGCATGGGGTATGGAGCAGTAACAGATATTTCTCTTCTTCAAGACAACATTAGGAAGACAGACCCCAAGAAGTCTGACATCTTTCCATTCCATCATGATGTCTTCAGACATTGGATCATAAGGAAATATCTGAGTAAACTTTCTACAAATGTTTTATGGACCCATGGCAATTTTGTGTTATACTTTGTCTGCTTTTACTCAGTTAAAAAGATCATTAAAAATTCTGCCAGGACTCCAAGAGAGCCAAACACTCTCACATAGCACAAAGAAATGAAATGCACAGAACCAAACCAACAGCTGATACAATTCCATCACAGTCAGAAGAGAGCAATATAAACAGCTGAGGACAACACACAACGTGCCTGGGGTTTGCATTGGTGGTCAGAGAAAATGGATGAAGGACTATCCAAACAAGCCAACTAAGAGCCAGGAGAAATATGGAGTTGGGGATTAGGAGAAGAGAGAGGGAAAAAGAGACTGGGAAAGAGCCAGAGAACCTTGGGGGACTAAAAGCTGCTTAGGAAGATGAACCTGGGACTGGCTGTGTGGGAATGGCAGGAAGATGGAGCTGATAAGGAGTGCATGAAACTCTGCAACCCTGTCAATGTGGGAGGTCTGGAACTGGCTGTGCAGAAACCTGAGAAAGATGGGGATCAGGACTGAGCCTGGGAAAGGCACCTGGCAGGATGGCTGGGAACCAGAGCTCAGAGAACAGACTTGAGGGCAAGAAGACCAAGAGAGGGAGACACCTGGGGAACTGAAAAGGATCAGAAGGAAGTGATTGCAGTTAAGATCTCTGCAAACACAGTGAGACCATTTGGGGTTAGACAACAAGGCTGCAATGAAAAGTTTTGGGAGGACAGGCAGAGTGGGTCAGCATGGAAATGGAAGGGAAAAAGCACAGTGTTTTCTTTAAACAGAAACAATAGGAAATAGGTATGGAAAAAACTTAAGAGGGATATTCAGTTCACCCCCTCCCAAAGGCAGAATTAGTTATGCTAGAATGCATAACTCATCTATTTTCTAGTGGCTGAGCTAAACCAGTTGAATCCCTGCACTGTTTTATCCTCAGTTTGGTGCTTTGACTAATGGTAAACAGTACCTGAAACATTTCTCAGCTGCTTATGCAAGGCAGAATTATAAAACATGCATCCACTAGGCTACCAGGCAACTGGTAGAGCCTACAGTGGAACAGTGCTGAAATTGTTGATAAAAGCATGTTCCAGCTTTTGCTGCCCTCATTAACTTGCCCTGGTAAAACAGCAAGAGGCTTAAGTGCCTTACACTGTGCACTGCTGTAACAAATGTGTCCCACTTACAGCCCAGGAGCTACAGGCTGCTTTCTAACTGGGTGTGCATAGAGGGAGAAGCTGCTTGCAGTTAAATATTCCCACTTCACAGCTCCTCCCTGTTACAGTTTGCTCACAGAAAACAGCACACTTCTTACTTTGGAAGTTTGTTTTCTGTGATGCTGCATCTACAGGGGAGGACAAAGCTTTGGAATAAGCTCCAATAGGTCCAGCTCTCTTTTTCTACAATTCCATGATTACCCAGGAGGAAGCACATCCTGCTATTCCTCTGTGTGTGGACAGAAGAGAGCCTTATCCTGAATGGCCACAGCTGCTCCTTATTTAGACATAATTTCATGATAGACTTGGACACAGAGCCAAAGTCCACATACCTGAGCCCAAGCCACAAACTCACTCTATGGATTTTGCAGAGCCAAAGAGCAATAGTAATGATTTTCAGAGGTAAAACCATTCAGAGACTCCATATCAACAGCAAAGTTTTGAATATAAGTGAGTTAAATTAAGAAAGCACAGAGGGTACATGCCCTTGCTTATACTTTCAGCAGCAGGTCTTGACTATACCACCTCCCCAGCCTTCACCCTCTCCCTGACCAAACTGCATCAGCTAATTCTACCTGAGGCCTCTGTGGCCATCTTGTCTGAGTCACTGTATCTCCAGAAGAAATTCCTGAGTTCTTGAGCTCTCCTGCTCTGCATTATGTTCTTCTCTGACAGGGGATTTAAAAGTGGGAAGAGGCAGAGTTTCTGCTTTCAGACCTCACCTCCTGTGAAGGATGGGACTGGCTTTAACCAATCCCACACATTTGCCCCTACAGGATGCAGTGCCAGCAAACAAAGATGCAGCACAGACTTACATCATTTTCTAAGAAATTGAACATGCTTCTTTCAGCCAGTTCCTTTGACTCTTCAAATTTTTCTACTGCTTGTTTAACTTCTTCATCTGGTATCTTCCCAAAACGCTTCTTTTTGTAATCATAATCCAAGCGGCGTCCTTCCAGCTTCTTCAGGTGGTGCTAAAAGAGACAGAACATTCATGAGAAGGACCAAATGGGACATGCCCAAACAAACACATTGGAATTTAAGGAAATATCAGTGATGGTGAAAATATATGCAGACTTAAAGAAATACAAGGCTCAGATATTTGTGCAATCCATCCCTTTGACCCAAGGCAGCACCAGGTAAGTTTAGGGCCACACACATTAATGAAATTTTAAATAAAGAGCCCTCTGGTAGCACTTGGGGAACTGGATTCATTTGCCAGTCTTAGACATCTACCTCATGGACTTCACTAAATGTGCAACAGTTCGGATTCTCTGAGCTGTTGAGAGAAGCGGGATGCAACCTAAATATTTGTGTGTCACCATGTTCTACGTGTAATTCAATTTTATGTCGTGAATTATCTGCAGTATGACAGCCAAAAGTTAAAGGGTTATATTCCCCTCATAAAGCAGTGCTCAAAAAAATCTTGTATTCTTGCTGTCCTTGTTAGGTATCAACTTGACACTTCTGTCTGATACAACTACACAAGCTTTTCTGTTGCCAAAAATCATGGGACTGACAGACTCACAGAATGGACTCAAAGTGACAGTACAAAATGCTCATTAAAGCTAACATCAAGCAATTTCCTTTCATCAGTGCAGAAGAACACAGCAGAAAACAGCTATGCATCAAAGGAGACAGCTCCAGATATTACTGCTATCTTTTTGCTATGCTTTCCACATTCGTTTATGTGTAAACAAATAAAATAACTTTCACTTCTGCATTTCATCAGGGTTTTAACTTCCTTATTACCCAAATCCATTGGAATCAACTGACTCAAAGACTGCCTGGCTTTCTTTGAATTGTCACATTGTAAACAAAAACACTGAAAAACTTAACTCTAAAGGTTAAAAATGTGTTCCTTAGTGTCCTATATTTTTCCTATAGTGGCATATGGCACCTCAACATTTTGTGACACTATTCAGATCATTCTGTGTTTGCCCTGAAAAGCCTTTTTTAACAGTTCTATTCATTCTCCATTATAAACAGCTTTAGGCTGACAGAGATGATAAGATAGGATAATCACTAGCAGTAAATCACAGCCCACTCACATGTTCATAAGCATTAATAAAAATGTTCATTAAAATAAAACAGCAGAAAAATAAAGCCTGTAATTCTGTTCAGTATCCTTGTACTGACTGTACAAGCAACATAGCAAATTGAATAAGTTAGACAAGGGAGAAATAGCCAGGCATTGACTCTAAGCAGATTTTGTACCTGTTTTGCTAGAGAGAAAATCTATTGCAACAAGATTTATTTAATTTATTGCTTTCAAGAAAAATATCTCAGGGTGCACTAGAGTTTGATTTGACTCTGATTATTGGTAAGTGAAGCTTTACCCTGGAAAACTTACCCCAATCTCTTTTAAATCTTTGTCCTGCAATAACTGTAGAGGATCAATAAAATTTTGCTTGACATTAATATCAAGCGAGTCCTTCACTTCTGCCATTTGCTTCATGCTCTCACCAGCATCCAGTAGTGCAAGGCCTGTGGTAAAGAATAGGCTCTTATATCTCAATATATGTAAAAGCAGAACATTTGTATTTTAAAACAGCCATTTCAAATAGGTATCTTTGTATGTGCTGCAGTCCCTTGAAGAGTAAAAAAGAAGATAATGCAAGTTATGCTTGTTCCCTCTAGAAAACTAGAACTAGAAAACTTTTGTTTTGAATTACAATACAGGTTTTTTTCCCTGATAGATATCAGGGGAAAAAAAATTGTTCTCCCTACTGTATTTGCATTAAAAAAAAAAATTAATCATCAAGTGTTGCTGCTTATTTCTTTCTACAATATTTTTTGCCTTAGTTTGCTTCTCAAATTGAGTATAACCATTTTTATACAAATGTTAAAAGAAATAAACTGCATTTAAGAATCACTCTAAATTACTTAGGTTTGGCAACTTGGAAACTAAAATGGTCAATAACAGGGATGATCAGACAGGCTCAGTGACAGTGATACCAAACCCACCTGCAACAGATGTGCAGGAGCATCCTGGTTCTGAGCTGCATCAATCACCCCCTGATCCCTGCACTCAACCTTCCCTCTTACCTGCTGTGGCCAACTACACAGGCTATGTCAGTGAGCAATATTTTGCAAAGAACTTTATGCAGAAATATTGGCAGAGGAGATGCACAAACTCACCAAACATAGACTCATCGCCCAGCTCTCTGCCATACCGTATCATGCAGTCTCCCAGGAGTCCCTCTGTCTGGGGGTAGCCTGTGGTTTTAACTTGTCCTCTGATCTTTGACATAGTGTTCAGCATTCCCAGCTTGGCTCTGTATGCTAAGAGGGACACAGAAAAAGAAAGAAAAAGTGATAAAGCCAGTTTCTTAGAAGGGAAATAACAAAGCAAGTCACTAAGCTCATCTCAGGCTGGTAATTTTTTTGTTGTCAGTACCTCAAAGTCCAAAGCTGAAATATGCCATTCAAAAATATGGATCATATGAAACTGGTTTTTATTCCCAACTGAAAAAGCACCACTTCTCCAGGCAAATATTCACCAACACTCAAATTCCTCTGAACAGCCCCGCTTGGGAGCTCCCTGATTAGAAATTTTGCAGAAGGCAAATGCAGAATAGATACAAGCACAGCCAAAGCCAGCTTTCTGCTCTCTCTCCTCTTGCTTAAAACAACTTAGCAGAACTTCAGACAGAAACCTCATGATGGTGACCTAATTAGCTTTTATTTACCTAGAATTAATTTCCAAGTAATAAAGCAATGTTCATCAAAATCCAGCACCTATTGTTCTTATCCTACCTGGATTTGGCTGAAGATACTCTGTGGATTTGGACAGAAGCTCTGTTACAGCTTTATTAGTAACATCAATTTTCTGAAAAAGAAAAGAAAGTCTCCTATGAACATTGAAAAAATACACAGAAAGGCAAGGGGAATTAGAAAAAAAGCACATTGTAAAAGCAGAAACTGGCAGTAATGTTGTTTATTTTTCAACACAACTCATCATGTTTGGATAGCAAACATCAATTTCATGTAAATTTCTGAACATGGATTTAAACTAAAAAATATAACCTTTTCTCAGGAGAAAAATCCAGCCCAAGTAGTTAGGCTTTTATCACTAATTTTATCAGATGCAAAGGCTTTGTGATATTTACAAAGTCTCACTAACACTGCAGACTTCTCTGAACTCCAAAATAGCCAGAGGAAGAAGGTTCCTCGTGATGCTCTGCATCCTTCTTGGAGGAATTTCTCTTCACTGTCAAGAGGTGTCAGTGGAACCTGGTCCTGTGCTCAAAGAGCCCTTGTGGATGTCTCCTCCCTTGGCTGAGCTGAAGAGGCTCAAGGTTAAATTCACATTTATCCTTTTATCTTTCTGTTTGGAAGTACATGATAGGGCTTCCTCCCCCAGGTAAATCTACAATAGCATCTAATCACTTGAAACATGAAATATTTTTGGTTCTGCAATAGCTTAATATTGAAAAGCATAATGTGACTTTTCTTACCCTTTCCATCTCTTGAAATTCCTCATCTAGCTTTGTTCCTTCTGCTCCACTTATTTTTTCACTGAATAACTGCAAAAAGATAAATTTAACACACAAAGAAAAGGTATTATTATTTAATTACAGAATAAATATCTCTGAGAGTTACAGGAATTTACTCCAGATCAGAAAATAGCCAGCATCCACTTGAGGTAACAGTGCAGGACAAGAGTAAACAGTCTTGAAGTGAAGCACTCCCTTCAAGAGAGACAAGGATACCTGATACCAATTTAGAACAAGCAAACAAAAAATGATTTCTCATGCTTGAGGAGTTTGTACTCTACTGACACGACCTACTGCAGATTTCAGCACAGGGACCACAGTTGGACTGCAGGTAAATCCAGAATCATCTTTTCAAGTTTGTCTCTGCAGCTCTGTACTTCTGAGTACCCTCTGGCCCTGTGTGCCAGTAGGTTCAGGGATATCACTCCCATTCCTGCTGCTGGGAATTGTGTGCAACTCTGTGGAAGGGAACAGACTTGTGAAAAATGCTTCACTGTGACTCCCCTGTGAGACTGAGCACGTTTATGACCCAAACAAGGATGCCAGGTGTTCTTCATACACTCAAAACACCCATTTCAGATAGAAGATTTCAGTAAACCTTCTGAAAAGGCTAAAAGTTATCCAACTTTTGTGTGAAAACTCATGGTTGTCAGACCTGACTGTGTTCCTCACTGAGTAAATCATGGCCAGGAATAAGCCATGAGCAGAACTGAGCCATCTGCTGCTTGCAGTGCATGGTACCTGCACGGTGACAGCATGAAAAGAAAGCCAGCTCCTCACCCAGTGTGAAACAGCCTTTGAAAGCATCACTCCACTATGACAGTGACTTAACACACATTCAACAAACATTAAATTCCTTCAAAAACACCTAAACTTGCTCTGTTTTAATTGACTTTTATCACTGAAACTGTAACAGCGTAGTGTGAAATCCAGGCCTAGCTCGCTGAGTGCTGGTGTTCCCCAGACCTGTCCCTAATAAAGCATTTTGTTTGTCCTCAGCACTTTCTAAAAGGGAATCAATCTCACTGAATTCGAAGGCCCTTGGGGCCCTTGCATAACCTGAAAATGGGTCAGGGCTCTCAGCAGTGCAATGGTTCCCTGTTCTCTGCTGCCTGCACGGCACAGGTGAGGGGGGAGAGCACTGCCCTGCCAAAAACCAGCGAGGAGCTGACGAAGCAGAGCTGGGAGCTCAGCAGTGGCTGACCTTGCATCAATATCACTGCCACCACACAGCCAGAGAGCAGTCCTGCTTGGGGGGAAATGTGAGTTCAAAGAGAGACGTACAGCTAATTATTTCTATTGGCTTTACAGCAGCACTCACAATCTCTGTGTTTAATATGCCAAGCAGCGCACACACTTGTCAGGATCATTTCTCTTCCAGAGCACTGACAGAACGAGCACAGAAGCAGATAAAACAGATGGAGAAGCCCAAGTACCAGTGAGTTCCTGCAGGTCATCATCTTGCTGCTGTAAGACATGACAGCAGAGAAGTGACCTGAGGTCACACACGGAGCGGGACCCTGCCCTGGTCTCTGCAGGAATGTCTGAGGAGTCCTTGAGCAGACAGAGAAAGGAACATGACAAGGCTGCATGAAAAGCAGGAATTCCTATCAGGAATTCTGCAGCTCCTCTACAACAGCAGCTTCTGTCTCCTTCCTGTGCACTGTTAATTCCAAAAATAATCAATGCCATTTTCCACAGCCTCACACATCTCTTCTTTCTCCAGCATGCAAGGAGGAGATCTGTGGTTTCCCAAAACGTTTTCAAAGGCCAGGTGCAGTAGGGGAATTGCCCTTCTGAGGCTTCAGTTGCAAAACCCATGTTCAGTAGCAGCCCATAGCTGTCCCATCACAGATAATCCATTTACATGCTGGTGAAAAATACACATAATGAAGTAACGTGATTGCCTGACTCTGAAAGCATAATCAATAATAAAATTCTAAACCTGTTTACCAGTGACTTGTGAATGCAAATCCACAGAGCCAGCCACAGGATCTGCAGATACTGTTTCATACAGATTCTGAAGACAACCTACCACACACCTACACCTGGGAAAAAAAGCACTGATCATAAGAAAAAGAATTTTGTTCACATGCTTTCCTGGTTCTATGCAAACATTAATGACACTGCAGCTCCTAGCCCAAGGACACACTTCTTCAATGGTTTTTACTCTGAGCTCTAATGTCCTTTGAAAAACAATGCCCATAAAGAATGATTCCTTAAAGTCTGTAAGTTGTCTGAGCTACCAACAGTAAAAATTGGTATGAAGTTCTAATGGTTATAATTAAATTTTACACCTCTACATATTGGTATAATTGGAAATAGCTGTACTAGTCATGCATTTAGGAACAAAAAAAGCTTTTGTTCTGATCACACTGAATTTAGTAGTTATAAAACTAGCATCACCCTTCTCACAATTGAGAGTCATAGGATACCCAATTAATTATTGAAAATTGGTGCACAAAGGAGACAGCTGCTGAGTTTTAGTTCCCTATTTGCTGAGCATCATTTACATGCACTATATCAAGCTGCAAAATGTTTGGAACTAAATAGAAGATACCCAGCTGAGGGGCTATGCAATTACATGGCAATGTCTATCAGGCTTTACGAGCCACCTAATCAAAGACAAAACTGCCACCATCACACAAGGCTCAGAATTCCTTGTACAGGAAGAATCCTTCAGCTCCAGATTAAGAACCTGGGCTCCATGGATTCAGCATCTTTTCACCAGACAGGGCCACAATTGGTGGCTGTGAAAAGAAAATACAGTTCCCACCAGTGGGGCCACCACTTCTTTGCTGTTCCACTGCAGGTCAGAAGCCAAAGCCTTTCCTTAGTCCTGTTTCTGGTGAAGTTAACTTGGTTTCCTCTGGATCAAAACCTACACCCAGAGAACAGCTCTGCAACAGGAAAGATTTCCTCCTCTCAGGTGTCTGTACAACTCCCCCTAGGACACTTGAAATATTAAAGTAAGTGGGGAGAAAGAAAAAAAGCAACCAAGTTAAATGATGAACATGAAAACACTTTCCAGTCAGCCACTTGTATTATCACCTCTTATTTGAAGCCACCCATGATAGCAAACTACCTTGGACTGTAAAACTTGCATGCTCTATATAATAAAGACCTTTTTGCCTGAAGAAACACTGCAGTTTGTACACAAATTCTCCTTGCTTGTTACTTCTTGCTAGATCCTACTGTTCTTTTTAAGATTGAAAAATTAAATATGATGTGGTATTATAAACAATCTGAAAGTCTCCGGTGTGTGTATGTAGAGTTTTATATGAAGAAAAATCTGGAATAGAACAAATAGGCTTTGAAAGGAACCCCTCCAGATATTATGATTTCTATTTTAGTTCTGTATATCCTGCTACAGTTCAAAATGCAATCTGCAATTTTGCTACGGTCTTAAAAGACTAAATATTTATCTGCTAAGGTATTTATATTCCAAAAATTCTCTGAGAAAAGATTTTTCTATAAACCTAATATTGGGATTTTGTTCTCGTGACAGTTCTTTGTTATTCTATTTGTTTTCAGATAATATAATTTTCTTTTGATGTTTTGTTATGATGAAGCATTGCTCCAACCCTGGGGGTGCTCAAAACCTGGTTGGAGAAGGCCTTGAGCAATCTGGTGTAGTGGGAGGAGTCCCTGCCATGGCAAGAGGGGTAGGGAATAGATGACCTTTAAGGTATCTAAAAATACTGAAAAATCTTGTTAAGTATATTAAGATTTAGCCCTCTTGCACAAGGGATAGTACATTTCCCCACTGTTATATGGATTACAACAAACAAGCTTCAGAAAAATGCCATATTTTACTCATGTTTTGTACATCATATCCACTGAATTACAGTACTTTTTCATATTTCACTATGGAAGGTTACTGAATATAAGACTTAACTGCCAAAAATATCCCAGACCAACAGAGAGCTGATAAAACTCTCAAAACAATTACCCTATTTTTTTTTTATATATATCCACTGGGTATTTTATAATACAAGTCAATGGGATTCTTGCCAGCCAATGCTTTCACACATGCTCTGACCTTCTGTTTCACTTGTTTTGCCTTTTTTTTGCAACACTTATTAACTAGGATTGAACCATCACAGGTTTTTTGTTGTTTTTCAGCTACTATTGAAAGAAGTGGGTGGCCAGCAAAAACTCTCTTGTACATACCTGGTCAGGAAATCAGCCCATTCTATTTAAAGGCTGAATGAAAGGTTATATGTTCTATTAAAGACTTAAGAGCTTTTAATGGCTTTGTAAGAAGTTACAGCATTTACTTTGTTCTGAAGGACTATCTGCTGAAATTATCTGTTGAAACTTTAATGGGATAGAAAATTCCTACATTTGTCATAAATATGCACACTGTCAAACCCATGAGGCAAAACCTAGATTTTTTTTTTTATTCTAACAAAAATGCCAAGGCTATGAAAAGATTTTAAATTTATTTCCCTCTCTCTCTAAAAAGGAAGCAAGCAATCAACTGGGAAAAGGAATAGATTCATCCCAAAGTTAACACACAGAAAGCCAGGAAATAATGTAACTGTATGGCTCCCTTTCCCATAGAAACACAACTGGGCCAAACTGCACAAATGCATTAAATACATCTTAAATACAGTGCTTAGTACAAAATGCTACATTCCAGCATGGTTAACACATAATAGTTATGCTTCTCTTAATAAATCATTAAAAGTTCCAACAATTCCCCCGCAGCCCTGTAAGTGTTTGATTTGGTTTAATGCAATGTGACAATACTAACAGCTTTCTCAAGAATCCTATTTGAGCCTGTAACAAAGGGAAGAGTAAGGCAAAGTCAGATCTCCTTGCAGTGTTCAACCTCCTGAGGGAAGGGAGATATTTCCTTCTTTGTCCTCTTCCAGAATGCTCTATCAGATTAGAGACCAAGATTTCAGCTTCTTTTCTAGATGAAAAGGAGTTTAACCTCAAATACCCGTAATTCCCTGTTTTGTGCTTCCAAGTTCTACTAAAATGCTATGTATATTACTTGTTTTTCTTCTTTGCTGATTGCTATATTTCATATAAATTGCTAACTCCCACACTCAAAAAGAAGATTACTACTAGTTCATGTTGTGCAGGCCAAGAATTTGTACCCACAACACAGCTTACTCAAAGTCCTGCACCTTAGTACACCTTTAAAGGAGTCCATGTTGGCAGAGACAGCTGCACAAAGTTTGCCATCATGACAGAAAAATATTCTTTAAAAAAAGAATAAAATATTCTGCTTTACTGACTAGGTGAATGGGCAGCTAAGAGGGACATCTGTGATTGACTTCCAGAGATTTTTTTAAAGTCTGGATGCTTAGAAGAAAAAGAAGCGCCCCACACTGAGAAACTGAACTAAGATGCATGTTTTCAAATAGAGATCTAAACAAAAGAAAAAAAACCTAAAGAAACACAGTACTTGGCCCTTGGGTACAAAATCATTTCATTTTCACAACTGAAAATGGGTAATATATACCTAAACAGATATTTCCTCCTAAAATACCCCTACAACAATAAAGAAAAAAAACAAACTATAAAAGTGTACTGGTGCTTGGACCTGTTCTTTTAATTACACTGCCACAGCTCATTCTATCCTAATGCTTTGGAGAAAACACAAATCCCTCATTTTAGAGGTTAAGCACTGAACAATGGCAGGAACTCTTGAGTTGCCTCAGTACGTTGTGTTTTCAAAGAAAACAAAAATTCTCTTGCTCTGATGTACTTTAAAGAAAAAAAGGATTTATTCTGCCCTCCAAAATAAATAGAGGGTCCACTACAAAGTGCAAATGTTTCAGTCACACGAATGCAGAGCACTCTGGCTCACCTCCAGCAAATCCCTGAAGTTCATCCTCAGTAGGTGCTGCAGTGCTTTGCTGGATGAAGCCCCAAGTGCTCGGCACCTCGCAGTGTCAAGCTCAGAGGGTCATCACCTTCACAAAAAGTATTTTGTAACTTTTTCTTCTACTAAACTTTCAACTAACAGTGGCACAGATTTCCCCAAAGCACTTGGTGAGATGGTAGAAAAGATTTCTGACAGCAGCAGAGGGAACTGGGTTGGTTTTTAGAAGAAATTTAATCAAGCAGCTGAACTGGGTCCTACTGCTATTTAATAAAAATTATGGTGTGCAAGAAGCTGAGCCCTAGAAGCCAAAGACTTTTTATTGCTCCCATGGCTGCATAACTGCTATGAAATTTAACAATTTAACAGTGCTCGTACACAGGTATTTAAGAAAGTGCAGCTTTCTCTTTCAGTAATAGTTCATATATAATTAGAAAATGTAATAATATTTTAGAATTTATGTGAGACATGAATACATTAAAAATTATAATCATACTGAGGATACAAAATTCAAGCAGCATTCTGTCAGTACCCAAGGCAGAGTACATTTCTACAGAAATTCAGGAAAACAAAGAAGTGTTGCATAAAATCAGATGATTCACCCATAATTTATTACCTACCACAAGCAGCTGAACTAGAACTCCAGAAAACGACATCCATGGCCAGAGAATTCACATCCTAGTGTTCCACTGAAGTTTTCTATTCTCAGATATTTGAAGCAGAAACATAAAGTAAGAACTGTAGGACATGCCTGTACTTCAAAGACAGCTCATGATTATTCCCACACTATCAACTTCCTTGGGGATTTCTGATGGACCCAAAAGCAAATCTTGTCCCAGCAGTCAATATTACTATTTTTGTAATATTCTTGTATATTTTGTAAAATATGAAGGATTTTAAATATATGTAGAGAAATGTGCTACATTTAAAGGCACACCAAGATAAATATTAAAATGTTTCTTACATGTTTTCTAATGTTAAAAATGTCATGCAACTTATGAAATATAAAAAGAGAGTCCCATCTTATTTTCCAGAGCCCAGTTTTTGGTAGGAAATTCCTTTTTGTAAAAAAAATCCCCACCAAAACCCAGGCCATCTAAAGGACACCAGGAATCTCAAGGGCCTGTTTCCCAAGAAGCAAAACATATTTTTTCTACCAAGAGATCTCTGAATCATACAAACAAGGTTAAAGAAACCCATGAGAGTACTGCCAGAGTGTTTATATTCATGCAGAACATTCCTATCTCACTAATATTTATGAACCCTTTCCTTTATTACTTGTAACTTCTCAGGCAAACAGGAGCAACTAGATCACAGATTATTTTTAGGAAGACAGATGAACTGAGTCGCTCAAGGACGTGCCAACTGGAGAGGAATAGGAGGGAAAGGTGTTTGCAACATGGCTTGCACGGGAAGGGGGATCCCAGGGTGTCCCCGAACACATCTTTCCCCATGGAGAAGTTCTGTGAGCTGCCAGGGTAACGTGAGCTCAGCATCGAGCACATCACTGTTAAATGGTCACATGCAGACCTGTGCATCACTGTTCAATCTACTCTCTAACATGGAGCAAATTCTTCACAGCTGAGCATGGCCCAAAGTGTAGAGAAGGTGAGCCAGGCAATCAGCTGAGACCTCGACAGTCAACCCTTCAGGTGCCAGCATCAGCAGCAGGAATGGACCCACTCCATCCAAGCTGCCCACATGTTCCTGCAGAGAAAAACTGGCACGGGGAACGCACGGGCTGCGGCTCCCACGGGGAATCCACCAACAGCTGCGGCTGCCCAGCAGCAGCAGCACAGCTCTGGCAAAGGCTCAGAAGGGACAGCTCAGTTCTGCTCAGAAGGGAAGCTCCCATAGAGCAATCCATGTATTATGGGATGCAGAAAGCCCTTACAAGCACTGGTACATACAGGAACACTGAGCAGGGACAGCACTCCCCGCTGGTGGAGGAGGTTCAGCAGGCAGTCCAGATACACCTCTCAGACAATCCAGGAGGTCTTTCAGCAAAATCCCCTCACCAACCCATCAGCCAGAGGTTCTGCTTTCCCACTGACTGTGTGAGACACTCACATCCAGGCACACAAGAATTCCTGCTGCTTGCAACTCTTTTGTGCTGTACCATTTAGTGTGAACTCTCCTAACTTAGAACAACTTGTATGAATAAAGACTCCTTAAGACACCTGGATACATGTCAGTGTATTTAATCAACTTCACAGCCTTTGCTTGGGAAACCACATCAAAGGAAAAGGAAAAGGCACAGAGCCCAAGAACGTGACAAACGAGGTTACTGGTTGAGGAATGTGTCTTTTCTTGAGGAAGGACTAACACAATCCAAAAAAATAGATGGAAAATTTAGTTTAGAGTGTTACTAGTTGAACAGCCTGGTTTTACCTAGTCTAAACAAAAGATCCTGCCATGTGGGAGGATTATCACAACAGCAATTTTTCAAAAGAGAAGGGTGGCTGTTTTGACAAAGCTGATGGGGGCTTTACAGAAAGATCTGCCACACAGTGTCTGTGATGTGGGTGTGTGAGCAGAGCTCTGATTCCCAGCATCCTTGCAATTCTTTCTGCTGACAGGAACTCTGGGATGCATTAAATAGTTTTTAATTCCTGCTCTTTCAAGAAAAAGAAAGAAAACAAAAAGGAAACAGACATGAGTATATTAAAGGTATTGACAGATTGAAAAATTCTGTGGATGTGCTTTAGAAACTCATCATCTCTCAAGAAAGCAGCAAAAGACATAGTAACACCTCTTGCTCTCAGAAAAGGTCTACAATTGATTAGGTAAGATAAAGCAACTGGCATTAAACAACTAAGTAACCTGTAAAAACAGACCCATACACCAGACATGGTGCTGCATTTTATGGAAGTCAATAATAACAACGACTGAAAGATTATTTATGAATGAATTTGATATTTGCTATATCTGTTTTTAAAAAAAAAAATCATCTCCCTTCTTTGACAGCAATACTGAGAACTTACCCCATATGATTGCTGTGCTTTTCCTAGTGAATTTTTTTGTATGTAATTTTTTGCCAGAATTAGGCACAAAATTACATATGGCTTGGTTTGGGGTTTCTTTATTATTATTAATTTAGTAACAGAAACATCAGACATTGAATTCTAGCTCTGATATAGCTTAAGGTTGTTCTACAAGTAAGTCTATGCCAGCAAGAGAATTTTAAGTAGGGTCAGGAATGCTGGGCACTTGCTGTTGCTTAGTCAACACTCAAAATCCTGTACCCAGCCAATCTAGTCTGCACACAATCCTGCAGCCTTTTAAATTAACCTTATTAACCAAGTCCAGCCAAAGTATGTGCAAATACAGACTGTGTAATCTAGCCTCACAAAGAAGTCTGCACTTTGAGGAGGGTGCTGTCTCTTGCTCTGAGCAAGCACGCCCTTTGGAAGGTCTTAGCATATTTCAGAATATTTCATCCTCGCGGTGTAATGGACAGCTTCACCCTTTCTGTGATGCCCCAAAGGTCTCCAGTGTCTCATTAAAAGCAAGGCTGTGCTACTTGTGCTGCTCTTCCACATGTCTGGATTCCAGACTTTCTGCTCTCAGCAAGAACTATTTCTCGGCCACTGCTGTAGTTTTGGGTGCTTCAGGAAATATAGGGAACAAATTCAAACAGGCTGAAACCACACATCCAATAATGTCGGGGAGGGACTGAAAGACTAAACACTTGAATTTGGGTTAAACTGACTTGTCCTTGGCCACACAGTAAACAACTCCTGACTCTGAAAAGAAGATGCCAAGGTCCCAGATCTCCACTCTTTGCCCTGAGGTATGCAGTCTTAAATAAAATATTCTATCTGTATTTCTGAGCAGGCAAAACAAGGGAAAGTTATGTTTATGGGACACAAATTGTGAGCTGCACAATTAATTTATAATGGGAATGCAAATTATTTATTGTGAGAATATAATTTCAGATTTTGTCACAAAAAATTAAAAGATGAGTGTACAGTCTATGCAAGAAAGATTTCACTGTACACAGTCTGTGGAAAAGTGAGAAGTGTTTGTATTTATTTTCCACATTAAAACAGATATGACTAAATGGTTCCAAGTTTTCAAATTTTGGGTGGTAACACTTAAACTCTGAAAAATGATGAGTCAAATGACAGTCTTTTCCATGCAGGTCAAAAGGACCAAAGATTAACAACTTTTCCCTTTGCTTCAACAAATACAAACAACTAATGAAAAACAAGAATAAAACAAAAAAAGTATAGGAAAAGAAGATACAAGCATAGCAGTAATTGTGAAGTAACTCAGTGGCTCAGCAGACTGGGATGGAATGCTATTTCCTATTGAATTTTATATGATTTTTCTTCAAAATAATAGAATGAATCAACAGCTTTTGTGCACACGCACATGTGCATATACACACTCCCATACTCCCTCAAGTAAGCCAGGAGGTATTAGGGACCTGGTTGCTTTTGAACACCCCACCAAGTGCTTATCTAAATCTCTTAGGCATGTAAATACTTCTTAAGAGTCTAACCCAAGAGACTCATCAGAGAAGCACACAGGACTCAACACTGCCAAGATATGAGCTCTGTTTCATTTCAGATTCTAGTCATAAGCAGCTGAGAGCAGCTAAACTACTACTACTGCATTACTATTACTTAATGTCTTCTTTTCAGGAAATATTTTGTCCTTGAGTTTCTTCCGGCTCAGCAGAGCAAAGGCTTCTGTTATTTAATATTCAAAAATAATTGCTGGATAGGTTGTGGGTATTTTCTTAACCAAGCTATGCATCCAATAGATCTGTAATAGATCTATATTCTTAATCAATCTATACATCCAATAGATCTATAATATATCTACACTTTAAATCAATCTGTACATCCAAAATGTGGAACCATCAGTATGCCTTAGGGCACAATGCAGTTTAGGGCAGCTTCTGTGTATGGTATACAATTACCACCAATAAAACACTATGGATATTGCCAATATTTAAACCATTGCTTGATTGTGGAGTTCCCTGTGCATGTTTGGACCCATCACTTCCTTGCAAACCACAATGTGTACAGCAGGATCCATAACACAAACACTTTTTTTTCTAGAAAAAGGTCTGATCCTGATGTCAGTTCCAATGCTAAGCACAACTCAGAGGGACCAAGAATTGTCTAGCTATTGTTCTATTTTTTGCTGCATAAGTGCAAAAAAAAATGTTCCCACAGCTAGGAGCAGTGGCTTGATAAATTGTGCAGAGAAATGATACTTGGGCAGGAAATGAAACACTTTAGAAGGACCAGTTACTTTGTTCATCTAGAGATGATAAAAATCATTCAACCTTCCATCCTAAATATTCTCTCTCACAAGGCAGCCCCTCTTTCCTTTTTCCCTGCTAGTGTCTATTCTCTGTTCCCATCAAGACATGCATCTACTTTTGTTCTCTTCAGTGCTCTGCTCAGAAGTTATTTATTGGTACACTCTCATGTTCCTTTATCAAAGTACAAGACTGGTTTATCCTGGTAATTTATAACTTCAACTCAGAGTTGAAAGAATAAAGAGTCCTAGGACAGAAATACTGTAAAGAACATCCCAGACAAGATCATGTACTTGCTGTTATTTTGAGAAACAGAAAATAACAAAAGGAGCAGAAAGAAAACAGCCAGAAAGAGATAAAAACTACCTTTGCTTTCAAAGAGAGTTGTAATAAACCTTTCCTTGAAAAGCCAACTTCTATCAGCTTTGCTTTCTACCACATAGATATGCACCCTTTATGACTCCACATTTCAATAAATTTGACCTTCTGCCTTTAAATTGCAAAAGCACTTTCCCACAGATGCAGGGACACTTGAATTTAAGAACAGACCAGATAAGCATCACCACTTGCACTGACTGTGAACAACTACTCACTAAATGGCTTATGAAGCACTGAGTGCCAGGCTCAGAAAATGCAACACACCTTGGCTCTAAACCACCTGCAAGAGCAGAGGCTTTTGATTAGAAACCTGTCACTTAGACAAAATGTCATCAGAGTCTATGAAACCCCCCCTTTTGTCCATGGGACTTGAGTGTCCTCCTGTCAGACCTGGCAGCAGCAAAACACTTCTTGATTTAAGCTTCAGGTGAGACCTACAGCTCTACCAGGCAACATGAAACACATGAGCTAGAAGCATACAGAGTGTTTAATGTAATTCTAGCAGAAATGGTTTAAAGGAATGTATTCCACCACTTAATAAACCTAAAAGGCTAAGTCCTTTCTCTTACAATGCGTACAGTATTTGTTTGAGATAATTTTCTGTAGTAAGTTTTTTGACAGAAAAATATTAAGCACTCAGTGTTCACATGCAGATAATGATGAAGGGACCCTCAAACATAGCTGTAAAAAGCATCTTTTATTTCTTTCCCATTACATGGAGCAGCTTTCTCCGCCTCCTAATTATACACATTCCTTATTCTTTTTAACCATTAGCACAGAGTTAAAACATTAGCCACTGAACAGTGTGAAAGGAAATGTGCTGTACATTTAAAGGGAAGAGGAGCAGCTGCCACAAAGCAGAAGCTTGATTCCAGACACAGAGACCCAGAACAACATCAACAGCAGTGGCCTGGCACTTGCTACTCCAGTCCAAAGGAGTTGAACTCCAATAAAGAACAATTCAAACACAGTTCTTCCCCCTCTGCTCCCCCATAGTCTCTCACCAATGAGCTGGAGCACCCAGTGATTAATGGAACTTGGTCTTAACATACCCAGACAATCTACTGCAGTAATATCATTATCCTGAATTTGGACTTTTACCTCCGGGTCCTACAGGCTTTTAAACCAGCTGAACTTGGGCACAGCTGCTGCTTCTAGGTCAGTAATTCTGAGACACATTGTGATTGTGATCTAAAGTCTTAAATGGTTTAAACTTGAAATTCCTATCAGACCTGGCATCCTTCCCAGGTACCTACACAGGCAGAGTGCACCCACTAACGCTGCAATTTTCACTTTAACTGTTTGACCACACCAGTGGGATGAAAAAGTAAGAAACACAGGTTTCACACAGGCACTTCTAAACCACAGTGCATTTACACTTGACGCCTTTGGCAGTTACTGAACTTTGGAGGCAGCAAAAACACTGAGAAGTACGTTCCAGAAACTGTGTCCATCTCATGGCAAACTCAGTTCTTCAAGTTACCTACATGCTGCCTACTCCTCCTTGCCTATAAATCTAATTTGTGGCAAAATCCAGACACATTTCAACAAGACAAATCATATTCCTGACTAAAGCTTTCATCTCTGTGCCATGGCATAAACATGGAGCTCCAGTCATGCTTTCATCCAGGCTTGTTCCAATTCTCTGCACAGAAACATTTCCCACTGCCCTTTGATGACTTCAAAAGTGGTCCTTCCAAGCAGCACTAAATGATCTTTCCTACTTATTGCAACTGTTCAGTCAGAACATAAACAATTGTTCTGAAGCGAGCCCAAATAAATACAGCGCTGAGGCCAATATTTCTGCATATGACAAAAAAAGCCACTCCAGTTTGACAGCTGTACTTAGTGTTTAATCAAATCTAAAAAAGTATCAAAAAAGGAGAGTGAGATACTGAACCCTGAGAAAATGGAGGAGAATGGCACGAGTCAAACAGGAGGAGATGGTGCATACACCAATGCAATGCTGCCTATGGGCTTAAATAAGATGCATACAGATATTAAAGAAAACCATTATCAGGGACAAAGGACAGTCTTGTCCATATATGAATAAAGTGCAAGACTCTAGACTCTATAATGTGATTTTGCATTTCTATAGAGAGTGGCTCATTTTGCACCAGGCAGTGACACATCACACTATTACAGAGCATTTTAGTCCAACTTGTCTGCTGCAGCTATTCTTCAGCACACACATTGTACAACAAACACTACTTTGTACTGCAAAACCTTGAACTCTTCCTGACAAACCTCCACTGTTTCCTAAAGAACTCAATGCTGATGCTGACACATGCATTTATAAATCGGGAAATTCAAAGTCACTATTATTGTACACATCTCTAAGGGAAAACATCTCTGCAAGAATTCAAATGTAATAGACTAACCTATCTAAATTTTTGGGCACAGACACATTATTTGCTCTGCATCTGCTCAAGAAAATGTGACAGTGTCAGACTCACGACTGTCCACTTCTTAGAAGAAAAGATAAAGGTGCTTTTAATGAGAAAACCTGATTACACTAAAGTCTCTGACAGTAATTTAAATGAATTGATGTGAGAGTTCAAATACCAAGAACAATGACATACCAGAAACCATGAATCTCCATACTGACAGAATCACACTTTAACTTCCATATTTCATTTTGCAAATCTAAAATACTGTTCCCTAATCCGTTTGAAATCTTGTTTGTGGAAGTGAGCATACCCTAAAAAGAGAAATGTAAAGCCATGAAAGGGCTGTAGTGATTATCCTTTCTCATTTTTCAATTTCACTGACTTTTCACTCAGTTCAAAACCCTTGTTAAAAAAAAAAAAAAAAATTCAGAATTTCTTTGAAAAGTAAATTCTGGGGATTTTTATTCTAAGCTATGTTCTGTTTGGCAGTTGCTTGTCCAGCCAATATAATGAGACAGAACGTGCATGAGCACTGCAGACAAGTAGAGGTAGTGGGTGCATCCCACAGAGACAGCCCGTCCTTCCCAGGGTGACAAGGACAAGCACCACCTCAGTGCCTGTCAGAACCATTTTCTGCCTCTTTCAGCATCTTGTTTCAGGTACAACTGGGCAATATTTCATCCTGTTTCCTCTGCATGGAGAGGAGCTGGAGCTGTGAACGACAAGTTACACACGGCGTGCATTCCACTGGCTGTTACCACATTAACACTTCTTCCTCCCTCCACAGGCTCCAAGTGCAAAATTTCACTTGGCAGAAATACCATTCTGATTTGGCCTTAAAACAATCCCCCTTTCTGAAGTTGTTCTTGGTGCTTGTAAGGAAGGTGTGGTTTCCTTTTGATACACTCATATACACCCACTGCAAAGACGGGAAAGGGTGATTATACTATAAACCAAACCCCTTAAAATCAGAGATTTAAATAACCCCTTTACACACTTCCTTTCTAAGTAATATGAAAACCTTTCATTTCATCTTCTTACTCCTCACTCCTGTGTCATTTAAGGTGTTTCTATACTGGATGTCTCTCATGACTATATTTAAATATTGCTTTTACAGATGCTAAAATGTAATTGTCAAAGTCCCTTGAAATGTTCTGTTTTCCCCAAAGTATTGAGAACATGAGAAGTTACACCACACTTATTTTTTACTCATTAGCTTGCCTCTTGCTACCTCTAACATCCTTTCACAACTTCACCCTGCCTCATATCTCTGTTGTACATCATTTGTCACACTGGTACTTACTCCAGCTGAGCAGAGCTTCCTTTCCCAGACACTCCTCTTGGTTGAAATAAAGGCACTCTTTCCTCCACTGAAGAAATGGGTTTCCTCTCTCCTTCAACAGCACTCTCAGTCTTTTACTGAAATCAGGCTGAAGCCTCTGAGATCACACTGTGCAATGACTCGCACAGCTTGAGGTGCTGCTTTCACCAGGAACCCCCCTTTCACCCACATCCAGGTTGATCACCTTTTCACTTAAACCACTCAATTGCCCTGTTTGGATTCCAGCCTTGCAGGATTAGGGATAGATCTTTTTGCCCTCACTTGATATATTATCATTATCACAACAGTCACCATTAACCCAGAGTGAGCTGGTAGCAGAGATTCCTTGTTGGCTCATCACTCAGAACATCAATGAGATACAAATCCCTTACAAAGCAGAGTTTATTCTACTCTGCAAACAAAGCATTCTAATAATCATTAAGGTCGTTTTCCACAGCTGCTTAGCCTTCTCTAAATCCTTTTCATCCCTGATGAGACATTCCCTCCCTTTCCCTTGCACTGGCAGTAGCAACTCTTGTGTGCTGTGAGCTCTTCAGTGGGTTAATCCACCTGAAAGCTGCTCACACATTGGAGCTGGGTCGATTCTGGGACAGATAAGCTGTCTCTAACAGGTTAGTGTGTGTGATCACACAAGCACCCAGAGCTGACTCGTGGAGGTGGACAGGACTTTACCCTAAAGGTAGAGCAAGGCTACCACAGTCTAGATTTAGGGTGATGCAAGCTGCCATGCAACTTTATCCTGCATCTGATGGCATCCAGCTGTTAAAGCTGACTGCAGAAACATTGCACCTGCACAGGCAGTGGAAAGGTGTGTGTACAGTGAGATGGTCTGACCTTTTTAATGACCTCTCTGCTCCAAATCAATGAGCTTTACATTACCCTGTCTGTTCAATACTTGTCAATTCATTTCTCCTCCCTTCATATGACAGCTACCATTGCCACTCAGTCTAGTGAAAATCTATGCTCTGCTCAGGAGAACGTTGGCATATTCTCAGTCATAGTTCTGGAAGAGAGCACTACTCTGATTCATAGCTCCTCAGAGGAACTGAATGCACCTCATGTACTCAGAACATTATGTGACCAGTTGCAGCACAATGGCCTGGAATTAAACCCAGAAGCTGGATCTTTCACTCTTTTCTCAGGTTAAACTACCCTGGCTTATTCAGGCAGATGGCTCCCACTGGCTCTTGCAAAAGTTAACATTAAATACATCACTGATTGCAGCACAGGCCTGAACTCAGGAGGGTCTAGTCAGCTTTCAGCAGTCCCAGAACTATCCATGGATGTAAAGCTGTGCAAGTATTTTACAGCTTAATGGAACTGTAACCCAGTGTGGTGCCCTGTAGCTGGGTGCTGCATGAAGTCTGACTTGGTTAGAGGTGCTATAGAACAGCCAATTGCACCATTTTTCCATTAAAGTAACATGCTATTGTTGGTACTTTTACACCATTTGAAACAAAAAATAAATCCTAGTTTGTCAAATAGGAGATCAAGCAACACATCAATCATAGCCTGCATATGCAGAACAGGAGATCAAAGTCCTAAAAAAATGTAAATATTTTTTTCTTCTTAAAACATGTAACTGCACTGCATAATTCATGACTACCCAACTGCCCTCCTGCATTTCCACCACCAGAGATTTCTGCTTATTCCATGAATTTACTGAAAATTCATTTAAATACAAGTCAGTTGATCTAAACTGATTTTTTTTTTTAAGGCTGAATACATTGGACCACCTTATTAGGACACCGAGCACCTACACATCCTCAGTGCCCACATGCATGATTAGCAAATCACTTGCACACAACTGATGTCAGAGAGCCCTGTCAAAGAGCGGGAAAAAGTAAGGGACAACCTAACTCTGATTTCTGTAAAGCCAGAATATACTCACATCACCTTTCCTGAAGTCAGACCTATTCATTACACATTCAACACCAAAGCAGTTTATTTGAGTCTCAGTAATTACTTGGCAAATAGTTTTAAGCACCAGCATGGAGCAGCTACAGAAGGAATAACAGAGACAAGATGTGGGCATCTTTAACAGTGACTTACAGCTTTAAGCTCAAAGCCTATGTATTTGGGCCAAATATTTTTAAATCTGTTCAAAGTTCGAGAGCTGCTAACACTAAAAGATATGTTGCAAATATTTAGGAGTATTAGTTTTAAAAGTTACTACACAACTCTTTATTTAAAGTAAAACCTTCCTTGGCAGTGCCATAGTTTAAAGTGATAGTGTCAGTGAATCCATTATCAGCAAAAATGTGGTCAAAATCATCCACTACAGCTGTGCAGAGGAAGCAGAACAGAAGCAGAAGACTGTCAACAGAAGCTGTACACAGCCAGATACACCGACAGTCAAAATTGTAATTTTAGGTTGATTTGCTTTGGAATTAACTTCTCCTCACATTAGCATGCTATTTCTCATTACCACTTCAGCATGTTTATCAGCAAGTCTACTTTTTATGCATGAAAAATGATAAATAATTTGTTTATTGCTCTTTCAGAAACTACTTTCCAGATAGTAATTCTTACACAATTCCATTCCACATAATCAAGTTAGACATTTGTCCTTCAATGTTATTAAACTGCTGCTTACATGTTTTAGCACTTAGACTAGCTGTGTGGATTTCAGAATCAATATAAAACAGACTGAGAACTCCTTCTCATATCCTTACTTTTTACTGCACATTATTTTGATTTAAATGGCATCATTCCTACTTATCTTAGCTGCCAGTCCTGTAGTTTCCTGTGCTTTTGATACAGTGTGAAACACCCACATTCTTCTGCCACACAGTCAGCCCCCATTACTTGCTACTCAAGGCAATCCAACTGGTTCTGCTGTTCACGGATTGCACACTTTCAATCAGCAAGCATATTGTCTGCACTCTTTGAGAGGTTTCTTGTTTATTTGTTTCTTTCTTTTTCTTTTTTTTTTTTTAAAGGCATTTTAGTTCTCAGTTTTCCCAAGTCTAAGTTCACACCCAGCATCAGAGCACTGTGAAGCAACCTGCTTCCAGCTCGTGGGTCTGCTACAAATGCAACTGAATTTTTAATGGTCTTGAAAGTCTCATTCCTCAAATATTTTGAAAAATCCATCAATGTGCTCCCAGCAGCGCTGCTGACTTAGCTAAGACCCATGGAGGACCTTAGAAACACTACCCATGGGAAAAAGAAAGGACTTAAGATAGCTCAGTCCCTGCTAATGCAACCTATGCTCATCATGAGTTGATGGAACAAACAAGTCTCAAGCACTTTAATGTATCTGAAAGTTTGTAATAATCCCTGCTCCCTTCACTCACTTAATAGAAAACCTCCATGTATCAGAGTGAAAAGTAAAGAAAAAACCCTCACAGCCATTGTTTCATCACTTCACCATGACTAGTTTGGAGAGGAAGTTACTGTACATTTCTGCCTTATTTTCGTAACTCCATTTCAAAACATGCCAGTGGTTTTAGGCAGCAAGACATTGTTACACACACCACCAAAAACTCAAATACAACTGGGGATAACAGGGCTCCTCAGCTCCATTTCTAAGACATCTCCACAAAGCACAATTCTTTCTAGCAGTAAGAGCAGCAGTGCAAAAATGCACCGCTGACTTCATCCATGGGGACAGAAACTTTCCTCAGCAAGCACACAGAATTGACTTCCATTGTTATCAAATTAAACAAATGACTGAGAAAATTGAAATAATTTCCAAGTATAATTTACACACAGAACACAGACCTCTGCAGGATTCCCTAAGGAGCTATAAAGCACTGGTGCAAATGAGGTCAAAGGGCTCTGTCCCCCTCTGTGAGGGCACAGGGCTCTGCAGCAAGAAATTCCTACAAAAAAAGGCAGCACATCCATCAGTAGCAAAACAAGTCCCATGAAACAGGAACCTTTAACCACAGCTGAAGGGATCCCTAAAGGAAAACTCTTAACCATCAAATTCAGAATGAAAATGCCATGATTCTTGCATTCTCCATACGAAACAAAGCTGTGGATATGGCCCTTGGAATCCTGGGTGGTTACTACAAGGTACAGGGGAGAAAAGCAAGTAGGGGTTATTCAGAATCTAAAGCCATAAAACGATAAACAGTTAATCTTAAAGGTAACAGCTGCTGTGTTCCAGTGCCTCAGGCAGCCATCCAAGCAGATCACACCACACACGGAATTCATCCTAACATCTTTAAAAATATTATTTTCTCCGGAAGAAATTTCAGAAGAGCAGACTGGAACTGCTGGTTCTGCACTGATGAAAGGTTATAGCCTTCGATTACCAATTTCCTCATTTGATGGGTCTCCTTCCCCCTCACCCTGCACACATCTTTTGTGACCCAGATGCCAAGCTGGCAGGTGCCACACTCTCTGCAGGAATGGAAGACAAAGCGTTCCCATGTTTGTGGCATTCTCTGACCACGCAGATGGCACAGGCACCACATTTCACTTTCTAGCTCTCTCAACAGCATTGCAAAAGGCAAAATCATAATTTTGAAGCAGAACACTGACTTTTTGACCCCCATTCCAACATTTTGTTTATGGCACTACGTACATTTCACACACACACACACACCCCCCACTCATTTTCTGCTGAGGACATACCATTACCTAAAAATCCCAGTTCCTGAAAGATTGCTTGCCCATTCCAGAGGGATATTAAATACAGTAAAGGTAACTGAAAATACCATGTTCAACATTGCCAAACTGTCAGTCAATGAAATTACATCACATTTATTTGGAAACTTTAATCCAAACTTGTATTTACATTTTGCATTTATCAACACATATGCAAAATAAAGTTAAAAAACAATAACTTTTTTTTAAACCCACAATGACTGGGCATTGCATCTATAGTCTGGAAATACATAATCTACTTTTGGTTCTGCCACTGACTAGCTCCATATCTTTGAATTCATGTCACTTTCTAGTACCATATTTATTTACATCTGCAAGAAAAAGGGTGAGAGCAGTAAGACACACTTACATACTCAAATTTGCAACACACTCACAAGGGAATAAAGGGGCTGGTACTACCTAGGACCATTAACATTTGGGTATATATATATATTTCTTTTTCTTTTGGGTATATTTATATTTCTTTTTCTGCTTGGTTATGAAAAAAATTTAAAAATATTTTCCCCACTTTTTCACCTTTGATCTGTAACCTGACTGCACAAGAACAGAAACACTGGCAATCATAGCAAACAGAATTTTAGAACCCCCAATTTCCTTTGTGTCCTGGATTCTTAAGTCATGTTCAGATGTCAACCAGACTAATTTCACTGTAGTCATTACAGTTCATTAAACACAAGTTCAGTATCAAAAATGCACCTTAATTAGGGTAGTAAAGAAACAGAATTGATTCTCCTCAGAGGCTTGGCATTGTCCTTTGAATAGAAAGTATGTAAGGCCAAGTTATTTTTGTGTTTCACATGCCCAGCTGCTGCTATCTGAGATGCTGCAGGAAATTAACTGGTATATTCTCCCATCAAGGCATATAACTCTTAATAAGTTTGATAACAGAAACATGTATACAGTGATAGGACACTGGGGCTCTAGAAAATCGAATTGAAGGTGTAACCTGACATTTGAACAGCCCTTTTCCTAAGTGGAGTTGTGAAAAGCATTGTTAAAACCTGCTTCTTCAATTCTCAACTGGTCATAAAACTCCAGCAGCGCCTTCCATGAGCAGAAAAGGGACCAACAATGAGAATTCAGCACAACACAGAATTAGACTATGGCAATAAACCGGGGTGAAAGTGGCATTGACATAAACAGAAGCACTTTGTCCTTAACAATATCATTGTAAGACCAAGTCTGGGGTTTATATGGTTTTTACAGAAGCTATGGAGAATGGGATGCATTTTATATGGGAATTACATAAATGTTTAGAGAAAGTGGTTGCACTGCAGCTTCAGGTAACACCGAGGGCTGCTGAAGAAAGCCTCAGTGCAGTGCTGCTGCTGTGCTTCACTGGGCTGTTGGTTTTTGAGCATTGCAGGACTCTCAGGAGCCTGCACTGCAATGGATCAGCCAGCATGTGCCGCAGTGACTCAGGCAGCAGCAGGAGCTCGGGATGGAGTGCCAGCTCTCACTCCAACTTTCAGGATGCCTGTGCAAAACTCTACAGCAAAGCCAAGGAGCTATAAAAGGAGATGAACTCAAGGAGAAAGTTCAGCTCCCATTCTGTTATGCCACTCTCTATTGCAACACCACTCAGACTTCCATATATAAATATTTTATGTGTAAAATAGAAATAACCTCCTTCCAAATTGCAGCTGCATCTCTGCTGGGTTTCCAATTTACTGCATTATGATCCCTCTCCTGCAGGCTCTGAGAGCTGCATTGTTGAAGGCTGCAGAGCACATGACCTCCACCTTCTGCTAACTTGTACATATGCACACTGAAACACTCACAGCTTCTTTTTGCACCTTAGCAGCTGATAAGAAGTAGAAGAAGTATAATTATTTATTTCAAAACATATCAGACAAGAAACTAAATTCTAATGTCCTTTTCACCACTGTTCTTTTTCCACAATTCTGTAAGATTGGAAGGAAAGTAAATCCAATTATCTAATAAAAAGTAGGAATGGGACAGAAGCTTTCTCTCTACTATTGTCACGGATTTCTCATGGCCAGTTCTCACTGGCTGTGAAAGTACAGTATCTCTAACAGACTGTATGATAACAGCTTCTAGTCCTAGGAAATAAATATAGCTGCATGTAGGCAATAGTTTCCTTTCATGTCTCACTCTCAGGTTCTCTTTGTATAAAGTTTACCAAAGTACTTCCTTTGCTATCAAGCACTTGTGTAACTGAAGCTTTTGTGTATTAACTCAACTCAACGTAAAAAAGGCTTAAATATTATGTCTAGGCTGGTATCTACAACATAACAGAAAAGAAAAATAGTCAAGAGAACAAAAAAACCACCAAAAAACACCACTATCAACCCAAATAACCAAACAACAAAATCCAGTCACACGACTTATTCTGTCTGGGGAACAAGGTGGTCTTGATTCTGAGCTGGTTTTCAGCCCAGCAGACTGGATCAAAATGCCACATAAATCAATGGAGCAAAAGCAGAAATCTGGGAGATATGAAGCAGCATCCCTGCCACTGTTAGTGATAGCTGAAAGTTTAAAAAAGATTAAAAAACAGAAAAAGGCCTTTTAAATATTGCTTTAAAAATTGCAACACTTGAAAAGACAAATGTCACTCAGGATACATAAGAAATTAAAACACAGAGCATGTTATTTATGTATTTATTACACTAGGTGAAATCATTTTCACAAAGCAAAAAAGTAGTAACAGATTTTGGTTGTTTAGGTTAGAAAATCTGCTCCCCCTTAGGCTCCATCTATAGACAATGGATCCAGCTCCTGATTCACTCTCTTGGAGCCTTTCTTTCTCCACTGACAATGGGAGAGGGTTTAAGAACCCAGCCTGCAGAGGCTACAGTAGCTGTTGATGACCACATTACAAATAAGGTATTCACAAGAATTGTGAATATTGGCAGTTGTGTTTCCTCAGAAAAGCCTTACTCTCCACTACCTCTGAGAAACTAAGCCTAAGAAATACAATATGAATAAGCTGTTCAGAGTGAAACTGCTTCTATACACAGCCTTCAGCTACAATTAATTTAAAAAAATATTTAAGAAGTGTGAATTCAAACTCAACAGCAGATTTCCTATGCCAGTATCATGGCTGAGCTTTCAGAACACCCCAGGGGGACTGAGGTTCTGAGCTCACCAGCCTCCCAGTACTTTGAAAAATCCCACATCTTTACACAGAGATCCTCAGCTGGCTGCAGTTTTAGAGCACAGCAGAAATTAGAAATGTGTCTGACACCTATTAAGGCTTTCTTATTCGCTCTCTGTGCTTCCTGCTTTTCTGAACTCTAAAAATACTCCCAGCACGCAGCAGAAGATGCAGTCCTCCCACCACCTGGGTTATCCCACATGCACAACCACCACGAGAACAAGGCCTGCAGAAGCAGCAGGCAGAGACACACACACCTACATCAAACACTTTGAAATTGAAAACAGGAAAACACATCAGATCTGGCAGAGGCTGAAAGCGACAGGACACAAACTCTCATTGCAAACCCAACTCCATGGGAGGTAATTTAAAAAATCATATTTGAAAATATATTAAAAATAAAAATTAAAGAAAAAATCCAAGCTGAATTTCATGGGAGTTGCACATGAGTTATTCAGCCCTGAGAAACAGCCTGGCCTTGCTTGTCAGCCAGTGAGAGGTGGTGAGACACTTCATGGGTTCTGCTTGGTATTTCATTAGTCAAATGAGCTATACTCCAGGAACCATCACTGATATTTAATGGAGAGAATGGAAGTGATCCTCACTGCAGTCCACTTTCAGTTAAAGAACTTCAATTTAAACTTATAACCTAGTAAGCAGAAAGCATAGTAAAGAAAATTCTAATAACATGAAGGATATTATCACTGCATAACAGGCACAGAAAATTGGAGACACATCCAAGCTTTGGGTCTACCCATTCTGTGACAATCTTTAGGGGACAGACAAGGGAGTAGCACTGCAGCTTTACACTTTGAAATGTACAGAAAAACAGCTAAAACCCTCCTCCCTCTGGAGTGCAGTTTTCCCTGCAGTAATTTCAACAGATACTGTAACACAGGAGTTACAGTGTCCTACATCTCACTACCAGACACTTCAGTGAAAAACAACAAACACATGCAATTTTCAGTGGGGGAAAAAAAATACAATTGGGTAAAATATTCCAGGGGAAAACCATCAGAACACTGCTTGTGAATTACTGGATTGCAAACAGACAGACCCATGGTGACTTTTTACTACACCAACCAAGTTTGCAAGAGCGTGTCATGCCTGATTTTGGCAAGGGCATTAGTGACCATAAAAAGTTAGCAGCTGACCTTTCTTAAAGCAAACACTCCTTTACTTAACTGTAAGTTCAGACAAACCAAGCTGACAAGCACCAGATGAACATCCAATACCTCAACTGCCCACATAAAATCGTAATTTTTTTTATTTTTTTCCTGGACTCCTGCACTTACAATTTAAGCCTACACACAAAGGTGATCACCACTAGTGAACACAATAGCTGTATATAAAGACACACAGAAGAGGCAGGCTTTTTACAACAACAAAACTGAAATGCAGTTCTTTTGCAAAAAAGTTCAGCAGTTCAGTAAGAGTAAACAGAGTTATTCCACAACTCCATTTACTTTATTTTACTTCATCTTTTTATAACTATACATCAATACTGCTCTATAGTTTATTTCCATGGAACAGAAGTCTATTTTAGCATGGACATAGTATACATGGATCTTGTCACTTTCTTGATATTTATTCACCTTTCAGAATGAACTGTTAAATATAGACTGTCTTAATACACTTCCTTCAGCCTTCAAACTTTTTGTCCTCAGGTTCTGTCAGCTTTCAGATATTATTCTTATTCCTTAATCACATGCCTGGCACAAGTCTCATTCCCTCCAGTATTCCTCAATGTCCTCTGGGACATCTGCCAGTTTTTGTCATCTGCCCCTATTCTCCTTTGGGAACACTAAAGGAATTAGTTCCATTCTTTCCCCAAGCAATGCCTGTCTCTGCTGTTAACAGTCACCGTTGGCATCTCTTATCCACTCCATACACAAATGTCTGTGTCTCCTTAAGTGATCCCACAGCACTTGGAAATTTAACAAATCTTCTGTAGAGAAATACCTCTCATGCTCTGCATTTGCTTGCTTTAGCACTTTGTAAAAGAATTCTTCTAAAAGATGGAATCCCAATATTTCCACTTTTCACGTTCCACCTTATTTTTGTCAATTCAATACCTTTACACATCTAGGCATGAGTGTGCCTCTGTGTGACAGAGATAAGCAGTTTCATTGTTTAGACATGGATGTTTTGATCCACTGTATATATATATATATATTTATATATATGTTATTTCTTCTGTTATTTTCCTACTACTATCTTGCCCAATATCTTATCTGAATTCTTACAGAATGAGGTCTTAAGAAGTGTTTTATGTTACCTTATATACCCCCCCAAAAAAAAAAATCCAGTATCTTATTCCTGAACTTTAATTTCCTAGTAAACAGTATTTCTTTCCATAATGAGAGACTTTTTCAATCAACTGATAAAAAATTTCTTGCTGAGTTCCACATTTGAAAATGAGTCAAAACTTTACTTTTGAGACCCACCCTGAGAAGAAGAATATTCTTATGCATTGCATTTCCTTACTATATTGAATACTGGAAGTCATACCACAACTTTCCAATAAATGTAGTCAAATTCAATATATCCTACAGCTCCTTTCTGCCATTTTTACTACCTTTATCAGATCCCATCCATCCTTTTTTGTTTGTTTGTTTACCTGGCATCTGGGCAGGATTAAGTAACCTGCACTGTTACCAGTTGCCAGACAAGACAACTCTTGTGTTTACCTCTCAAACTTCCTCTGTTAAGTATCTTCTGCATCTTGAGTTGCAAGCTCACCACAGCAAAGGCTGCATCACTTACCAGTATGTCAGATGCAAAACAAGCCAAAAATCTTTAATAAATTGTCCTTGGAGTTGTTTACCCTGCAGGTCGAGCATTTTCTCAAAAGAACAGGGACAGTTAACTAAAAGATACCAGTTCACAACATTTTTCAGAGTCAGTACATTCCACGAAAGAGAGCACACTACTGAAACATTAGATACAAATATTTAGCAACTCTGTATCCAAACAAAGTGCGGATTCTGCACTTGGGCTGCTGACAAGCTACACAGCTGAAGGGAGACCTAGAAAGATGACAGCCAAGCACTCAGTGAACCTTTATTTTCTTCACTCTCACCAAGACAAGAGCATTGTTGGATATGCCTGCATAGGTTACAGGTTGATTCCGATATTACCATTACCATTAATGACAGCCAACAGAAATAAAGATCTCTTTGACTTGGAATGAGCAAGCAAAGCAGCTGAGACTTCCAAAAACCTTCAGTGGAAGAATCCCACCGCAGTCACATCCTGAAGCCCCACGTCAATGCAGGGTTTTGCGCTGGCACCATCCCGGCATGGAATGCAACCAGTCTACCTGCTTGGCAGAAAGGTGTTTCTCTCTTAAAAGAAACCAGCTAAACTATTGAAGCAAAGCACATATAACAGAGAAAAGAGATAAAGGGATCAGGAGAAGATGAAGATTCACTCTAGAGAAGAGAAGAGAACAGCATCTAGAAAAGGAGGGAAAACTCTAGAAACATCTGATACCCTCTACAGGACAAATACATGGCATTCCAGGTAGGATAATAAACCAGCAATTTGCGGGAGATTAAAACAATGACCTCTTTAAGGGAAAGCTGGTACCCTACAGGCTGTAGCTTTAACTGAGGCCTCAAAACACGAACACGAACCCATCGTTAAATAACAAATGTTAATAACTAAACGAAATACCTGAAGCCCCAAGCAAAAGAATGGAACGGGCAACCTTCTCTTGTGAGAACA
>VXAC01008717.1:885674-932732 GCA_013399225.1 Rhipidura dahli
CGCGCCGCCGGGCGCACCGCCCTCCGCGCGCCCGCCCGCCGCCGCCCCATTGGCCGCCGCCCGGCCGCATGCAAATGACAGCGGCAGAGGCACTCGCCCATTGGCCACTCGCGGGGCTATGCAAATGAGAGCGCTGGAAGACGCCCACGCTGCGCTGTCGCATGGAGACAGCGGCGGCAGCCGGGCGGGGGCTGCGCTGGCTCGGCACCGGCACCGCCACCGGCACCGGCATCAGCACCGGCACCGCCACGGGCACGGGCATCCCGCCGGCGGGGAGCACCGCCCGGGCACCCACGGGGCATCCCGCCCGCGGGGAGCACCGCACGGGCACCCAAGGGGCATCCCCCTGGCAGGGAGCAGTGCCCGAGCACCAAAAGGCCAGTCAGTTGCCTGATCTCATCTGTCTTATGTCTAATAAGGCTGAGAATGTCTCATTATGGGTCTGTCTCATTTCTTGAGGCTCAGCGTAGCATCTCTTGCTGAGCTCATTAGCTTCGGGTCTATTATTGTAGGTGGTAATTTAATTACAGCTCTTAAAACATGAGAGCTCTTGCAGTAGCCCAGAACACACCAGAACAAAATCCACTTGGTAGTATGNTTCTTCTGTTATTTTCCTACTACTATCTTGCCCAATATCTTATCTGAATTCTTACAGAATGAGGTCTTAAGAAGTGTTTTATGTTACCTTATATACCCCCCCAAAAAAAAAAATCCAGTATCTTATTCCTGAACTTTAATTTCCTAGTAAACAGTATTTCTTTCCATAATGAGAGACTTTTTCAATCAACTGATAAAAAATTTCTTGCTGAGTTCCACATTTGAAAATGAGTCAAAACTTTACTTTTGAGACCCACCCTGAGAAGAAGAATATTCTTATGCATTGCATTTCCTTACTATATTGAATACTGGAAGTCATACCACAACTTTCCAATAAATGTAGTCAAATTCAATATATCCTACAGCTCCTTTCTGCCATTTTTACTACCTTTATCAGATCCCATCCATCCTTTTTTGTTTGTTTGTTTACCTGGCATCTGGGCAGGATTAAGTAACCTGCACTGTTACCAGTTGCCAGACAAGACAACTCTTGTGTTTACCTCTCAAACTTCCTCTGTTAAGTATCTTCTGCATCTTGAGTTGCAAGCTCACCACAGCAAAGGCTGCATCACTTACCAGTATGTCAGATGCAAAACAAGCCAAAAATCTTTAATAAATTGTCCTTGGAGTTGTTTACCCTGCAGGTCGAGCATTTTCTCAAAAGAACAGGGAAAGTCAACTAAAAGATACCAGTTCACAACATTTTTCAGAGTCAGTACATTCCACGAAAGAGAGCACACTACTGAAACATTAGATACAAATATTTAGCAACTCTGTATCCAAACAAAGTGCGGATTCTGCACTTGGGCTGCTGACAAGCTACACAGCTGAAGGGAGACCTAGAAAGATGACAGCCAAGCACTCAGTGAACCTTTATTTTCTTCACTCTCACCAAGACAAGAGCATTGTTGGATATGCCTGCATAGGTTACAGGTTGATTCCGATATTACCATTACCATTAATGACAGCCAACAGAAATAAAGATCTCTTTGACTTGGAATGAGCAAGCAAAGCAGCTGAGACTTCCAAAAACCTTCAGTGGAAGAATCCCACCGCAGTCACATCCTGAAGCCCCACGTCAATGCAGGGTTTTGCGCTGGCACCATCCCGGCATGGAATGCAACCAGTCTACCTGCTTGGCAGAAAGGTGTTTCTCTCTTAAAAGAAACCAGCTAAACTATTGAAGCAAAGCACATATAACAGAGAAAAGAGATAAAGGGATCAGGAGAAGATGAAGATTCACTCTAGAGAAGAGAAGAGAACAGCATCTAGAAAAGGAGGGAAAACTCTAGAAACATCTGATACCCTCTACAGGACAAATACATGGCATTCCAGGTAGGATAATAAACCAGCAATTTGCGGGAGATTAAAACAATGACCTCTTTAAGGGAAAGCTGGTACCCTACAGGCTGTAGCTTTAACTGAGGCCTCAAAACACGAACACGAACCCATCGTTAAATAACAAATGTTAATAACTAAACGAAATACCTGAAGCCCCAAGCAAAAGAATGGAACGGGCAACCTTCTCTTGTGAGAACAACACAAGAAACTGACAGGCAAAAACAGAAGCAAAGCACCCGGAGGCAACGCCGAAGGAAACACTCCCCGGAGGTGCCAGGGTGATGCTGCCACGGACGGAGGAGGGATCCGCAGCACCGTGCGGGAGCGGACGCCGGGCGAACCGCCCATCAACAGCAAAGCCCGCCCGGGCCCCACCGCTCCCCCCCCCTACCTGGCTGGCTTTGTGAAACTGCTTCTTGAGCCCCGCCACCGACATGTTGGAGCCGCCGCTGCCCCGCGGCCGCCCGGGCCCAGGGCCGCCCGCGCCCGGCAGGNCCCGCGGGGAGCACCGCACGGGCACCCAAGGGGCATCCCCCTGGCAGGGAGCAGTGCCCGAGCACCAAAAGGCCAGTCAGTTGCCTGATCTCATCTGTCTTATGTCTAATAAGGCTGAGAATGTCTCATTATGGGTCTGTCTCATTTCTTGAGGCTCAGCGTAGCATCTCTTGCTGAGCTCATTAGCTTCGGGTCTATTATTGTAGGTGGTAATTTAATTACAGCTCTTAAAACATGAGAGCTCTTGCAGTAGCCCAGAACACACCAGAACAAAATCCACTTGGTAGTATGATTCCATACCTGCAGCAATGCTGCTCAGGGTTCCGAAGGACACAGTCAGAGGAGCAGATGGACTGGAAAGAGCTCTGCTGAAAGGATGCTGTAGTTGTTTGGTTGGTTGTTATACGAGGGATTGATTGGTTATATACTGAAATATGACTGTGTATCAGGAATGTGCTGATATAAATTGGAGATGTGGTTCTGCCTTCATGGGAAAGCACTTCCAAACGACACTTAGATTCGGGGGAAGATAAGCTCTGTGATAATGCTGCTTGATCCTGGCTGTAAGGATACTTGGGAGCTTGGGAGTTATGATTCAGCTGAAACTTATGCAGGGACCTGGGGAGCAGCTCAGAGATAAGCTCTGCTGCCTGCAGCAGGGCTCTCTGTTACTCACTGTCATGCTCACTGCATCTTGATTGGGTTGGGAGAGAAAGGCATTTCCAGAATGTGTTACAGTTACTTCTTTAGTATAGCAAGGAAGAAAAAAAGTACAAGAACTTTCAGAGTGATTGTCACATTGTAATTTGGGAGAAAGGAATCGCTGTTCGCACTTTTTAGAAAAAATTATTGTAACACTAAGAAATTAAGTGCAAAAACAAACACATCAATGAGTTAAGGATCTGGCTGTTACTTGACAAAGGACTCTCTGTAAAGGACAGGCAGAAGAGAAAGCAAAGAGGAGAGCACCAGTCAAGATTTGCTCTGGAAGGTTGTTGGAAATGTTTGAAAGATGCCTGCAATCACCATGCTATCTGGTGCCACTTGTGTGAAGGGAAAGAGCTTTTTTCAGCCTCCTTACAAGTAAACATGATTACACCTCAGACATCTGATTCCAGCAGTTTTTTTCTCCCTAATTAAAACTGGCAGCAAGAGGTTAACTGCCACGGCCAAATTAGTTATGGCTTAAATTAGTGGCACATTTAGGTAAGGAAATAAGGCCTAAACTAATATATTGGAGCTCCATAAAAGGAATTAAAGCAAGCTCTTGCTGTACAATGGAATTAGGGAGGGAAGGCAGCTTTAGCTAATCTTCAGCTTTAAGAATGGCTGGACTAGAGCAAAGAAGGAAGGAGTTTGAAATAAATCGCTGTGGAGGGGAATGAATGGATTAGGGAGTTCCTGTGGCTGTTAGCTGTAAAATTGGATTAGATTAAGAACTTTAGTAAGGCTGTATGTCTACAACTTTCTTTAAAAAAAAATCCAGCTTGTAGCACAAGGATAGCAGCCATGTTGTCTCCGCTGAAGTGATACCAGAATTTGCAAGAAGGAAATGCCCTGAGGAAATTTCACTTCAAAGCCTAATTGCTCAATGATACAGACAAGGTGAAAACCTAATTAATGAGCCAACTTGAATAGTCCGGGTGTTAATGACTTGGCGGAGGCACCCTGAAAGACACTGGTATTCAGTTCAGACACAAGTAAAAGTTATAGCTTGTAGCCAGCAATACACAGTGGCTAAGGAATGTCCAGAAGGCCTTATAATCATGTAGTTATACCTCATGGGAAAAAAAAAAAAGGGGATTGGAATTTGCTGGGTGATAATCCTTTAGTTTTATGCAAAGTTAGTGATTTAGTCTGCAAAATGAGGGAAATGAAAAATACTACAAAAAATATGGGAAGTGGTTCAGATAAATGCTGACATGATGGGAAAAAAAGCTTCTGTTAAAGGTAACTGTTACAAGTAGAAGACAGGCCAGGCATAGTAACACAAGGGCAGAGTGAAAAATATTTCACAGAGGGGGCCTTCAGGGCAAAAGTTCTAGATGTCTGGGTATTTAAATAACAATTACAGTTCCACTACTCAAGAAACATTAAGTGTGTGAGAGGAATCTGTAATGGCTTCAATATTTTACTGTATCAGGTGTGCTAAAATGGACAGTGGAATTTGTACAAACTGAGAACTCCTAACTGGCTTCAGATCAGGGCAGTGTCTAGAAAATATGCACTATGCTTGCAAATAGGTCCTGTGAAATTCAAACAAGATAGACTCGTGGATAAATGGTTAAATATATAATTCACTTGCATTTCAGTATGGCTAATACTATGGAAAAAGCACTGCCAGCAGAAACTCCATCTAAGGATATGGCAAACAATCTCAAAGGTGGTTGTTTTCAATGAACAAATCATCTTACTTGTAACAGCTGAAATTGCAATAGCAGCCCTGTGAAGTACTAGGTTTTCAGCATAACAAAAACTAGAAATATTTTTTAAATTATCTAGAGGCATCTCAGCATTTGAAATTACTTGGAATTTGAAGCCAACTACATCCACATTAATTTGAATGTCTTAAAAATAATGAAAACTGTCATTGAAATAAAATCTGGGCCTTTAGTGATTACTGCCTTAAAAGAAAACATCAAAAAGGGGAGGAAAGATGAGTTTGTGATAAAATTCTATTGAATTTGATTCTGGGCCATGCTGACTACTTTATTAAAGCACTTATTTTTTTAAATATATTTAAACCTTAAGGAAAAGATAAATTACTGTGCATCAGCTTATCATGCAATACATTTCAACACAAGGAATCAGAAGGAGACTCTGGATGTACTCACCTGATCCAGGACAAGAGCAACTGCAAACACCAGTGAGCAAGACTCTCAGACATGATGAGATATCCATTAATGATCTGAAATTATTCTCTGTATGTAATACAGAGCAGATTTACCTGGTTAGTTTTTGTGTTAGCTGTCAAAATTGTGGCAATAGGCTGTGTTTTCTGGTCATGGGAAGAGAACATATCAGAAACTTATTGTTTAGAAAACAAGCATTTGGAAAATATGATCCTCTATGAAAACAATGCCATTTGAAAGAGCAATTGGCCAATAACCCATTCTACAAGAGCAAACTTGTAAAAAGCCTTCAAAGTAAAGCAGGCTCAGACCCATCTAGTTTGACAATTCTACAAAAAAGAGGGGATTACTAAACTGAACTGACACACTTAAGTTTTGACCCAAGCAAATGAAGTAATATATAACAGTGTTCCAAAGTGAAACCCAAAGAACTAGAACACTTGGTGAAACTGGTCCCAAAAGTCATCCATTTCATCATTTTACAGGCGTCACACAACAAGTTGGGAGCTGACACTGTGAAAGCAATGCCAGCAGCAAATGACCCCAATAATAAGAACAGAAGAAAATCCTTCTGCAAAAAATGCCCAAGACAGTAAGGAATCTCAGGTACCTGTTTTAGCAGCCTTTCTATGTACTTAAATGAAAGAATTATTTATAATTAAACAAAGTAAAAGTGGTCATACAAAGATATGTTCATGTGCAGGAGCAGGCCAACACAACACTTTTGTTTCTCGAACACTACCAAGCCATTCTGCAGATCAGCACATTCTGCACAGATAAACTGGCTCAGGTATTTCTGACAGGGCTTTACATTGCAGTACACATTTCATAAGAAATCATAAGAAATGGAAAAGAACAGACAGTTTTCTCTACACAGCCAGCACTGGCCAGCACTTGGAAAGCTCCCCACTCCAAGTGGACGCTGCTGGCAGTCAGAGCAGGAATATGTGACCCTGGGGCCAGCAGACACTCTGGCTAACCTACTGCAGTTGTTTGGGATGCTTATGTTTGCTCCCCAGATCTTCTGACTAAATGTAGCTAGTGAATTATTTTTGGCATATGTGACTGTTCTCCTCAAGCTGGCTTTCCATATGCATTGCTTTACCATTATCCAGATCTTTGCTTTTCTTGTCTCCTTCCTGTGTTTGTATTCCACATGCTTCCCCATGATATTGCACATACCTTCTGTCCTCACTTTGCTAAATCTCTGGCTGTTGCTCTGAAAGTGTCAATAACAAAACAGAAGTTTGTTAGGTCTTATGCCATTAAATAATAAAGATGGTTCTAATGATGTATTTCTTTTAAAAAGACATATAGATGAGTTCAAAATCTGGATAGAGATTTTTTTTTTAAGTTACATATGTCCGTACTATAAGTAGATACTCTAATTTTGAAAACTCAACAGCCTACTTTTTTGTGTTTACAGCTATGTCATTCTGAAGCTTGTAAAAATTAGCAATCCTAACCTTGCAAATTATACCATGTGGATGGACTCCTGGACAGTTCCAGCTTGGAGATCATGTAACTTTGAGGTGCCTATGTTTTTCCTGGTATTACTAAAAAAAAAAAGGTTTTGCAATTAACACATACTTGGGCACTCAGTGCTCTCAGAAAACTCTAGACTGCTGAAAAAAAATTAGTTATGTGTGTAAATTAAAATAAAGATTTGAGCGTCCAAAATTACTCCTCAGGGGAGACAAACCTGAAAATACTGGAATATTACTGATCCAGGATACACAGAGCATTTTTCTTTCCTCCTTGCTTGCAGTTTTCAATTTGATAAACCATTGGAAGAAACCTGTAAGATGTTTTCTTTTGGATAGGTCTATTGCCCTAAATGGAAACATTTCCGTTTTCTGACCAAATCGGAAAAAAACATCCTTTAAACTTTGAATCTCGTCGTTGTCAGTGCAGCAGCATCACTTCACACGAGCAGCTGGTGTGGCTGCTCGGTCCCTCCGGAGATGTGCTCCCTCCAGGGGAAAAAGCAGCTCGAGGGCAGATCCCTGCGTGGGGCTGCCCCGGGAGCAGCGGGTGGGAGCTGCAGTCTGAGCACAGCACGGCCGGCAACGGGAACCGAGCGCCTGGGTACCAGGGGGAGCTGCTCCATGGAGCTACAGCAAGGTAACAAATCCACCAGGAAAGGATGGGTTGGGACAAAAAAACCTTTTTGCTGTTGGAAAATACCAAAAAGAAATATGTGGGCATTTCTGAGCTGAAATGTTTTAACCTCTTTTCTGGGGAAGAAAAAGCAACCTATTGTAAAAACCTATTTGATTTAGGAGAAAAACAAATGTTGATGTATCAGCAATAACCTCTGAAGGAACATCTCTCTTTGGGGTGGCCTTTCTGAAGTAGCCATGTTCCTTCTTATTAAAGAGTAAAGCAAAATAAACTCGTAACTTTTGATGAGTCACTGTAGTAATGCGGAGAAATGTTGCTTTGACTTAAACAGATTATACCCGAGTTCTGTGCTGCTGATTTCACAGGTGACAAAACAAAGGTACTGACTGTCTGCACAGAGCTGCCTGTGCTCACCAGCAAATGCTGAGGCTCATTGCTGACAATGCCAGCACAAATTCGAAGTTGAAATGTTGCTAGGAGAGTAGCACTAGCTTCAGAAAGGTGTGAAGGATATTCCCGGTCATGTTACAATTACTGTATCACAAACTACTGTAATCATTCTGTTTCAAAGCAGAATGCTGGTACCATACTGATGTAAACTGGATCACACTCACTGTCTGAAACCGGATCTAGAATTTCATGTAACTGTTATTCAGGTACAGAACAAAGGTTTAAGTAATATCTTAGTAAGCCTTGATCTTTATAATGCTGTTTTCCAGTGGGAAAAGGCCACACTGAAAAACAGCACATACTGCCTTGCCTTGCTCAGAGAATGCAATGCACAAGCTTTTAAAAAGCATGATTTATGCAGCTTTATCAGAGAAATAAATACATAATCAGCAAGAAATCAGAGTAAAAATCTGCAAGGACACAGATTGCGTATAGTGAGAGGAGACAAATAGTAAAATGAAATTAAAATTCCACTGGTTTATCTTCTCCATGTGTAAATAGATGCTTAATTGTATTTTAATTTGTTTTATATTGCAGAATAGAAAATTTTATCAACTCTGTGACACAGAGTCCTTATAAAATACACAACGTGAACATTTCAAAGAGTTTGACTGTTTTTTAAAAGCCATTTGAATATCAGTAAGTATCTTGTAGCAAGTTTGTGAATATTCAGGCATACCTGAATTCAACAAAACTTTTACACATAGATGTTGTTTTGCTTTCAGTGTAATTTAATAGGTCTTTTGGGATCTGCCGTGTTTGAACATCTGGGAAACATCACATGTTGTCTGTTGATCAATGAGGCAACAGGAAAGGCATGATGTGACACAGATGTTAAATATGGCAGCACTCCATAGACCAACTGGATCACAAATGGCAATGATCAGACTTTGAAAAATCTGATTAAGATTCATTGACTGGATAAAATTCAACTGGGTTTTTATTTCCCTTAAATTTCCTAACTGGTCTTACAATAGTATTATAGTGGGTGTTATTGTGGTCAACGAACTATTGCAAACTGGCTTATTTGGAGGAACAAAACGATGTAACTGAAGACAAGGACTTTTACTATCAAATACTCTACAGGAAGATGAATACAACTTGCCAGATCCCTGCTGTCTCATCATGAAGATTAATGTCTACTACTGGATAACTCTGCCACTTCTCGTAAAATAAAGAATATATAAAGCAAATTTATTGCATTAGTTTAAGCCTCTGTTAATTGACTCACTGTCACTAGAGCAAGAAACCTTTTTCTCTCTCATATGCAAAAGGGGAATAGTGTGTATGAATTCCTTTAACTGTTACCCAGGAATGCCACCTCCTGGCTATGTACAGAAATGCCCTTTGAGAGGGGGAAAAAGCAGCTTTCATTCCATAGTTTCCATAAAACCATTTCAATTAAATATATGTTCAAAATACATGAAACACAGACGTGCCTCCTGTCAGACTTCCTATCTTGCTCGTTGAAATGTAAAGGTACTCAGATATTTACTTTTCTAAAGAAATGGTGTGGTTTAAAATAATAAACACACCTGACATTGACTTTCTGTAGCAACAACCTTATAGTTGTTGTATTTGAAGGTAGCAGCTGAATCAATATCATGAATGAAAACCTGACCTTACTGAAGCTGACAGGACTTCTGCCACTGACTTCAGTGGGGCCTAAACTTTCAGCCTGTATTTTTTGAAAGTTGCTCCTATGAAGTGGGTTTGAATTGTCAGGAGCTTTAAAGGAAACCGACATATATTCTTCTGCAGTTCAGTGGGCACAGGATTATAAAGGGGAAACTGGTTGAGCAAAACAATGACAGTAAAGGTTTTCAGAGTCAGAGATCTCTCCTTCCCTATGATCAGATCAGATTAGCTGCTGCTTTTGTTGCTTGAATTTCTGTAAAAATAGCCTTAGAGTTGTTTGGTGTTGCTAGTGCAGGAACATGCTCCTTGAAGCAATCATATCATCACGCAGCAATGGACTCCCAAATCAAAGCAGAATTCTGCTCTGGCTGCTAGGATGACATACAGACAGCAGGGTAAACAAGCCAGGGATTTTCTCTCACCTGGAAAGCAAATAAGCATTTCTCCAGTACATGAAGAACACTATTTGGGCAGACAGCAGAAAAAAGCCCCTGCAATTACAGATTACTTTAACTCTACTGCATTTAGCTTTTGCCTTTTTTTTTTTCTTCTTCTTCTTAAATATTACAGCTGTGTGATCTCTTGCAGACTTAAATTCTCAAGTTCATAGGTAAAAATAGTTTCAGTGAACCCAATCCTACACTTAGATATTTCAGAGGGAAATAGGTTCTTTTTGGTTCTGTCCATTCAGTTGCTTTACTGTGTTGAGCATAAAAGAGCAGAAATGATAATGCAAGCTGACAAATCACCCTTAATGGGGACACTGGACTGCTTTTAATTTGACAAATCTGTGACTCTAATATTTTTTAATGCTGTCAATAGGCAGTAATTTCAAGGATTCAGTGGAACAGCATCTATTGGAAGAGATTAAAAAATAGTGAATGCTGTTGTATCTTAATAATGGATATCTGACATGTTTGATAAACATTTTCCTTATAATTAAAAACGTTCTATCTAAATACAGAAGACACAGGAGGGAAATTATGATTTTTATTCTTTCTCCTTTTTAAAGTTTTATTAATTGCAATGAGTTTTGATAGGCTGCAGATGTGTGGGTCTTCTGCAATAAATAAAAATAGCAGGAAGATTTATCAACTCTCCTTTCTTACTCCCTTCTTTGGAGGAAGAAATTAAAAGACAGGGATTAAATTGAGATTAAGCTGTATCTCTGCTGTTCCTACAGTGCCATGCTTGCTTGTCTTTCCTGATGTGTCATCTTGAAACCATGACCCAGGCACTGATACATGGAAAGCAGGTACTCAATCCATCTTTACAAATGTCCACAGAGTTTGTTGTTTCTCTCGGCTGCCTTCTGAGAAAGCTGTGAGAAGCCATTTATAATTTTGACATGTACACTAAATTTTGACATATAATAAGTAATGGAAAGCACATTTGTGAATCCTGCTCTTTTTTTTTTTTTTTCAAATTTGACTTAAAACATTACAGGGCTTCTAGGATTCTTAAAGTACTACACTTTTTCTTAATGAGGGTAATTATGACTAGGATGCCAAAGAAATGACTGTGTGTGTTAGGTGACTTTGTAGGGTTTTTAAGAGGAAGGCAGGGTTGAGGAGATAACTGCTCAAGGGAAAAAGAGAAAATTGTTCAAGCATGAAACTGTTCCAACAATTTGCTCAGATATTAGTGATACTATCTTCTATCTGTAGATGGCAGTGATCTCCCACTGCCTGCTTCAGGGGGAAAGGAGAATGGTGGTGGTGATGAAACACTAAAATTGAAACCACTGTGCAAAACAGATGTGGGGAAGAGAAGTCATAAGGTGTGGGAAGGTATATGCCTTATAGTATTTCATCCGTGTGATGAGAAGATGTGTCGTGCCATTTAGAATCTATAAATTTCTGCACCAAAGGATTTTGATGCCAAATTCCAGAATATTGTGCTTTGAAATTTATCTATGATTAAAACCCTTTGTTGGCTTTCTGGATTTCTTGTGCACACCTTAGACACGTTTCATTATTTTAAATACATTTATTCAAATAATAGCTGCTCTTTTCTTTCCAAACCCCTCTGGGTACTTAGCTACCTCCTTCATCAGTTGCTGAGCAGGTCTATTACCCTGTTTAATTTTTAGCTGTTATTCTCTTGACACTTGCATTAGTTTTCACTTTCAGTCAAATAAAATGCAGTAAACAGTGTGTAGGTCCATTGGGGTGTACTTGAGTGAAGGGTGTGATGTGAAGCTCACTGAAAGCAAAGAGTTCTCATTAATTTCAGCAGGCCTATGATCTTGCCTCCCAAAATCTACCTTGCTTGGTGACCAGCAGAGAGACTCTTCAAAATGTAACACAAAGGCTCTATTTTCAGGTGTGGCTTGGTTTTATCTTAGTGGTTGGGCCTGAAGAATTCCAAAATACAATACTTTTCATGAAGATCAGACTACAAAAACTACATTTTTGAAGTTCTATTTCAAGTGTCACATGGGCTCCTAGCATCAGATTTTAAATGGAATCTAGACACACAAATGCAGATGAGGGGCCTAATAGGATTTCAAACACCATCTAAAGAGCATTTTAAAATTTCCTTCTGAAGTTTATAAATAGCAAGGAGATTTTGGGTATTGTGGGGATGAAGATGCCTACAGTGCATGTATATGCAAAGTGGACACAGAGAAGTACCTAAGCCAGTTATTTCTTAAGAGCCATCGTTTTTAGAAGAAAGTGTATCACTGCAAAGAGAAGAAACCTCAAAATCATTCATCTGCTTCTGAGGCAGCTCAGCCTTGTGTAGCTGTGATGAGCATTAGAGTGGCTTTGAGCCATTCCTCAGCAAACCATGAGCAGCTATCTGCTTCATGTCCTTCTGTTTAACATGAAACCATTCCACTCCTTGCTGCTGAAGGAGGCTTTGCAATATCAGCACACCTGAACTGCAGCCACTGCTGTTTCACTGCAGTCGAGCACAGGCTTGTCATTAGCATGACCAGTGGCAATCCTGACCTCTAGTGCAGAAAGACAGCATAAATTACTGTGCATTGCCTAAATCCTTTTTTTAGAGCTTAGCTGGGAGTTTTGTCCATCTGCACAGGAATGTGTCATCCAGTATGTTCTGGAGCAAAAAGGACATCCACTCTTCATCCCAAGAGCAGGCTTTCCACACATTCCAGTAGGAAGATAAAACCATCCACCTGGCATCCCTGGATTTATGGGATTCTATACAGGAATCCCACATTTTCGCCTCTGAATTTTGTCACCTCTTTCTTGCCATGCCAAATAGCTTTTCCTCTTCTTCACTGACCACACTCTTCAGTTCCTAGAAAAGTAGCAGCAGTTTCTCTAACTGATCTGTCATATTGCTTAACCTGCAGTTCTAAAAATGAATTTGCTTTTTTTAATGAGTGAATGGTTGATCTTTACAGTCCATTGTCAGAAAAAAATGATCCATTAATCCATTCCCAGTATGCAGTTTCACAATATGCACTCTCAACAACAACAAAGCAAAAAAACCAAAACCAAACAAACAACAAACCCCCCACCAAAAGAAAAGCTATCAAAAAAAAAAAAAAACCAAAAGAAAACACCAACAAAAAATATGAAAGGAAGGGAAAGGGCAGCTAAGGAATAGTGTGTACCCTTATTGCCTATTATTTACAGATCACACATGTCTATATCCAGACTTGCCTTTTACCTCACACCACTGGCAGGGCACAGTACAGTAAAATTAATTTTCTTAACCTACTTATATTGTTCTCCCTCCAAAAAAGACTATTGTGAGATATTAAATAAAATCTAGGTTTAATATCTCCACTCACATTCGAAATGCACACAGTAAGATCCCTTCTTTGGGAGTTACTTTTGGTCACTTCACAAAAATGTCAACACTGGAATTTTGCAAAAAACTCATTTAGTAAGCTGTTGGCTAAGTTTGCTGTAGATACACTTCCAAGATTATTTGCAGCTTGACCTCAAAGTGTGCAGGACACTTTGTAACTCTCCCATAGCTTCCAGTGACGCTGCCTGACTCGCAGTGCTCCTGTCTATCCTTCCTCCCTTCTGCTTCTTCCCATTCCCATTCTTTCGCTCCCTCTCTTCATCTCTCTAATTCATTCCACATGCCCTTGAATATGTACCATGCAGGCTGCTGTTTTGCATTCAACATTTGTTTATCCTGGGACTTATCACAGTATCTGAGAATCTCATAACTTTCACAGATTTTTATCCTCTTGAAGCCTTTGTGAAACAAGGAAGTGTGTGTCAATTCACAGGTGGGGAGTGGTCACACTGCAGATTAAGTGAGGTGCTCAGAGCCCTGCTTAGCCGTGGGAGCTCTGTTCAAGTATTTCTTGGCTCCTGATCTGCTGTATAGATTGAACATTCCTGTCCAACTACATCTCCTGCAGTGCACCACAGTCTCTTCTCAGAGTGAGGACAGGCCATCACTCCAGCATTTTTGGCTTCTGGGAGATACCAATTGGCTGGGGAGGCTCTTCTTACATTAGAACAGGGACCTGAGACAAAAATTCAGAAATTTCAGAAAACCCCCATTGTGACTTTTCAAAATCAAAATTAATGGATGGGTAGAAAAGAGAATGTGTGTGGGAATGGGTTCAAGCATCTGACCTCTATTTCCATTCCCCCAAAAGAAACCAAAGCATCCTAAAAGAAAAAAAANAAAAAAAACACACCAAAAAAAAAAAAAAAAAAAAAAAAAAAAGAAAAAAAAAAACATGCAAAGCAGATATTTTACACATAAACAGTTAATGATCTAAAAATGTTGGCTTCTAAAGAAAATTCTGTAATGGCCCTAATTGTATTATAGACTGGAAGAAAAAGCACATAACTAAGATATCATGAGAATTATCTTTTCCTTCTCATTTCAGAGTATCTGCTGTAGATGTAGCCAGCATGCTTTTTTGCAATAAAATTCACCTACCTGTACACCCACACTGTAAGTCTCTTAATGCTGGTTCTAAATTAATTTTTTTTTTTTGAGTTATTAAAACATGGGACTGTGTATCCATGCTTTACAACTCAAAGAGGAAGCTTCCAAAGCAGCGAAAGGAAGGCTCACACAAGGACTGAGGCTGGCAACATGTGAAATTTGGGTGCCAGGTTATTAGGAATTCTGATTTAGCCATGATGTGAAACTCCACAGTGAGCTCTACAAATAGCTTTGCTGATACTGAGGTAGTGACCTCTGAGGCTTTCATGTGACTGTGCTGCCAATGGGTTGTCTGGTCCACCGGGGTGCCGCTTTCCTTTGATTTATCTTTGAGTCTGAGGAATTTTTTTTTTTTTTTTCTGTAGTAAGAAAATCCTATTTCAAATTCATTATTAGAGCTGGCCCCAGTGGATAAATCCTAGTAACTAGATATTTATTTTACATGGATATATGTACTGACTTTAAAACATGCCTCATGCAGATAGATGCCTGGTTTTCCTTATTCATTAAGGGAGATGGGGAAGGCAAGAAAAAGGGGAATATATAATAGCTCACTTACCTGAGAAAAGCTGTGCAGCTGGGTGTGATCTGTTGTATAAGGCAGAAAATATGCATCTAATCAATTGCACTCTCTTGGAACCTTAAAAAAATTGGTTAATAGCAAACATTATCATACAAACTTGGTGATTAAATAAACATTCTGATCACTCCTGCACTTTTCTGCAGACCACATACAGTCACCATAAATGAAGTAAAAAAAAAAAAAGAAAAGAAAAAGAACAGAAAAGTAACAAATTAAACGTTTGTGTAAAACTACTCTGGTAGTGAGCCCATATCTCCTGTTCTCCAGATTTGAACTGCTTTGCCTGGTGAAAATGTTTCAAAACTGACATGCACAAAGAGCCTGCATTCTGCTGCAAGCATAACTTCCACTGAGCTGTGTAAAAATAAGGCAAGATACAATGTCAACACTAAGAAGAAAAGGTTAAGTTACAGTTCTTGTAAATTTGATGGGTATTGCATAAGAAAGTCTTTTTTCAGTAAATCAGTTTAGTGCTATTTCCTTTTCAGCATTAAAAACATTGCAGTAAAATTGAAAGTTTCTAGATCTATCACAAAACGGTGAAAGTAGCCTTTCTACAGTCTACAATAGATATTTTAAATCTTTTCAGAAATCTCATTGGGGGACTTAATCTGTGTGCTGAAATTTTGCTGAAATTGGCTCTATTGCCTCTATGCCCAACTGTGGCTAAAGTCACCCACAAAACCAGAGATGTGTTTTAGTCCCTGCTCAATGTCTGATGCAAGAATAAGGAGAGTAGTGTCATCTCCACCCTCACAGCAACTGCAGCTGCTCACTGCACCGTCAGATGCTGTGCAAGGAGCTCAGTCCAGCCAGTTTCAAGGAGTTTGTTTAATGCTAAGCACTAACAAAAATAAACTGTATTAGCTGGTTATACTCTGAATATAACACAAAGGCTATTGCACCTAACTGGATTTTCCTCCAAAACTTCCCCCAAAATTACCTTTTGCACAAAGGAAGTCAGCAATGCAGTCGGTGTGCAAAGGCTGGGAGTCTCCCACACCGAGCTAGGCTTGAGACAATGCTGCTTACTTCCATGATGGGGTTTTTCCTCATATTTTTACTCTCTGAGTATTTTTGTTATTCTATTTTTTGCTTCATAGTTTCAGGTACATAAATACATGGAAGCATTTTACAGGAGTTCCAAAGCTTCCTGAGAAGTGGCTGACCTTTATAACTCTTGGAGTGTGTGCAGTTAATTGAAAAGTTCTCCTCTTGATCTATTTTCTCTAAACATAGGAAAAAATATCTGTGTGAAACAGAACCCCATCCAGGTATGTGTGTAAACTTGAGAGGAGAATGTAAGAGAGTTATTTATAAAAGGATGAAAATATTAAGTATTATTTAGTGCCAACTTTATTCTTGGTTCTTATCTGTTCTTACAAGCAGCACTCTGTTCTTAAATGGAAGAAGCAATTTGAAGCCACAGCATCTGAGCTACAGTAATTTTGATATAATGGCAATGAAAAGATGCCAGCAAAGTACCTTTTATGTGTGTGTTAAACTTAGCTTTGGTTGACAGGGTGCCCACTGCAAAACATACACAATACCTATAGGAATGATAAACAGAGCTTTCTCCAAAGAAGATTTTATTCACTTCTGTTGTAACTTAGTTATTAATTTAGTGCATAATTTAATCTATCAATTCCTTATCTATAAAAGGGATGCATCAGGACTTCTGGGAGTCTTGTCCAGGCACATTTCACTGTCTTCTGAGAGGAGCTAACCTGCGATGGGTGTTGCTCCACCCCTGCTCCTCCACAGCCCTAGTCAAGACTGGGGGCTCAAACTGTAACTATTATATCCAATATAATATGAAACATTAATTTTATTATGGTAGCTGCAGGCATTGAGATTTTAAACAAGGAATAAAAAACCACTACTGTTTGACATATAAAGAATATTAAGGAAAGAGTCCTGGAAATGCTTTGAAATACCTTAGTAATATTTTCTGCATCTCTACTCTAGACACATTTACTACAATCACGTCTCTCTTTAAGTCTTGTAAGCTAACACCATCTTATTAACTTTTAATATATGAAAAATACGCACTATAGAAAATGCAATGTTACTAATGAGGTAAAGATCTCCCCCCTCACTGTTATTTCCTGTCCATCTCCGTGGTAAGTAACCATGTATCTTTGTATATGGACATGTACAAGATAAGTGAAGCAGCTACTTACCCATCTCCAGTCCCAGTGGACCTTGATTAGCCAGTAAAAAGGCAGAGGCCACATCAAACCAATGCTCTACAGAACAAACCCAAAGAAGTGCATTAAGATTCTGCCCTTGTAATGCCAGCTAGGGAGATTTTCACACATGGGGAATACTGAATAGGACCTTCTAAAGCTAAAAGATCCTGCAATCACATTTTGTCCCATCAACTAGTAGTTCCCAGAAAGATAAATACAAAGAAATCTGCAGTAAGAACATAGAGAAATACTCCCAGAAAATATCTCAGACTTCTAAATCACAGCAATGTTCCCTTTGTTAAAAAAGCAGATGAAAAGTATTTGCTTGTTAAACACTGCATTCATAAAAGAAAACTTTTCTTTGCTGAGGATTGTGCACAGCTTTCAAGCACTTTTCTGCAAGCCAAATACAGACATAAATTTTTTTTCTGATACAAAATGTAACCCCTCTGCAATCTAATCAAAAGTTAGACTGCCAGATCCCAAATGATACTAAAAAAAAAAAAAAGGTCACATTAAATTTCCAAGGGTCATTATTAAAAACATGTGGAATGTTCCCTCCAGTACCTTTGGAATTTAATTGCACACTGTCTGGACACTCCAAGTATTCCTCATAGGCAAGGAACAAAACATGCTGATGTCTGAGGCCACACTGAAAGCACACCCCTGCTTCCCCCTGCCTATCCTCTTGTCCCTGGCCCTCCTTACCCTTCTGGCCAAACACTAAAGACAACCAGGTAAGAAATAGCATGATCATGGAGGAGTGCTTGAAAGTGCTGTTAAAAACAGATTTTCTCAAGAGTAAGAAGGAAAACTCAAGAAAATCTGGCTAAAGTGACTGGTCCAAATTTAAACAAAACCCACCCAAAGCAGCAAACCAGGCAGAGCAAACCAGGCTCTGAATTAAAGCCAACTCATGTGAATTTCAGGTCAACCAATGGCTAATAGCAGCTCCACAGGGATTAGAAGCACTGCCTGCTACTGAACTGAGCAACCCCAAATGTAAACTCACTCATCCATTGAAGTCATGTTGAACATCTACTGGAGCATGACTTAAATCAATACATAGAATTCCAGATAAACTGGTGAAAATTGGTTCAGCAAATGTATCCAGCAGAATTAAATTATCCAGATTTAAATCATATCAGGGTATCTCCCTGATACCTCCTACCATTTCAACTTTTCTGGAAAAAATTATCCAATACAAAACTTGCGGCACTTCCATGAGCTTTAGATTTCCTGACCTCCAGCGAGAGGGAGGCTTATTGCAGTTTCCCTGAAAGTCTAAAAATGCATCTTTTTTTGGAATGGCACATTGAGCATTTCGTCACCATCCAAAGTGCAGTGGTGTCTGTGCTGAAATTTAGTTTCCATAAATTAAATAACATCTGGTAAGTGCCAAGAATATCAGGGGATGTCTATCCATACGATGTTACAGCATCCTTGTTCTGGTTTACTGATCCTTAGTTCCTAAGATTAGCCTGTTGGAACTATCTAGAGGGGTTTATTTATAAGCTCTAGTATACTTGTTCATAATTTATCTAAAAATCATTCCAATAATTTCTTTTATAAATCAATTAGCTTCTACTGATTTCCTTCCAATTTACAGTGAAATATCTTCTGCCTGTTGTTCTGCTGCTTATTTAAGTTGTGTAAATGTCCTTTAAATCTAGTTCTTATGCTGTAGGATGATGCCCTGAAGTCATTTTTCAATACCAAATTTATTTTAAAATTCCCTTCAAAAGTTTAGTAATAGGACGATGAGAAATCAATTAGGGCCATGTTGCTGAATTAGGAATTATTATTATCTTAGCTTTGCTTTGAAACAAACAGAAGGAATATGCAACCAAACAGATGAAAATACCATCCATAAGGAAATAATTTCAAAAAGGTAGAACTGGCACCAACGTACAGACTGCTCTGTGGAAACATATTTCTGAGCTTAAGGAAACTTGCTGGGATGTGGGTCACTGGGTTAGAAAGAACTGTGTTAGCAAAAGAATGATTATTGTCTTTCTAATTTAATATACTAGACAATTAGGGGAACTTGATTTCAACAAAATGTTTCTGATATTATACAGCATGGAATTATGCACACTGCAGCTAAAAACAAGTGAAATTCTTAACAAATAAAGGGGGAGAAATGTAAATCCATCCTCCGTGCCCTATTTCTTCTGCCTATGTACCACACAGTGGCAACTCTGCAAGGACATAATATACAAAATGTATAAATATAGCCTCTGCAAGAGCACTACACAGAAACAATATATTTTAAAAGCACAAATCAAAATTTTAATCTCCCTCTATGTTTCTTATTTAAAAAAAAAAAAAAGGAAGATTTGAAGACTTCAAAAAATAATGTAATGATATCTTAAGAGAAAAATCAGCTCACTGTAAAAGACTCGGTTAAACTTTAAAATATACAGCCAGAAGTCCTGAAATATTTTACGGTTCACCACCTAACATAAAACAACAACATAGAAAGACAGCAGCAAACACACTCTGCTGCCTTAACAACCAAATCTGTTCACGTAAAATAAATCCATGCCATGAATGCTACACTGGGTTAACAGACATGAAAATCAACAAGTTCCCTCTCCTAGGCAAGAATCCCTTGTAGCTCCATGCTACAGGCCCATTGCAGGAAATTAATACTGCCATAAGAAACTTCAGATGGCATCACAGCAGCATTACATGGACATTTGAAATAGGCTGGAATGGAAGTTTATTCCCAATGAGTACTACTGGGTATTCCTACTGCATGGAAGGCTTTGGTTTTGAGTACCTCGTATTTGGATTATGCTTCCCCTTGCAAGGCTCTGTGATCTCACAGTGTATGATTACAGGCATCCATAAGTGGTAAGGATGATGTGATATTTAATTCAGTGTAGTTAGGGAATAAGATCCATATTTTACCAGTGAAGGGACTGAGATACAGACTGGTTAAGGAGTTTGACCTAGAAAATTGCTCAGCAGTGGGTGCTGAACATCTTTCTCAGGCTCCACAGCTGTGCCTTAGCCAAATGCTTTGCCCCTACTTGGTGTTCAGACCACAACTCACTGACAGGGTCACAGTACGCTTTTGTTCGGAGTCTCACCCTAAATACATGTGAAATTAGAGGTAAAATTCCCACTTTTTGAGTCTGCAGAGACAATTTTGTAAGGCATTTTGCCTCAAAATTCCTTTCACTGACATTTAAACTTCTTTATCTTTTTCCTAGAGCGGAAGACAATCCTACCTCAGTATAAATTGCTACGCAGGAGAAAAGCAGTAATTTCTCTTTGTCTCTGCATGAAATCACTTCTGCTTGGTTATTCAGATACAACTGCTATATACTTACAGGCCTAAATAAAACTACTGATATATTTCAAACAAACTGGTAAAGTTATTTTAATGTTGCTTGTATAGACACGAAAATCAGATGCACAGGTAGTTCTGCTCACTACAGGTGAAAGGCTGCAGATGGGTGTATGTTTTAAAACTCACTGGGATTACTGAAAAAAAAAAAAAACTTGCAAAGATTTCAGCTGTCACTAGATCAAGCCTGTGGCCAACAGGGTGAAACTGAAGGTATTCAACTTCCACAAAGCTGCAGGGACACTTAATCACTAATGAATGATCTGGTCCACCTTGGGCAGCTGGGAATTTTGTAGTAGCCCTCACTATAGCCAGCATTTTATATGATTTCTCTTTTCTTTGGAAAGTCCCCCAAAACCTTAAATATTTTTATATAAACACAGTCCCTTCTGCATCATCTGACTTCTGAATCAGCTCCTCAAAGAACACTGCATTGGCAGTAGGTGCTGTGCACAGAATAATCTTTGTTCTCTGCCATATGCCCCATGTGGTATTTTAAAAAATGACTGATTGCTGCATGATTGTTCTGTTTTCCCCTGTAGCTCTTGGGCTATATATCTTCAGGTGTGTTAAGGTACCATGGTACGATGCCAGACTAAAGTTTGCTTTAAACAAACTCCCAATAGCTCTGATATCACTTTTAATTTATATTCTAATTTCTAAATTCTAGTTGCTCCCTTGTGACTTTTTTTTTTCCACAAGCGCATCTGGAGCAGAGCAGCAGCTCTGTGCAGGAAGCAGCCATGTGTATGGAATCACACCCTGCTGTGTGACTTGTGTCTCACTGCAACCTGACCTCTTTCACCAGAGTGGCCAGTTGAGTCCCACGGGTTCTGGGCAGTTCTTACTGTTTTACCTAAAGCAAAAAATTCCTGGGAGTGTCCACAAATCTGAACCGGCATCTGTTCTTTTCCTGTTGTTTCTTCTTTGAAAATATAAACAGAATGTTAATTACGTTGCCCTGATTTTATCCTGCTGCTCAGTTTGTTTCCTTTCAACTTCTGAATCTATTACCACCTGCCAATTTGTCTAATCCTCTATTCTGGCAGATGTAAGGTTTTAGCTGAGATTCCTGCAATGATCCTGAAGGAAAACGAGCCATATTCCACTAGGTCAACAAAACTCAGAAAGACAAATCTGTTACAAACATTATTTCATTGTTTGCAAAAACTGGAATCTACACACAGAAACTTATTTCATAATTTTGTTCATGGATGCATTCTGAGGAGCCTGATGATCTCTCACATGAAAGAAAGTAAGTCACAAGATTTCTGCCACCAATACCTTCAGCGTCCTTTTCGTTTTTGTCACGTTTTGTCCTTAAATGAATAATAAAATAAAACTTTAAATAATTTGGAGATCCTTCCCTAGTTCTCAGCACACACACAGAAGGAAAAAAGCTGAATCAGCGTATTCACACGTGCTTAACTCCGTAATTATGTGTTGTGCTAAATTAGAGAGCTGTGCTCAGGTTTCATATTACAAGGACTACTTTAATTCTATATGGGGAGGGGGGGCAAAAAGAATATTTTACACTATATTTTAATAAATAATTAATATTAACCTGCATGTATTAAATAAAGGTTCAAACTTGCACAGTGCCGTAAGCTCCCACTGGATGGTGTTTATCGACTTGCAAAATCAGGATCTGGTACGATGGTATTTGGAGAGCACTTCTGTTTCATACTGTGCCAGGTCAATATTGCTAACTACAGGTGTTTAAAAAGCATAAAGTGGTCCATCTAATATCAAAAGATTAGCTTTATGCTTGCCAGATCTTTAAAAAATAAATAAATAAATTTGGGGCTCTGCTTATTTGCCTTCTGGTTTTTGATACTCCAGGGTTCAGCTGGCTCATGTTTTCATGTTTTATCTCTAACCATAAAGGCGAGAACTCTTTTTTGATGGAAGCTAAAGTTTGCATCTACTCACTAGCCTGCAGGAGCAGACTTTAAGAAAACATCAAATACCATTAACACTCATGGGAAAACCGTGAAAATGGGCTATGCTGGTTGATAACTTACTAATTTACAAATTTTAGTAATAGACATTGGTGCTTTGAACTACTGATGTGAATTAGCCAGGTTCTACTACTTACTTAATAGTCTGTGTTCCTTGTGGCATTGAAATTATTGTGGCTTAGAAACCTACTCTACAACTGAGCACGGCGCTGCTTGCCATGTGAATCTGGAACAGATTTACTCGTAGAGCAATGGGGGTTTTACATTTTGTGCTGGAATAGAAAGAGTATTTAAGACTCGATTGAGTATCTTTAGACCAGCTACTCCAATTGTTTCAATAATGAAACTGCTGCTTTCCCCTCCTCTTATAGTTCTTGGCCTCCAACAAGAAGCTCCACAAGGTGCAATTTCATGTCATGGCTTTTCATTGTTTGTTATTTGATGGATGAGACACAGTCAGAGGCGTTTTGTGAGCCATTTTTAAGAAGGAACTGTAAACCCCTGAACATCTACATCTTTTGGTCTCTCTTAAATACAGGAGATACTGAAACAAGTGACATGGCGTAGATTGGTGGGAGAAATGAATAACTGAGTAGACAAGAACAAATACACACTTGGGCTCTATTGCTGATGTATCACAACATTATTCCAGTAAGGAACTTCTCCAAAGCACTAAGGGCTCAATTTGAAGGCTCGCTTCCCAGCCATTTTTGCATCTGGCTAGATTAATTGCCTCAAGAGCTGAAAAAAAAAATAAAGACCTAAAACTTTTGGGCCCATTTTTTTACCCTGTGTACTGTGAGAAGAGTAACTGAGTTCTTTTCTTTCATAAACTGATTTAATGCTTTAATTGGCTGTTGGATGATGTAGAAAATATAAAATCTCATTCTATGTCTCATACCTTACGGCCTATGAATCCATCAGTTCAATCGAGACTGCCGTGGCCACCACAAAACAAAATTAGCTGAGAATGAAAGGGAAAACCTTTTTCTCATTATCTGTTAAAAATCTCTTGTGTTGCTAAGTAGGTATAGTAAATAGAGAAGAACTACACATAAACCCACCTAATTTAAACATGGTGCTTTTATAGATTGAACTAATAATAACAAAAGCATTTCAAATTATGAGTTAATTAAATGTCTAGATATTCTCTTTACTGTTGCATTCATATTTACACAATTTTAGGATTAACAAACTGCCATGCTTAAAATTCCTATTGAGGTACCAAATCACTATTTATGCACCTCATACTGTGACAGTGCTTTGTGAAGCAGTCTCAGAATTTATGCCTCTATTGATAGGTGTAACATATTTGTTTCTAATGATCTGTGATTACTATTAACAGCTGAATAAGCAGAAAAACTATTCAGGCACCTAATAATATGCAAATATTTAATATTTTAAATATTAAGTGTTCTAAGAATCAGTTAGTGAAAACCCTGGTACATTCAATTCATACAGAATTATTTCACTTCGAGTCAACTCATCTTTAGTTCACCTGATTGCCTCTGCTGGACTCGCTGGCTTTGCAGCCAGACATCTTTAGCAAAATGTGCCATGGTCCATCACTGAAATCACATTTGAATTTCTGGTTATATCCGAGACCTTTGGTTGCTTATTTCATACTGTCCATGCTAACACAATTATTAGTAATTTTATATGGGTATTATATTAGTAAGGTTTATGCTTCCTTACATTATTATAAAATCCACACTTGTACTTTATAAGAAAGTAGGACACTTCTGGAACACTTATGTTTGCATGAAGTCAGCAGAAGTTTGGAATGGGCAGAATGCAGGTTTGAGCTTTTGCTTTAGCAAATGTTAATTACACAGGTATTTCCTGCACAAGGAATTGCTCTCTCAGAAATACAGAGTTGTGTTTTGAGAGTCAGTATTTTTAAGAATTTGGGTTTTTGCTTTCTTAATCAAAAAGGATTTTTTTTCCCTCAAAGTTTGTTTACTGCTTTGGTTTTTTTACCCCCTGAAGTACATTCCCAAGATTTTGATTTTCAGTCTGGAGTCCTACTGGGTTTAGAATTTCACTGAATATTTGAGAAGTGTCCTGGCCAAGGAAGGCTTGCAGAACTGGACATTTTTAAACACCAAAGTATTTTTAGTTGCAAATATTAAAAAAATGCACTTGCAGCTGTTCACACAGCAGTGATTGGAGTGGTTGGAGTACTGAAGAATGCTGATACCTTGATATGTTTTATGAGTGTAATGTAGCTGTGCTTCAGGCAGAAATTCTTCAGAAGAATGAGGAAAAAGAACACGAAGTGGAACTGTTTAAATTTTAAAAAAAGGACTTTTTTTAAAAAAAAAGGGGGACAGAAAAAATACTGGAGTTCTTATAGCACTGCAGTGGAAATATATTTTCATTTGGGTACACTGTGCACTGCTGTTTTCATTAAAATTATCTCAAATAAATGCCATAACATGAGAATTACTCAGGATACTGGTTCAGAACTGATTTGGTTTCTTTTTTTTTATACTGCTCATGCTTATCAAGCCGTCAATTGTGCTCTTTGAAAAAACGAGTGTGAGAACACAGGCAAAACTAGATTTTCCAGGGGGCTTATAGAATGTAATCTGCATGTCTACTTCCCCAGTGCCCTCTTCCACGTTTCCTTCGACCCATCTGAAAGGAGCACCTGCATTTCAGCACAAATGTGCTCTACTAAAACCCACCCAACCCCAACAGCAACTTCGTTGTGCATCTGATCAGTGTCCCACCAAGCCCAGCAGCCCTTCTCCCAGAAAAAGCCAGTATTGACTACAGGGTTTTGAAGCCAAGCAATTGATTTCAGGCTGCAAAGACCTCCTGAACTGTAGCTGGCAGTTTCCATGCAGTCTTAGACAAGCTGGTTTCAGACTTCAGAGATTTAAGACATAGCAGTTGGTTCAGAGAAATTTGTTAACGTTTAGGTGTTTTACACAAATAAAAGTCTCAAGTTTAATTTATTTTTACTGATTTTGTTTGATTTCTGTAATACCTGCTTGGAAGAAATCATGACTGCCATGACTGAGCACTGACACTAATTAATAACTTCCAGTGCAGTATACATCAAACACTGCAGTTAAAGAAAATCTTCTGGTTTATTTGCTTTTATTTAAGGAAGAGAACACATAAAATAACTGAACCCTGTAAATAAAATAAAATTATAAATTAAGATAAAATACCACCCTTTTTCTTTTTCTCTATAGCCTCATGCATTCCTTTCAAACATGAAATAACTTCTGAAGGAAGGATGGCTGTGGTGAAAATCAATATTTTTCCTCTAGCTGAGCCTACTTCAGAGAAAAGTCAGATCCTGCCTATGCCCTCTGCTTGCATCTAAAAATTTTAGGTTTCATTCCCTGTGGTAACTATCATAACTATACAGCTACTTCATACAGTATATATTGACTTTGTAAACTGTGGTGGTTCTCTGGTGCGGGGATCAGTATTCTGGACTGAGCATTCAAGTGTGGAAACAGGAGAAGTCTGACATGTTATTAGATGCGTCCTTACTCATGCTCTTTGTAAGACTTCCTACATATCCCTGGATAGAAAATCAATGGTTACGTATGAAGTGTCTGTGGTTACCTATTGGAAAGCAGCAATATGCTGCTTGAGCTTGTGAAAGGAGCTTGGCTTCCTTATTTAGCAATGAAGGACTGCAAAAGACAAAACCAAAGTTGACTAAATAATATAATAGTGCTTAGTTTATTACAAGAAGCACCAAAAGACACAATGAGCAGGAAGTGAAGACCTACATACGAGCAGTCTGCTGTTAACTGCAGCATAAAGATTTGCCTTTGAGCAGAGCAGAATCTACTGCTTCTGCCAAACAAGAAAAAGTTAATGAGGTAATGTAACTGAAGCTTAAAGAAAAGTGACTGCAGCGGAAAAGTGAATTAGAGACAAGAAAGGTATTTACACACAAGAATTATTAATAAGCCTCAGAACTTAATATAAGCTATGTACAGTGTTTGCACTATTCTAAGTTTCAAAATATCATTAAACAATATAGTAATTTTTCAGTAGAACTTTAGTTAGGAACAGGGCCTCATATAATTATCAAATAAGACATGATTTCCTGCTCCAAAGAGATTTCTATCTAACTGTCAGTCAAAAGAGCCAGACAAAAATATATTCCTAAGCGGTCAGTTGGGTATTTCTTTAACTTCTTAAACGAAACTGTGGCCTTAGCATCTGCAGGTTATCATGTACCAGCACTGAGCTCACATATAATTGTCACAGAGTCGGCAATTACAGCTTTGCAAGACAAGGTCTACTCCCTCATATGTCAGATGTAAAAACAAAGCAGAGTATGTGCCCTTAGTGTCTAGCTGAGGAATCACATCCTACTAAATATGATAGGCCAGATTCTGCCCCTGGTTATGTGCCTTTGTCAACTCACTGACAACATGAACTGCAAAATAATACAAAGTGACACAGGGATTAAGCATTTTTACAGCTTAGAAAGCAGTGAGCTCACCTTAGAACATCCAGGTATTCCAGGCTTAAAATACTTACATCTTGCAGCTGCTAAATGTTCTTTCTGCAGAGGATACACATTACGTAGCATGCAGGTGGCAGTCATATCCTATCACTATTGTAAAAGCAGTTTATTAAGCACACACGGTGTGACAGGGAAATGGAAGATAGCCAGGAATTTGATCTTACCTGGTGCTCTGTGCTGCTGCTTCACGGTCTCTTGCCATGCTCAGAAGTCCTGTGCTTTGTACTTGCTTCAGGCCTAGAGCGTCAAAGTGTATCAGTTCTTTTACAAAGCCACACAGCATCAGTATGACATGTGAAACTAGCCAGTTCCAGAGCTCTTTACACTTCAAATGTTTTCATGATATTGAGCCTTACAAGAAAAATGTCAACCCAGCCTGATCTTTAAGCCTTTCACCATTGAATCAACACACATGTGTCACAGATATTTAACAGTAACTGCAGAGATGGATGAACGAGTTTGTGGAAAATCCTGACCCAGCATGCATTTGCTCCAAAAGCCCTCCCAACCCTCTCTAAAGTTCCCGGTCACATCAATGGAGATCTTATTTATTTGTTACTCCTTGCTAATTTCCTGATCATCATGCTGCTTGCTGATGATGTAGTAAAACCACATCCATCATCATAACCAAACCCTTCAGCTGAGTCCACACAGCTTAATTATAAAACTTCACTTTGGTAAGGCAGATAAGCAAATACCTACTGTAAGGAAGAACAGTCACTCCGCTGAAACAAGCAGGATGTTTCACATGCTGGAAGTGAAGAATGTGCCTGAATACTCTGCTGTATTTTTCATCTTATATAACAAGCCACTTTTTCACAAGAAGTAGATTAACTCTGTGAAGGAAGCAAGAAGAGGAGTCAGGTGATTTGGGAAGCACAGGCCATCACTGTATTTGCTGTCATTTCTCTACATTCTCTATTTCACCATTCCATATCTTCCCTTTTCCATTACTTTTTTTTCCTGCAGGTTTCCTTCCCCTTTACATTCTGCTCCTCTCTTTTTGCTCACAGACTTCAGATCTGTAAGGACTTGCTTCGTAACTTTGTCTTGTACAGAATTAATTTAGTACTTATCCATCATTTTGTATCATTCTGTTTTAAATGTGTGAGTTCCACTGTCCAAGCAGGAGCAAATGACCTGTGTGAAAGCTGGTGAGCACCTTGTTCTCTGTGGCTGACAGGGTATAAAGCCTGTCACTCTTAATTGTCACCACAGATGACCTTTCAGCCTGAGTTTTGAAGTCCAATCATGAGATATATGGTATTTCCCAAGCTATTTGCCCGTGTTTTAATTGAAGGCTGTGTTTGTGTGTACGCAGCCATGGGTCACCACACAAAGTGAAACCACCAGCCTGTGTGTTGTAGGCCACCAAACAGCCACCAGCTGATAACGACGCTGGGTTTTTACTGACCAGGGTCAAATTCATGCCAGTGACCTAGAAGGAAAGGGCTCCATATCTCATTACCAACATTCGGAGCTCTCCAGTCCCCCTGACCACTGCATTCACATCTTTAAGTACAAAAAAAGAAAAAAAAAATTAAAATCAGGAAACCAAACCAGACATTTCAGTAAAATGCATGTGGGGTATATGACCACATTAAACAGCATCCAGAGAGAGTGAAATTCTTCCACTCACAATCTGATAATGCATTCTCAGCATGCAGATACCTCCTTATACAAAACAGCTATAAAACTATCAACTAACACCCTAGGAATGAGTATGATAGAGAAGCATCTACAATCTGTTGAGACATTTAGAGAAAAAACTAAATACTATTTTTTCCTTGATATCCCCTGACTTTACTGAGTGAGTCGCTCTGGTGTGCTCAGTAAATAAAAAGATTCACAGAAGCCCCTCAAGTGCATTTTAACAGAAGAAAAGGCATTTCAAAGTCTTTTTTAAGTCATACCAAGATAAACTGTAAAGTTTTAAAGACATTTCTTTTTCTTAAACCCTAAGACATTAATGAAGTGCATTTGCAAATACCAAAATAGGATCCCATTATTCAAAAATGGGATTTCAAATTCTTTTCCCCCATTTCAGGCTCTTATGCGTATTTTTGTTTTCTATTTTGGGATTGTGAGTAACTGTTGTAAAGATTCAGGATATTTAGACAGAAAGAACTCCAATCTGCAGGACACCTTTAATGTGATAGTGATCCAGCAAAAAAATTGCAAATGCATGCTTTGATTCAGTTAAACTGCTGATTGCCAGAACACATTTTAGAATATAGTTCTAACAGATCTAGGAATTTGAGGTCTTTAAAGCCTAACTAATTTAAATGAATGTATACACTCAGCTTGTTACTTTCCTTAAGATGATAAATAGTACAAAACCATGAACTCTAGGTTCTTTCCCATGTTATCTGTTCTACCATATAAAATATTTCTAATGTAAATGTCCTAAAGTTTTCAAGGCACTCATTAAAGTAGGAGAACTCATAGCCCCTAGCATAGCAGTTATGCCACTCTTGTATTTTTTGAAATACTAAATCCTAAACTTGGGTTTGGTATGTAAGTAGAGAAATTAATTTTTAATATTTTGTTTTACCATAGATTTGGATCACTTAGTTCATGAAGAGTATATTATTCAGCTATTTATTTGGGCTTTTGGCTATATTCCTTCTGTAGCAGGCTATTAGCCACCTTTAATGCAAAAAATGTGTTGAAATATTATGTCCAAATTAGTTCATTTGCCTGAAAGGGAGTGGGAGGGGAATAGTGATGGTAAGAAGACTCTTTGTGTGTGCTGTTCCAGGCATGATAGCAGCCCTGCCAAATCCAGGTGTTCAAAATCCAGAAGACAGTTCCCAAAACACAAAATTGGATCAAACATCACAAGATTAATATCTGTTTGTTTTCCTTTTGATTTACTTTATGGCTTCTGAGATTTAATTTTTAAATGAAAGCGGAGATTCTTACTTAACCACAGAATTTTGGAAGCTGTGAGTTAAAGAAGAAAATTATGCTGAGAACTTCATCTGCTCCTGCTTCTGCCCACCCTCTGTTGCTCAGCATCTACACTGGAACTGTGAGGAAGGGACTACAGAAGCCATTTCACCAGAGCTGCACCACCTGCACTCCACAGCACACTGGGAACCTCTGGGCTGCCAGTTAATGTAGCATCGAGCCTGCTTTGTGTTGAGCAAGTGATGCAAAGGAAAATTAATGGCCCAGTGAGTTTGATCCTGCAGGAATCCAGTAGCAGTAGCACACCATCCTGAATCTAGTGTGATTATTTGAGTTATTATAATACAATAATAGATAACATAATTACAAGAAGTGTGATTACTTGGGTTATTCAGAGATTTCATTGTATTTCGTCTGTGAACTCCGAATCTAAATTTCACAAATTTGAATGATTTTGCCTCTACATAAACTAAGCTGAAGGAACAAATGCATGAAATCTCAGAGACCACATGAGTTCAATATACACACCTTCAAGTTTGTGATCTGCCTGTGAGGATTCCACTGCACATCTCCAAAATGTCAAAACTTTCCCCTGGATGCTGGCGTTATTAGCCCTAGAGACTGTTCTAGATTCAAAGTTATTTCCATGATGCAAAATGTGGAAGGAGAGGCCATGTGAATATGCTGACACAAGCAGGTCTCCTTGACCCATTCCTGGGATAGCATTATTTACAGTGTTCAGGAAACTATCTGATCTCTGAATCTGTTTGCCTCAGTCAGTCTAGTGAGTACACACCAAAACAGTGCACTAGTCTAGTCTGGCATGCAGAAAGCATTTCTGTGTTCCTAACCTGATCATCCCAAGCTTATGCAACTGTGTTTTCTGTCTTTCCCACTAACTTTTAAATCTATTGGCCAATCTCAAATAAATTCGATAGAAGAGCAGCGATCTCAAAGATATTAAGTTCTACCCAGCTACATGAAAACTGATGACTAGATAGATGACTGGCCTCATTAAGAGAAAAACTGCAACATGAACTTAAAAGTTCTGTTTTGTCTGGCTCACCAGCTGGACAATCAACACACAAGCAGCCACAGGACATGCTGCCTCTTGCCCAGCTTGTAATTAGCTATAGCAATGAGACCTCAGGATACTGTGTGTGGACAGCAAGAGAGGACAAGAAAGCACAGGTGGAATATTTGAGGTCCTGGATAGAAGAATCATGAGAGGAAACAGATGATATTACTATCGTGGAGCCTTACAGAGACATAAGATTAAAAGACAAAAGTGTAGGCGTTGACTTATGACAACATTCTTCATCACCAGGAAGGCGTGTAGTTGGTGGTTATCAATAATGTGCAACTCTTCCTTTTTGATTTTTAAGACAGGAATGTGTATCTGAGAACCTGATCTAAGTTAGATGCTCAGTCAGAAGTCAGCACATCTACACCCAACTGCAGAATCCAAAGATGGTACAAGTGAGAGCTAAGACAATCTTGTCCACAGGACATTTACAGCCTAAACCAGAGATCTTCCACAGAGCACTTCAAAGGCAAATCCTGCACTGACCATGCCATGTCAACACTGCTACAAACTGAACATTGCAAAGATGTCATCAAGAACAGGACTGGGGTTTAGAACATTTTGCAACTGCAAAACAGGGACTTTGCACTGGCATTCACTGGGCTGGACATCGTGTGCACAGGTGGCACAAGTCACCTTCTAGGTTAAACAGCACATCACCTAACAGGGTATTTTAAAAGAACCAAACAGAGACCACCTGATGATCACAGAGCCATAATGCTCCACGACAATATATATGTCAACACCATGGAACTTAACAGCTCTTCAGCAACATGTGACTGCATTAATTAATTAAGGTATTTGCTGTATTACATAAATACAGGGGTCACAAAGAGAAAAACTGATTCCCCTCCTCAGCTGTTAAAGCACTGTGTATTTGCATATTATTCTTTACTCTCTGACAACTGTAGATATTCTCATCGTGACCACCAATTGTTGGTTTTCAGTGTGCTGAACAGAACTGAGAAAAATGTGCTAAGATCACAAAGGTGAAGTTACATTTTCAGTTGTTACCCATTCCCATCCAAAGCTTCAATAAAATTCTTCCCAATAGAATAAGGAAAAATATAGAACTGTATTCTTTGCCCAAAGATGCCAGGGTGCAGATGAACTGCAATGTAAGGAGCAGTGCCATCATAAAGGAAATGGTCATGCATGGGGTTTCTTCTGAAAATAGTTCTACTGATTTTGACTGGGGCACCCAAACACAAAACTGGGTGCTGTAGTCTCTGAGCACTCTTGAAAAACATATTTGATACCCGTCATGCTTTGGTAGACCCTTTATACTACATGACAACACAACAGGGATACTTTTCTAATGATGACTTTAAAAAAGTTATAATCATGCTATTTTCTCCATGTAAAAAGAAAGCAATGACTGTACAAATACTTCAGTATACGGTAAGAAAATGAAGGAAGGAGTTTTGATCTACACCTCTGACTCATGTTCATGAATTCATTAACCTCAGTGGACTCATTCACCTCTGTTTTCAGAATAAAAACTATTCTCCATGAAAGATTAGTCTGCAAATGGTAACATTTCCCCAAACTCGTGGCTGACAAAAGCCATAGCATTGTCTGGTATATATTAGAGCACCGTTAGGGCTGCTGTGAATTCAATCCCTCTACCTATAACCATCAAAGGACTGATGCTCCAGCTGGAGATCAACAGCCATACACACCAGTGACACTGCTGGAAATGCTGTACAGGAAAAATTCTTATACAAGAGGAATTGACATCTGGAGGTACCTAAAAACTCTCTGGTTCCTTTGTATCCCTGGAACAGTACATTCTGCTCAGAACTCTTGAGCAGGAATTAGCCCCTGATTAATTTATCCATCTCAGTATTTCTACTGGGCTCATCAACAAGATAACTTGTTAAGAAGTGCTTAACTGCTTATTCAGTTGAGCATTATTATTGCCATCAGCATTTCCTGTGGATCTTTCACTGAATTTACAATTAACCAGTGCACAGCTTGAATCCACAAGATCTTGGCATGTACCAATAGCAAGGGGGGACAGGACTCTTCAGTTCAAAGTCAACATTTACCAAATATCACTACAGTGCATAAAAATCTGTATTTTCCCAGAGCAGAACAAAAAGCATAACCTGTTTTTTTTTATAGTCCATTAAGTTATATCAGCTGCACTTCCCTATAATGAAAATACTATCTCATAACACTTTCCCTAATAAATAGCAGTGCCCTCAACAGTCTTTACTACTATAAATTCAATGCCTGTAATGAACTTAAGAAAATTTATCATGATGTACTTTAAATACGAGTGGCATCAGTCACTTCAGAACTGGTTTGCATGAAAAGCATCTCCTTGAAACTATGGAGCACCACAACTCCCACTGAGCTCAGTAAGGCTGGCACTGTTTTAAAACTTTTGTGTCTGTGCAGGAGAAAAATAGATCAGTCTATCCCACCCACAGTTCCTACATTGTTTTCTTAAGAAAAGTTCAGCTCACACAAATAAATGTTTAAATTTGCAGGCTCTTTTATAAACTATATTAAAGCAGATCATATTCTGACATATTTGCTCTTGGTGCTTCCTGATCCTTGAGTGTTATTTTTGATTCACAGCTGCAGATTTCATTTATGCAGCCTCAGTGTTTTGGGTTTGCATTAATGAAATCTGTTAGAAGCAACCACCTGCCTTTTGCTTTTCTACATCTTGATCTTGTAGATTAGCAGCATGAAAGAGAAAATATTGACACAGAGCTACTAATGCAAGTGATTTTAGTCACAAAGTTATTTTTGTCATCAAGAGCCATTGATCTCTTTCTCTGCAATGAATTCTTGCTGCTTTCTAGATTGTGACTATCAGGGCTTGTCAGGACTATCCCATGTATAAAATATTTGTGCCAGTCTTTTGCCAGCTGAAAGCTCAAACCAACATAGCTCATTGTGAATTTTTTTTTGCCTGGATTTTAAAATCAGACCTAGGGTTAAACTAAAGATTGTACCAACTGTATGTCTTAAATCCATTCATTCCATCTGACCTGCAAGTACACATCTGCTGCATGTTAGCCTTACCCTGCTGTCTGACAGTGGCACATATTTGAATCCTCATCATTTTGATTAAAGACTTGGTTTTGTTAGGATGTCATGTACAGTATATCAAAGGAGATCAGTAACCAGCCTGAAAGTCAGATGACAAAGAAAACAATCAGCACATGCACAGTTAAGCAGAGTTTCATGAAAAGAAGGCTTAACATAATGAGTCATTAATTTGGAAAAGCGTCTGTAAGTGGTCTCACTACTCCAAGCTCACAGTGGACAGTTTAGGATTTTAGAAACGGTTACCAAGTACAGACAATCACAAGAGGTGTGTTGCCATGGGCTCTGTGCTACTCTGAGTACAAATCGGGTATCTCAGATCATCAAGTTGTACAACATTCAGATTTAGGACAGGCAAAGCACAAAACATTTGGTAATAATCTTTCTTAAGTTTTGGATATTTGTCCAGCTGTTCAGTAAACTAATGTAGAATAGAAAACCACCTTCCCCTTTAATCAATAGATAATGAAGAGCATTTGTCTCTTACTTGTAAGACTATCTTAAATACTAACTCTTTGTTTAATAAAAATATGATTTTTTCCCTACAACATTTAAAAAACCTGCTGATCAGCCTTCCTGACTGATTCCTGGTTTAAATATCTTAACCTATTATGTTTCCTATTTGTGTTTATTAGTGTATGTATAAGTGCATCTGTGTCTGTGTGTCAAGATCATTATTAATCATTGTAATGGCAGGGGGAAAAAAGAAAACTTCTAAGCCCACTGGAAGAGCAATAGTGTTCCAGTAAGTTCAAGGTCTGCTAGGATTAAGGTTTGGCTGATCTGAGCCACCTGTTCTTCAAGTGAATACAAAAAGATGTGACTGTAGTTCCTGAAGAAGAGAGCGTGGATTAGCTGGTTTTAGGAAAAGACAAATCCAGATATTTTCTGAGCAGAAATGGTCAGTGTTAGCTGCCAATCCTACCAAAACAAAGTTTAGGGTCTGCTGTTTGTAACATTTTCTTTGATGGTTATCTCTCCACATGTCTTTATGTGATATTTAAAAGGTAACAATTATTTATGTAAGATCTTTATATACATATACTTTTTTTTTCTCAAAGTATACAGGATAATTTGTTAGAAAACTTTCAGCAAACTTTAAAACTTTATTATTAAATTAACTAAATTGTTTTTAAAACAGAAATGATTTTTTTAATGATTCACTGGTCCTCCTTTTGTTTATATCATTTCAGGATTTCACAAGTGAGTAATTCATAATCACTTGAGCTGTCCACTGAAGGATCAGGCTTCCACCCAGTGTACATATGGCACTTGTGCCTTCAGGCCTAGGGTTTTAAAGCCTGTAAAGAAATGCAGTCAGGCATAACGTGGACTACCTGTGACCGAGAAACATGTGCTCATTAAAGAACACCTCTGCAGGAGAAGAACAGCACAGAGGCTGGGAAAGCTGCAGCAGGGCGGATTTCCTTGGATCCCTGTGTTAAATGCATTTGGAAGGCAAAACAGCAGTAGTAGAAAGTTATTACAGGAACACCCCTATTAACTGGAAAATGCTGATCTTGAACACATGATCAATGTATTTCCCAGGTTTCCTTCTAAAATCATCTGTGTTCTTTTAATGCACTTAAAGGCATCCTGTGTTGTATCTTCCGCACTGACGCCACCAGAAAATTTTCCATGGCATGCTAGAGTTTGTGCATGATCTTCAGCAGGAAGCTCTCCTTTGGTCTTCTAAGCCATGTGCTATTTATTACAGAACTAGCATAGGAGCTGATATTTTCCCAAGCAATTACGTGAATGGGGACCATGAGCCCTTTTGACTTTCAGTAAAACTCACCTGAAGTATTTAAATATTTTGAAAATTTCAGCAACTGAGTTTTGAGTGAGCTTTTTAAAAAGCATGAGCACAATCCTGTACTTAATCTTCATCAAACAAATCTTTTATTTATTTTTGATACTCAATCCCTCTGTATTTTAGACCAGGCTATAAGCAAAGATAACTTTTACTTACCAATTTGAGCTAGCAAGGATTTGTAAACATTAATTTACTAACAGAGCAATAGTTTCGCTGTGATTTTCTTGTAAGGACTTACTGAACATCATCACAGCCATAAGAAAATGTGGATTGCTATATTGGTGAGACCATCATATCATAGGTGATTTTGACTTGTCTTGTACATTTCACTGCCCTAAAAATCACTCAAGCATCTTATCAGACCAGAATCCATTTATTAATAGGATGGCTGTGGTAACTTATTTTTCTGTTAGTGTTTGTTTAAGCTCTGTTAAATCATTCTGTCTTCAGTCACTGGATTAAACTCTGGAAAAAGACAAATTGCTCTTATTCAGCATAGTTTTCTTTACTGCACATTGCAAAATAATAAAGGTGATCTTTATTGCAATGGACAGCATCAAAAATTATAATACAGTTTAGGCTCTTATTCACTGTACATTCATTAGTACTTTTTCCTTCCTCCTCAAGTTTTTGTTTCTTCATAGTGACCACAATCAGATGTCTGATATACTCCTCCAACATACATCCTCTCCCAATATGGTTTTTTTCAGGATTTTCCTTTCCCAGGCCATTTGACAGGTTTTGCAGAGAATATATTTTTATATGTATGATATTTTTAAATATAATTGAAATCTATTGAAGTGATTTTAAAGTGTACTAATAGATAGATAAATCACAGCTCTATTGTAGCCATACTTATTTAGGACAATCTGCAGATGCAACATCAAATTTGTGTTCCACTTCAGTGATGTACAAGAAATGTGCTCACATTCTTTAGCTATCTTACACCCATGTAGAACAAATAATACCATGGCCATACTCATAACATCAAAAGCTCTCCCTCAAAAAGCAGTACAGAGCAGTTCCATTTAAAGAATGAGGGGATGAATCAAGCCTCCCTCATTACTTCTGGGAGATTTGTCACACCTATTTCCATTAAAAGAACACTAGAACATGAAAATGAGCCTACTGAGTCGCATCAAGCGTCCCTCCTGCCCTGTATCCTGCCTTCTACACAAATGGATGAAGGGTAGCAATAAAACAAACTCCAGAACACAACACAGTCTCACTGCTACTGAGGTACTGCATCTGAAGGCAAATCTTTGCTTAGTTCCTTTTTCACTGAGCGTTGCCATTTACATTTAATCTTACTTTTTCTCCCAGTTTCTACAGTTTCACAGCTTTTCACTTTAGCAAACCGTAAACTGTTTTAGGAAATTAAGTTCCTACAACAACAAAAGTGCATCCTTATCATCAGCAAAGCAGATTTGACACTGGCAGAAACCAAGAACTTTGTAAACACAAAATGAACTCCACAGCACTGTGAGATAATATGCATCTATAAAATGCAGTTTTCCAATTTTCTCTCTTTTGTCTCACTTAGAGAAATGTTCACTCACAGAACATTTTAGTAGCAAGTTTATGGAAGCCCTGTTACAACAAGAGGCTTTCAAAGGTACGTGCTAGTTCTCGTACCTGGTGCTCAGCCAGCAGATGGGGCTATTAAAGTCATAGGAATGAAAGAGAGAAACCGTAATTAGCAAAATTAATGAATGTCTCTAAGTACTAAAGGTCAGAATAAAGTATACTTTACAGCTTAGAAGAGATCTGAATGCATCCAGTGGTACAATAATTCACTTTATTTTGTTCCAAAGGTACATGTTCTGGAGAGTGAACCAAAGGCATTGCACATATTAATTTATTTTGTATGGGTGGAATTTTATTGCGTGTGATGAGACCCACTTATATCAATGTGACAATTTTCAAGTAAGATCTAAAAAAAAAAAAAAAATAAACCCAAAACGTGTCATAAATGCACACCAAGTACTAAATCAGCATAATTTCAGTGTTTTGAATTGCCATGGGAATAGCTGAGTTCCCATCAAGTTAAGTCTTGCAGAGGTAGCAGTCATGCTTCTCTTTTCCTAATGGTGCTACCATCACTCCCTTCCCTGTTGACTATTGTTCAGGTATAATTATAATGTGCCTGCAGAAATCCCATTAAATGTCTAGCTTTTGTTTGTAAATTATATGTATCGTAGGGTTTATGAACTGATTTGCGTGTTAAAAATTCACAGAAGAATTCCAAGTGAAGAGCCTCAGAGTATTATTTTTCAGTAAATGAAAACAGCATGTCAGTATTTTAGAATGGAGACTCGGGCCCTTTTCTCCAGCTCAACAGAACCTGCCTTTCAAATATTACAAAGGACAACTGGGCATTGCCTAAAGGCTGCCTGTTTGCAAGCAGCACAGCCAGTGAGCAATTTATTTATTAAGGGCACAGCAAACATGTCATTCAGCTGTACACTTTGCCCAAATCTAAGCCCAAAGATGCTGCTCAGGATCTTAAATTCTTCAATTGCTCCTCATCAAAATATATTGCTAGAGTACACTTTTTTATCAAAATTGATCTGGAAAGTGATATAAGAAGAAAAGAAGTTTCTTGTTTAAAAATAAAATTTCATCTGCTCAGAGATGTGAACTCACATAGGATGCTGAAGAAAAGCATTAAAAGAAAGCAGCCAAGGAGAAATGAAGGGATGTATTTCATAAAGTATGAGGTCACCCTGCTGTCTCAGCAATCTTGTCTGTCTCTTTTTATCACTGTACTTAGGTATTACTTTTCCACATATTTTATGTCTGGAAGGTTAGGATTAATACTTGCTGAAGGGTGTAGAGTCCACCAAACATTCAGATTGCCCAGCTGCACAGTAGTCTGCAGCTGAGATTTGTACTTTTATAAAATTTAAGCTATCAAAACTGTTACCTGGCTTCTTAAAGGGCAGGGAATACACATGAGAATTTTAAACCCTGCATCTAATGTCTCTCCCTCACGTGAGTTTCAAAACAGTTGACTTTTATACATCAATTAGTTTTTGTATATTGAGATGGACAATTACATACAATAAATCTGGAATTAGTACATTATTAGACATAAGACCAAACCTTGGCTTTTCTGTAGTGCTCTAAATTTTACCTCACTCTAGAGCTGAGAAACATGGAAATGCAGGTACTGGTACATCAAAGCATTGGAAAAATTTAATCAACGGCACCTTCAAGCTATTATGCATATCAAGTGGCAAGATAAAATCATGAATAACAAAGTTCTGCAAAGTGGTTGCACAAACACTGTTGAAGCAATCTTATAAAAGCGTATTTCTGCTGGACTGGACATGTCCTTTGCATGGAGGACACCAAGCTCCCAAAGGAAAGAACGTGTAGCAAACTTTTAATGTGTGAAAGATCAAGAGATCAACTGAGGCAGAGTAAAAAGATGCCCTGGAAAAAAATAAAAATCAACCTCACCCATTGTGACACAAGCAGCACCACATGTGGCAAAGAAAACGTGTTGGCGAGACCCATTAACATCTGCTGCAGAAAGCTTGGAAGAAAGACATGCAAGCCAAGAGAAGAATAGGGTAACTGGCAAGCAGAGAGAGTGTGAGAGTGGGAGCACATGCAGGGAAACTGCAGAAACAGCCAGGAAAAACGATCCCAACGTACGGAAGTTGATGTCACACAAACTCGTGCTTCTTTCGTCTTCAGAACAAACAGGCACCAACCGACGATGACAAATTCATATTTGGACCTTCATGCCAACCCTTAATCTGTGGTGCAGCAGCTAATGTTATTCTTGGAGCTAGGCAGACTCTTGCCTAAACAGCAGTAACCTAAAAGAGTGTGTTCACTTCAGCTCCATTAAAAAATGTGGGTGGGGTGAAATACATGGGAAAGAAGCAATCATGAAAGCGATCCATAAGGAAGTTCATTTCATGCTTCTAAAAGGGTTTGGCAATAAGTAATTGGGGATTTTTTGATTAGGGAAACATCCTTGTACTTAAAAAAATGAGGGAAATCATTTATTACAGCAGAATTGAGAGAGAAAGGGTTCCAAAGCATCCATTTTTATAAAAGAAATCATCTAATTTTCGTATTTTCTCCTTTTCCCCCGGCAATGTCTGCTCCAATTCTTTGTTACTGAGTTTAGGAGACTCTTACTTTCACAGGAGACATGAAAGAAGGACATTAAGTTCACGTCACATCTGTGAACATGTTGCCATGTCAACAGGCAGTACTTTGTGGCTTAATTATTGATTGACTCATGCTCCTTTAGGACATAGCACAAGCAATAACAGCACACCGAGCAGCTTTTCTAACTTAGATACCTCTTTATGCCATATAAGAGGCGTGGCACTTCCAACCTAGGCATGGGTAAGGTCTGTATTGGAGCATAAAAGACCCTACCACAGGCATCTTGCATGAAGAATATGGTGGTGTCAAACATAAAATAATAACAATATCATTATAATTATATTAATCACATCAATAAAGAACTGGGACTGGAGCCTTTGTCCTTTAGCTAAAAATCCTTAGCATGCACAACTCCAGCTAAAGAAAAGCTTTTTTAGGTAATATTTCTACAATCACTCAGTCATTCAACAAGTCAGATATAGCAACCAGAACAAGTTATTTCCAGGCATAAATTGGGAAGTAAGAGAAGGTAAAAATTACAGTGCATTATGTAATCCGTGGCAGTTATTCATGCACACATTGTTTTCCTGTGGTGGGTACAAGGCTGATTAGCCCACTTTCATTGACCATCAAACTACCTAAAGTTACCTTATGTTTACCAAGATGCAAAAGCACATACCCTAATTATTAACCACGAAGTATCAAATACTACAAACTACCACCCTAACTTGCCTCACAGGGATTTTTTCCTACAGCTACATTCCAGTGAAGAGTCTATATGCACAAAGCAAGGGACTATAAACAAGCAGAGAGGAGCACTGAGTAGTTCCAAGAACTGTCAGTAAAGTTTGAGGGAGATAAGCAGAATGGGGAGAGAGACAGGATATTTTTAAGATGAAGTATCTCAAACTGTTACATTTCACAGCTGGGTAAATCAGTATTATCTATGCTGGAGTCTTATGAAGTCTCCTTTGCAAGGATCCAGATCTTGTATTGGAAGTGCAGTCAGGCAGGATTCCTAGGAACTCAAAAACAAAGCAGAAGGGTAGGGTCTTGATTTTTTGAAAGAGGGTATTGAAACTAAAGAAAAGACACGTAGAAATGCAAGATGCATTTCTACTCCAAAAAGATTATTTTGTTTTTACAGTATAGGCAGTTCCTTCAAAAATTTCATCTGCCACTTATAATTTTAAGCTTCATATCCTGGGAAGTGGATGCACAGTAAGAGGTGGGGCAGCATCTTGGAACATCCTTTTGATGTGTGTGGTCATGTTCACTTCTGGCTAAGCATAGTATTTCAAACCCAAGTTGTAGACACAGTGGTGCTCACACTCAATTTGTCACCTCTCTACCATTATATATATGCTGTCGGCCAAAATAAGTGCTCCTTTCTGCTTCGTTCTTTTTCTGTAATATATAGAAACAATTAAGATATGGCTTTTATTTAGGAAGTTGTATTTGAACTAAGCAAATTTTAATGAGCAATGTTGCACCATTTTTAAGGGGGTTTTTTAATACATCATGGAGAGACAACTCTTTTATGTTCTTCAAAGTAATTTCTATATAAAATTGTATTTCTTACTGATGCATAAGTTATGCGAAAAGATACACATTTAAAATAAACTTTCAATTTATTTTCTAATTACACTGTACATTTATTTGGAGATGCATTTCAGATTTGTTGACCTGGAAATATTTGCTTTTCAGCACTTCACTGTTTTTTGGAATTTGCAGTTGTTTCCTGTGAAGTATCATCTCCCAATCAGAAATCCCATCTCATGACTAAGAAAACACATTCACTCATCAGATCTACTGATTTTCCTCTGTGGCTTGGATCAAGTCTGTCCAGGCCTCAGAACCTCCTCTCTGTAATCAGGAAAACAACACTTGCCTTCTGCTTTTGTTCCACAGTGTCTAGAAGGGTGCTGGGACAGCCTCAAAAAATACAGTGTTCAGCATACTGGGATTACAAACTGTGTTATAGTTTCTTAGTGCAATAAATGAATAATAATGAGCCTGGTTTAGTTTCAGAAGAATAAATCCATCCAAGCCATTTATGTAAATAAGTTAACTTCATACACAGAAGTGCTGTAGCCTTACAAATTCTACTTCCCCCCGTCTGTAAAAATGACACTTCTAGCTCCTCATTGCTCTTGTTTAGAGCTACTTTTCAACTTAATGAGCAAACTTTTCTCTTGCCCCTTCACTCCCCTCTCTTTAAGCATTAATCTCTTGGGTAAAACATTGTCAAATGACTCCTAAAAACCTAAAAATATAATGTCCATGTTACACCCTATCTTGGCAGTGTTATCTTCAAAGAGTTCCAGAAGGCTAGTGAAGCATGACTTTTTTTTTCCTTAACCATGTATATACAACTAATCAGGCTGAAGGATGCTATTACAAGATACTCCTTCCCCTAATCTGTTAAAATTCTTTCAAATGTCATTCCTACAGATGAAATTAGCCTAACTGGTCTAATTCCCCATAGTAAGATCTTTATTAAAGAAAGCTCAAAGTGAAAGAAAATAATGACAGAGAAGAGCATATAATTTGTGAGGGCTTGACAAACACTGCTTGTGGAGCTGTAATCATCAGAAAAGTCCTCATTTGCCTCAGAAAGTGTAACCTGCATTATCATGCCACGATGACTCAAACTTTCTTTTGTCTTTTTAAACAGTGGAGTTACAATGACTCCTGGCCACCTTTAAAGGAGCCCTCTGCCTGCCTGGGCAGAGAGGAGCCCACAAGGAGTCTCAATTGTTTCATACAGCTTGAAGAAAGCAATATTCCAGAGCACTCTTTTTTTGCTACATTTGTTACAGAGATAGCCATCAAAAAGGAAAAGGGCCATGGACCTATTCCTCACAGAACTACAGCAGAGTCAACAGCTTAAATGCAAAATGCCTTCTGCTTCCTCTGGATTGATACACCACTGACATTGCCCAAATCAAAGTAATATCCTTGAAAAGCATATATTCATACACCTTAATGAAAAGTACCATTCATTCATACTTTCTTGTTATGTCACCTTTTCTCTGCATTTTATACAGTTTGCTGTATGATGCTGTATTCCATCTGCCAGCCACGGAAAGACAAACCAAGAATTTGTGCTCCTGCAATTCCAGTTTCACCATTGCCACTCACATTAATGGCCCCACAAAGAGAAGAATCTCTCAGCTGGCTCAAGACAGAGACTCTGTAGCTGGCAGGGCCTTCCTAATGAATGATAGCATAGCCTGACATGTTCACTCCTTAATAGAGGTACAAGAGGAAACAAGATGAACCAGAACTGAAACAGAACCATATCATTCTCAGCAGTATGATTAGATTGCTTATTTCTTTACAGCTGGACATGTATCCTGCTTATCTACTCACTGTGCTGAGCCAAAATGCCAAAAGCATAAAACATAGCTGTATGAGGTCACCGTGGCATTAGTCAGTTTTTTTACTAAAGAAAAAGAAAGACATGCTGTTCATTCTATTGAATTTATATACTGACACATGATAAAAATCCAACCTCGACCAAAGATTCATGCAGGAGACTCTTCAGTGGCTAAACAAAAATGTACAGCTGGCACAGATCACATGATTTTTTCCCCTAGTGGTTAGAACTGCGATTACTCTTAAATGCATTCACCAAAGACTCTAGAATGCAAGTAATTTACAAACTTTGCTTACCAAACGCTATAGCTAAAGTTTATAATACAGTTACAAAACTTTATGACATGACAAGGCTAACTGATTCCCTGTACCTTCTATTCTTCTGATAAGTACAACTCTTCCTTTTTCTGAAGCAGTTCTAAACGAGTTATGGATAAATGTTGCTTCTCCCATATGCAGTATGCAATAACATCTGAGTGACTATAATTGAGTGAAATCATCAGAGCTGGAGAACAGGAAATAACCTGAGGATGAAGGGAGTCAGAAAATAATCTGTTCCAGGGTCCAGAAGGTCGCCTTGGCTGCTAGGGTCTGCAGTGGCAGTGTAGGAATGGATTAAACACAAGAGTGAGCATAAAAGGCAACACTCTTGAAGTTGACCAATACAAGCCAATGAAACCTCTGGCCTTAGGTTTTACACAGCTACATGTTTTTACTTCAAAAATAGTAATTTAGTCATACGTAAAAGTTCAAAGACCCCAAAAAATAAAGAATACTTATCCAGGATTGTATTTACTATTGTGTAATTTGAATCTCTACATGACTGAAAAAAATTCCAAGGGATTATTGATGAAACTTTCTGTGAGTATAGTTCCTCACATTTCTTCCTTCGCCAAATGTAAAAATGAACCATCAAGTTTGGTTATTTATTTGATATTGAGAGTTATGTTAAGCACTCCCCTAGGCCCAGTTATTCTCTCAAATACTTTGAAATGGGCTTTCTTTGGCTTATCAATTCACTGATTTATCAGTTCATTATTTTTACTTGTGCACGTCTGTAGGTCTATGACCATGTCATATCAACAGCTGTAACTGTTGCCTGTAGATATTTTCATGGGCAAAATGGATGACTCTGCCTCTTCTCACATGAATTCAAGGTGTGGTCACCTACTTCAGTGTGTTTCTGTCTGGAATAGCTGGCTGCCCTAGAAAAAATATGGAGATGTCATCCTCCTCGTAAGGAATGACAAATTGGAATTATCCCAATAGGATGATCCAAAATACAGATCCTGGTAGTATGATCCAATATACTGAACCAAATACTTTAAGGTGATCAATAATAAAAAAGGCCTGGGTTTTGTTTGCTTGGCTGGTTTCTTTTTTTTTTTTCTTTTACAGAAATCCATTTTGAGCAGGCAACAGTGAGCGACAGGAAAACAAATTTAATATAATTTTTCTGGAAACCTCTAAAGAAGCAGTTTCCAAAACTGGTCTGGAACTCTTGAGTGTCCTCTCCTAATCATTGCTGGCTAATGAAGCTTGTGGAAGTAGATCCATTGTTTTGCCTTTGTCTCTTTTATTGATCAGTCTCCTTTGAAAAATAGAAAGAACACACCTGGAGAGTACAACTTGGCTACACTTCAGGCAGAGTTCTCTAGTGAGGGGATTGTGGTTGCTAGCACACACCTCTCCATTTTAATATATGCATGTTTCCAAATAAACAGAAATGTTCATAACATTTTTGCATTCCCAAATATTCGCATTGATTTTGGCATACCAGCACCAGCATTCAACAAAACACTGGGGGGGAAAAAAATAAATGCAAGCATCTCAAACATCCCATTTTGATTTACTTTCTTGTGGACTAACATCCATAGGTGGTCCCAGTGCTGAATTGAGACTCTCTGCTATAGAGGCTAGCTCATAACTCCAGGGTTTAACATAACACTGCACCATGAAGGAAACTCCAGTTCACATTCCAGCCCTTTCACTAAATAGCATGGAAACTGTACACACTCATTCCAGGTATAAAATTAATCTCTTCCTAGTGCTCAGTGGCCTATTAGCTTGGCAGCTTTTCAGCACTGTGCTTGTACAGCATCGACACATTTCAAAGAAAGTAATGTGTCTTTAAATTCCTGTTTATAGAATTGAAGATTCTTTGATTCTGTTTCAAAATCATGATGATCATGACATAAAACAGGAGAGCTGTGTGTAAAATGAGTTGTCTGTAAGATCTCTATTATTCACATGCATTTTGAACCTGAATTTGAAAAGATCCATTTAACTGAAGCAGCTTAGTGAACTTCAATATTTAGGTAAGCATATGATACACCTTTACAAAAGATTCATTTAAGAGACTTTCTGTTTGTATTTCCCACATTTTTACTGCAAGACCAAATAATGAATAGCAGTAATAAGTTCACGTGTAGCATTAAATCAATATGATTTTTTCCCCCAAAGCTGCTTCCTTTCTGAATAGTTATAACAACATATGGCATTAAATAATTTCAGTACAGTCATTATACTTACCAAAAACCTCATATTATGTCCTCAGATGGCCTGCTGTAATATGCTTCATTTACTTAATTATTCAAACGTTTTTGTCTGATTAATAAGTTCTTGTTTATATAAACAGCTTTTTATGTGATTAACTGTGGAGAGTTAGTTGACATTAGTTACTGTTTCCACTAAGACTCAATGAGATTGCAAGGGGCATAAAGTGATTAAAGGGTCCAAGTTCTATACATCATACAAACATCTAATTATATTTGCTTGTTGCTATATGAAATCATATACAGTGATAATAATAGAACTGTAAAGCTGAAATCAGATCTATTCAAGCTGATCTTCCAGAACTGTGTAACAACCTTTTAGCCTGGGTAAAAAGATATTGGTTATTTTGGCAGAAAGGTGCTAAGATGTTTTTCTCTGTGTTTTGTGCACATACTATGTAGTTTGTGTATGTCACACAATGAATACGCAATAGTCTCTTTTTTATACAGAGTGATTCGTGGGATCCATACCTTTGAGTCACTATTTTTAAATGAGTGTATCTTCTTGGGGAGATAAATTGAATTCAGACAACTGTTCAATTTTCTCACTCAGGTGGTTCTTAGCTGTGGAAGCTTAAAAAAAAAAAAAAAAAAAAAAAAAAAAAAAGAAAGGAAAAATATNAAAAAAAAAAAACAAAAAAAGAGAAGGAAAAGCTTAATTCTCTTGTCCCTTACCCAAGTTTTACACTGATGTAGCTTCGCACATTGCTGTGGGATCCCTTCCCCTTTCCGCCGCGTTAGAAGTCAGACTTTCCATCGACCTCGTGCGATGCTGGCTGACAGCAAAGGCCACCTCTTGACTTCTTGGAGCAGTCAAGGACCGTGTCCGAGCAGTGGCCTCCTCCAAGCCGGGAGCGGAGCAGCCCCCAGGGCCAGGCGGGGCACCCCGAGCCCGGCCCCGGCCCCTCATGAGGGGGCGCGGGGGGCACCGCGGGACGGGGCGGACTCGGGGCGCTGCAAAGCGCGCCCAGGTGAGGCGGGGCGGAGCGGGGTCACAGCCGGCAGGTGACAGCCCACCTGGGACAGCCCACCTGTGGCACCCCGCCAGGGACAGCCCGCCTGTCGCCTGCCCCCGGCCCGGGGCGGCGAGCGTTAAATAGCGAGGGGGCAGAGCC
>VXAC01008718.1:0-101031 GCA_013399225.1 Rhipidura dahli
CCTCCCTCTCTCCCTCCCTCCTCAGGGCCGGCCCGCCCCCTCCCCGCCCTCCGCGTCAGCGCGGGAGGAGCCGCGGCGCCCCGCCCCTGCCCGCCCCTGCCCTGAGGGGAGGCGGGCGGCGGCGGGAGGCTGTGCCCCCGCTGCCCTCCGAGCCGGCCGCTGCCCTGTCCCCAGCCCTGTCCCCAGCCCTGTCCCCAGCCCTGTCCCCGGCCCCCTCCTCTCCCCGGCACCGCCTCGCTGCGCGGGGCTTCGTGAGGCGGCCCCGGAGCGGCTTCGAGATGGTTCCCCCCCGCCTCAGGCCTGGAGGGGAGTGGCGGCTCGGGAGAGGCGTCCCGGAGGAATACAAATCAGGGGATAATCTATCCCGCTGCGGCCGCGGCCGCTCCAGCGGCTCGGGCTGATGGGGTGAGTCTCGAACGGCGGCTGCCGTGGGGTTGGCCAGGCTGAGACCTGCGCTCGCACGCCTGACCGAGACTGATAAATCTTTCATGCACTCACACAGGCGGTTTCTCTCAGGTACATGAGGAGATGTGCTGCAGGGAAAGGAGGACAACTGGCTTGGTTAAATGCATTTCATTTAGGGGATTTGCGGGCTGGTTTGTCCTGAATGCCTATTTACTGACCTCCCCGAGTACACCACGTTTTAATTTTCTATTTCCCTTTTGTGTTCTGGTGAATTTCCCAGTGCTTAAGGTATGTGTTCTTTAAAAGCTATTCTAGAATAGAACAGCTGTGAATAAAGCATGCATCCTACAGTGTCTTTTAAATCATGGCATCGTGACTTAGATTTTCAAAAGGGAAGGTGAGCGAAGGGGTTCAGCTTACTTTGGGTTCCATCCCTGGAACCTCTTGGGCTGAGTCTGTGCCTGTCCATGATCAGTAAGACCTGGATGGGTTCACCCAAGGGCTCAGATCCAGTGATTCTCTCCATTAGCACAGGCTGTGTCCAGGATCTCACCTCTGCACACAACTTCTCCATGAGTATAAAGGCATTAACAATTGTTTCTTCATTGAAAGTGCAGTTGATTTAGTGCAGATCTGTAGCAGTTGTGCTGCCGTAAAGCTGCTTTAAAGTAGATACAGCTCCTACGTCTTCCAATCACACTCGTGTCATCTTGTTTTGCTTTGCAGCAGAGCAGAGTAAGAGGGTGTGCCAATTTGGCCAAATTTGGAAGAAAATATCCCCTGAGGGAAAAGCAGGACAGAGGGTTCACACAGCAAGTTGTGGCTGAAGAACAGCAACTTCACTTAGAAAGGAAGGACCGTAGCTCTCTGAGCTCTGCAGCTTGGCCGGTCCTGATCCATTGCCCAAACCCAAAGGTTTGTCTTAGGAGTTCCCAAAAGCTCCTCTTGGGAGCTGAGGACTTGCAAAGTGGCAGTGAACAGTGCCCTCCTGATCCAAGGGAGTTGTGTCTGCGATGGAAGCTGAGTTAACTATTTCAGTGGAGTAAAAAAGTCCTGCCAGCCCCATGATTAATTGATGAAACCTCATTTCTGCGAGCTTCTGCCTCATGCTTGACTGAGTGCTTGACCTGAATCTCCCCCTACAACTGGGTCATTCTCTACCCGGTTGGGAGAGAACAGAATGAGTTCTTCCATGGTGATTGTTTCTTCAGTCAGATGTTTCTTGTCAATCAGGTGACAGTTCTTCCATGCTGCGATTTCCAAGCTGAGCTGGAGAAGGAAGAAACCTCCTTCTTTCAAATGTTAGGTTGTTTCGTGACTGGCAGAACTGGTGTAGTCTGGTTTCCTACAGATTCATACCTGATATCTGGCAGAGGGTGGACACCCTTAGTGAAGAGGCTTGGAGGATCTTACCTTGCTATTATTTTTCATTATTGCTGCAGGTGTTCCCCAGGATTAGCTCTTGGACCTGTATCCCTGTGTTTTGTTTAAAACAGACCAGTGAGTTCGGCACTTCCTGAGGTTGTCAGAGGTAAGAGACAGGATCAGGGGAAAGAAAGATCCAGTGAGTTTGATGGTGTCAGCCTCAGTTCTTTGGGGAAAAAAAAGGATTTTAAAACTACCCCTATAACCAGAAAGAGTTAAACCAGGATGAAATCTGGTGAGGATTTGACCCTCCACCGCTGTGACAGGGGTGTTTCTGCACAGAAGCAGCACAGCTAGGACACCCAGTAATACTTCCTTGCTCCTTCCCACCCTAAAACATGTTCTGCAGCATGGCAGAGAGTTGAGGGATACTCCTTCCAGAGCAGACATCTGCATAAATTGCCATAATAATGCCGTAAAGCAGTAGGAAAAGCAGTTTTCCCCTCCTACGTGCTCTCTACCCCTGCTCATTCCCACTGCTCCTGATAATATAAAATGTACATATTCTCCCAGCTTACCCTTTAGTGGCCACAATCCAATAAACTCCTCAAGGTTTTCCCCTCCTACTCTCCCCACAGCCCCCTTTGTGCCGCCAGCCTCCCATCCCTTACATCCCTATCCCTCACACCAGCCTGGGCTCTTTCCCTGCTGCAGGAAGCTTGCACAAGTGGACACAGGGGGAAAGGGGAATGAAGCCTCTTTGGGAAGCAGGAGAGGAGCTGGCGTGTTGTGAGGGAAGGATGTGGCTGCTAAGCTTCTGCCAAAAGTGGAGTTTTAAAAAGCTGGGACGGCACTGACGCAGGAGCGGCGCAAGACACCAGCAACTGGTTCCCATCAAGTGAGGACTGGTTGTATCTGCAAGTATGATGAAGCCATCCTAACAGCAAGGTCTGGAAGGACTGGCTAGTGTGGTTTCTGAAATTCACATGGCAGCAGAAGACAAAACCCCCTTCTCCAGCCTTTATTCCTGGAGTTCAGGGCAACATAAACAATAATAAAGAGCAGGGATGACTAAAATAGGAAGGCTGGTTTTGCGGGCATGACAGGAGCAAAAATAGACATATTTTATAAATAAAGATGTCCTGGAAATCAGAGACTCCCAAGTTTCATGCTCACCAGTTCAGCTGTTCTGGCTGGGGGTCCTCTCCACCCTTAGTGCTCAGGGGATTTGTGAAGGCATAAAAGAGCAGTAATACAAGCACAAGCATGAAATTCCCTGCGTGTAAACCAGCCCTATTAGTTGATCTACTTGTGGATGTCATTTTAACCCACAGGCTCTAGTTAAATTAGGGCTGGGGGTTTGCTCAGAATAGGTGAAATCCAAGCATTTGAAGAGATCTGCCTGTGTATTTTCATTAAGCCCAAGACTGTATGTGTTGCAGAAGAAATTAAACTACACCAGTGTGGCTTAAGAAAAGAAAGCTTTTGAGCTGACCTTCTTCCAGGAGAATGAATTCACGTCTTCAGGAGTGAGCAAGTCTCACTTCAGTGATCTTATCTCAAAAAAAAAAAAAAAAAGGCAATAATAAAATGAGAAGAGACGTGGAGGAGGGCGGTAGGGACAGTGGAAGTGATGGGATAGATACCATATGAGGAGGAAAGACTAGAAAAACAGGGAGACTCCAGTTTGGAAGAACAAAACCTTGGGGCAAATAGAGACAGAGAAGTCTGAAGAGGTCAGGAGAGGTCTGGTATGGGCCTGGAATTCCTTTTCTCTTTTCTTCACAACGCAAGAGCATGGAGAGAAATGTTCAGGAGCCAGGTCTGAAGCAGACAAAAGGAAGTACTTTTTCACACAGCACATAATTACACTGTGGAACTTATTGCTGCAGGATGTCACGGAGGCCAAAAGTATAAACGAATGAGGAAAAAAAACTAAAGGGATTACACAAATTCACGCAACCTCCGGCTTAGGAAGTCCCTCAACTGCTGATTACCAGGAGCTGGGAGGATATGCCGGAGGAAGGATCACTTTATACTCTCCCTCTTCCGATATCCCTTCCTAAGCATGTGCAGCTGGCCACAGCCAGGCCCTAGCTGTTGCCCAAGGTGGGCGTTCATTCTGAGCCAGTCTGACAATGTTTGTATCCTCCTGGGAACTCCCTTATGGATGGAGCCTTCGGGACCAGAGGCATCTCCTGGAGAGATACAGGACTGACCCCTAATTTTGTTACCTGCAGCCCGATGCGGTCACAGCGGAGTCCGTCGTGGCCACTCTTTGCTGATTTAGGTGTAATTGAGGCCAGATTGAGCCCTGGAACCTTCGCAGAGACTCTTCCGCTTTCCCTGCCCATGGGATTAAGCACTGAAATCTCTGTGCTAAAACCCTCTTTGAAAGAGGATGGCAGATAATGCGCAAACTGATTAAAAAAAAAAACCCAGCACTGGGGAAAGTTAAATATTAAAGAGCCAAGGCCCAGTTTTAACTGCTGCTGCTGTCCCTCCTTCATCTCGTGCCAACTGCCTCCAGGATACGTGTGCTGACACTGAATTTCTACCTCACAAAAGCGGCTGCAGCATGGGCTCTAAAACTCAGCCCGTTAATACTGGGATAGGAAGCAGAAAAATAGAACAAAAGCAGCAAAAGACTACCCCGGTTTCCACTCTGACCACACCCGATCCATCCCTGTAGCATCACAGGGCGTGCTACCCCTGCCCCAGTGAGGCATTTTGCCCCTTGGACTTCCCAGCATTAGCTGGTCTAAAATATTTTGCTGCCTGCTTTTCCCTGCTGTAACTAAACTATAATTTTCCCCAGCAGAGAGGAGGGATTTGGGAGGAACATCTGGTCTCATTTCATCAGGATAACAGCTCCGGCTCTATTTATACACGCGCCGGGATCGTTGTGGCTCTCAGCTGTTCTTCTCCCGACAGCCCCTTTCAAGCTGCCGTGTCCTGCTCCATTGGGGCAGGCGTCAGGTCGAGGCCAGCCTGCTGCCACGTGTAACAGGAACCAGGCCCAGAAATGTGGGCTTGTGAGAGCTTGTCCCCTCCACACTCGGGGCTTGCTGTCTGCTGGGCTGGTGACAATGTGCCCTGATGGATGGTGGCTCCTGTCCTTCTTTCCTGCTGCAGAGACAACAGGGAAAACCTGTCTGACTAGACAGTTTGTTGGAACTGGATGATCTTTAAGGTCCCTTCCAACCCAAACCATCCTATGACTAGGAAAATAATTTTCTTGGTAATCCCAGAGACTGTGCTGGTCAGGGATCAGGCCACAAACTGGCTTTTCTCTGAGGTGCTAGCAAATAAACTGTGACCCTGCAGAGACACGGGAGGCTCGGGGACTCTGCTCGGGAAGGCAGCACGTCCTACTTAATCCACCATAGCGGGAAAAATCCGCTCTGCTGCCTCCACTCCAGTGCTCGCAAGACATCACATCTCATCCAGCTCGTTCAGAAAAACCCTCCAGTGAAATGGCCAAGCACCTGGAAAATTACCACGTCGCACATTCGGCAGCACAAGTCTGAAAGGAACATTCGTACCCTGAATGATGATGGGGTGTGGGTGGGCATTAATCATCTCAAGCGAGTCTGCCCCACTGCCCTGCTTTTCCCTCCGATGGGCTGTTCCTCTGCTCCCATCCCCATCCACTTAGAGCCCCACATGCTCCCCGACATGCAGCTATTTCAGCATCGCTGCCCCTCCTCTTCTCAGCAGCTCTGGGCTGTTCATTAATTGTTTTCTTACACTCAGCTGCTGAAGGAGGAGCCGCTCAGAGACACTGGGCTTTGTGACCCGAATGAGACCAGCGTTTTCAGATGCTCCTATTGATTGTACTGAGGTTGCAAACTCCCTGGAGCAGGGTTGAATTTCACCCTGCATTTATACCCTCTGATGTGATCCTGCCCCTCCGATGTACCCCTTCAGAACACCGTTCTCAGCTGTGACCTGAGGTCAAGTAGATCAATATTTGTTTACTCAGCTTGGGTCTGATTTTCACATGCTCTGGGTAATCCAAGTCCGCCCGAAAACAACAGATAGGGCCACTCCTGCCTATTGCATGAATCAGACAGAAATGTGGACCCTGCCTGAAACACCGGCCTTTCAGAGCAACTCAGAGCAGGAAATATGACTCAGTCCTGGGAGAACATCATCCAAATATAAACCCTGGTGATGCTGTGAATGGTTCAGGGTTAGGGGTGACCAACTCAACCCTTGTGAGCTCTTCACTTCCATGACTTTTCTGGCTGAGAAACTTTTTTTTCCCCTCATTTGAGTCCATCCTTTAGCAGCACATCAAGTATTTGTGCAGAGTGTGTCAGAAGTGCACCAAACCGGCCAATTTCTGTGTAATTGCTGAGAAACAGTCTCTCAACCTAAGCAAAACTATTCAGAGGAGACTAAGGGAGCAGCCTGAGATAACAGCACCTTATCCTTCCAATGGGGTGGCCTCAGGGTGAAATGTGCCTTAATCCCAACCCCTTTGTAAAAAGCAATTGTGAAGATATATGCAGCACTAAATTTAATTTTTTTTTCCCTCTTCATGGGATTTGGGGAGGAGGGAAGTGAAGAAAGGCTGGTGCTGGAATAGAAAGGTCTGATTTTGGATCTTTTCTCTGGAAACAAAGCTCGAGGAATGGCTGGATGTGGCCATGCCAAGGTACCTGAAGTCTGATCAAAGGCTCTCACAAGTCAGCACAGGACCCTTGTTAAAGAAGATGGAGCTGCTCAAATCCTCTTCCATGACAGCATGTCCCTTCACCTTGCAGGTCAAGAACATCCAGACATAAAAAAAAATCCTTCAGCCTGTGAAAAGCAGTCACCTGGCTTTAAAGCTCAAATGGCTTTTTTTTTTTTTTTAAATTTCTGCTTTTAATAGTGGCTGCCTGTCTGCTGCTGCCTCGACTTTAAAACAAAATAACCAGCCTCCAGCAACCTTCAGAACAGATCTGTAAAACTCTCCAACTGACTCTAACAAGCAAAGGCAAGATTGTGACAAACCTGCCAGCTTTCTCTTCACGGGCTGGATCATCTTCGGGGAGCCCAGGACTGGCATTTAAAAATGTAGCCTTTGAACAGGTCCTTTTTTTTGTGATAAAGCCCGTCCCCAGGACACTGGGGAGGTGACGACAACAGATGCTGTGATGAGTCAGTGCAGAAAAGGTCGTGGGATGGACCTAGGGTCAGTGAAAGTCTGCAGTTACTGGACTGTAGCTCAGCCAAAGAGGTTTGGGTTTTGTCTTTGAGCAAGAAATGAGGCCAATAAGGAAGGAATGATTTATTTGTCCCTATTTTTCTTGTCAGGCTCCCGGTTTGGTGACTTGGCTGGAACTTTGAGCAAAGAGCAGTCGCTAGATTTATCCACATCTCTAGAATCATGGGCTTCTTCCTCCGGGCTGCCTGTACTACAGATGTTACCAACTTCCCTCCGCTGTATTTTTGTTCTCCCTTCCCCAAACAGGTGAGTTCCCTTCCTTCACTATTGTGAGCAGAGGCAGATGCAAATAAACAGGCACTTGTGCTCTGTTGTGTGGTTACCTAGAGAGGCTGTTAGTGAACAAAGGCTGTACCAGGACTCAAATAACCTTGTTTGGTGTAGCCTGGAGATGGCTCTTCACTACAAACACAGCCGTGGGGCTCTCCATGCTGCACTTCCATATTTACCACGGGGTCACTCACCAAACAGGAGTGAGCAAGAGCGCCTGTGAGATGCTGACACTTCAGAAGAATGAAGGAGCAAACTCCTCCTCTCCCCTCCCAGTCCAGCAGCCTATTGTTCCTCGAAATGTTTGAATAGATAAAGGAAAAATGCTGCTCTGGAGCTTGTAGCAGCTCACACACACACAGGTACAGCATCCAGCCTTCTCCCCTGTCCTGTGAGCAGACCCTGGCAGCTGATACACATTCCCTTGCACCACAAACAGGAGCTGCTCGTGGTTTTACAGGGGCTGGATGCCAGCTTGGGGAATTTCCTCCTGGACCACACAAACGTAGTTGTCCAGAGCTGCCAGCTGTCAAAGCCAAGTCCAGCCCTGCCTCCCACCAGGAGGACACCTGCAAAGATGCTGGGTTGCTGATGCATCCCTGACACTCACCTGTGAACCTCCTGGGAGCAGAGCCCATCCTGCAGGGTTGATGGCTGTAGTGGGTCCTGGTCCAGGAGCAGGCATCACGGTGACATGGATGAGATACTCAGTCCCTGTGAAAAGCACAGAGGTCATTAAAGCTTCCTGCCAATGCTTGTAGTTGTTCAGGCTGCATTTCAAATACGATGTAGGAATCCCAGAACTGGGCTGCACGAAACACAACTGAGTCTCAGAGCAGGAAGTGTGGAAAATGGCTGTGTGGTGCTTGTCACAGCAGCCCTTTAGCCCCAAGAGTGCAATCAAGATGTAGGATTACAAGGAGGAGATTCAGGACAGTGGTACAGAGGCAGGCTGGAAATCACAGAAACATCTTGGGCACTTGAGAAGAAGCACCTGAACAGCCACACCTCCACTGAACACAAGGATTTCAGCACATGACAACAGCCACAGTCAGAGCAGCCATGCAGCTTTGTGTTCCTGAGCAGTGCTCTCTCCTGAGGAGAAGGTCTGGGCTCCCTTGGTTACTGAGTAAGCCTCAGGTCTCACTCCTCAGGCCTTTGTTTTTCTTGCCAGGGTCTCTGCAAGGATTTTGATGCTCTCTCCCAACTGGGTGAGAGGGTACTAACCTACCTGGGGATTTATTGTAAGAGCTACATCCCTCCAGGAGGTACCTGCTGCTCATGCTGTGCCCACACAGCATTTGGGGCATTGGATATTCTACCCCAGTTGGTTAAGAGTGTCCCAGGAAAATGCCTGCTTTTCCAGGAACAAAGCAGGCATTTGGAGCTGACAGCAGGGCTGTCCATACACGAGGGGAGGGAGTCCTGAAGGTGTTGAGCAAACTGGAGCAACACTGGGCTGCTGCAGCAATGGGAGCAGCATAGGATGGTACCCTTTTTACAGTCCCTATTCTTCCCTTAATTACAAGCTTAAATGATGGCTAATAAAGATGATCCAAAACAAATAAATTGAGCTGCTGCTGTAATTAAGTGGCTTTTGCTGCACGCAGTGAGCCAGACCCATCTGTGTGCTAGTTCAGCAGAAGCCAGGAGGGTTCTGCAAGGAATTCATTTCAATTGCATCTGAACTGCTTCAAGGTGGAGCTGACCATCCTGTTTCCTACGCTGCCAGCCAAGAAACACCGACCTGTCCCCTAGACGGTCATCCTGGGCAGGGGCACGGTCACTCACTGACTTTTAAGTTGGTTGCATCTGCCTTCACGGCAGGCACATTGAGGTGAGACCTTCCTTGCTTGTGGGAGGGAGGCTGGAAGCTGGTAGGAGGCTGCATTTGTTTCTCTGGGCAGAAAACACCCCAGCAGTGACACTTGATGGCTGTGCTCCTGTTTTTTAATCAGGGCTGTACAGCAGAGACAAGAAGCAATTACTGCTGGCCATTTGCTTCTTTGATGAAACGAGCTGACAGGCTCTCTGTGGCACAGTGCAGCAAAAGGCTTCTCAAGTTGTCCTCTTGAGCTCACAGGTAAGGGCTGACTCCTGGCAAGGGCAGATGTGAAGGACAGTGTAGCAGAGAGAGCCCACGCCATGACTGCCCTGCAGATGTGCAACCTGAGCTCCCAAATCACAGCTAACGCTCCCACAAGCCCCCACTGGCCAGATGTGCAGTGCCCAGGCCTCTCTGCAGGGACGGTCCAAAATGTTTAGGACTGCCCATGTGTGAGTGCAGTTTTGCCTGAGCAATACTAAGCATCCGGGAGCTGCACTGGATATTTTTCCTCGCACCTCTGTGTTTTCCACAGGAGTGTAGTCTCAGCACTTCTATGACCATGGATGATATTTGAAAATCCACTTGTCGCAGAGCAGCATCAGTTCATGGCCCTTTTACAGGATTCCAATCCAAGTTGTGCAAGATACCGAGTACCAACCTGGTATATCTAAAAATAGTACCAGCACTCAGCTTGAGCCTGCTCCCTTCTCCTTCATGTCACCACAAGGCACCAGGGCTCGTGGTCATGGCCCTGTGAGAAAGGCACTCTCCCCCTAAGCAATAAAACACCACCTATTGGAGCTAATCCTAGGAGGAAAAAGGGGATACATGGAAAATCTCACACCCAGTAACTGCTGGGTGTGCTCTGGTCTTTCTCTAACAAATAGCCACACTGGTTTCTCCACCCCCAAATTTTTTTTTTGTCTCATCATCCCTCCTCCACATACAATTCCATCTGCCTTCTGGACAGAGAGTTATTATAGGATGTTTCAGCCCAAGGAGCACGTTATTTTCTCTGAAAATAGCTTCCTCCGAAAATCATGCGCAAACGGCAGCACAGCTTTGGAGTGCGAGATCCCCGGAGGGGAAGGGACAGATTTGTGGTTAAACTATGGGGTAGAGAGTCAGCAGATCAGGGCTCTCACCCCCTGGCTCTGTGAGCTCTGACTCAACCCATGGCCCCTGAATGTTTGGTTTCCCCATTGTCGGGAAAGCCGGTGTGGTGACACACTATGATGGCAGCACACAGCCCTTTGCTGCTGCTGGGAACCACCACAGGCTTCTGCAAAGGCACACTCTCTCACCACCAAAAAAAAAAAANCCTTTGGAATCCAAAATGCTCCTCTGCAAAGTTTTCGACTGGTGTGGTTCACTGGAGCTGCAAAGATCTACTTAGATGCTCTAAATATTTACCCAGCATTTTTAATTTTTGTATTTACCCAGTATTGAAAGTGCCAGTCAGGGCTCAATGCCCAGTCCCCTGGGGATACACAGCCATGCCCTGGGATGCTGTGCTGGGAGCAGGACTGTGAGGAGCTGCAGTGACCCTGTTGCCTCCAGGGCATCCTTTCTTTTTTCCCCATCTTCTTTTGCCTCGTCATTCATCTCTCCCCTTCAGCACCCTCTGGCTCCCCCAGGTGTGCCTGCAGCTCAGCCCCACAGCAGGGCTTCCTTTGCCTTCCCCCCAAGCCCAACACTGAAGATCTTTGCTCCCACACCACCATGCTGGAGCACTCCAAGGGTACTCCTCAGCTTTAGCTGTAAGAGCTTTATGAAACACTGCCCTGGCAAGAGGATGGTGGAATCTTCCCTGCTGCAGGCTCTGGTGTTCATCCCTGGACAAGCCTCCTGAGGAGGAGATGCTCAAGGCTGCCAAGCTGGCAAAGCTCCTGGTCATGGGGTGCCCCATGCTCTCCTCTGCAGTCCCACAAGGTACAGCGATCACTGCAAAGGCTTCTGGTGTTTATTGGATCACTGAGAGTAATCCTTACACTGGGGAAGGAAATCAGGTCAAGTTTCTCAAGGGAGCTTGTAGCTTCCCTGCCTGGCTCCAGGATTTGCTGTTCCTCTGCTCCCCTCTTTCAGCTCCAATCATCTCCCTCTCCAGAACTCACTCTGCTCTGGATCTCTCCTTGTCCTCTCTATAAACACTGACAGGGTTGTGGCCACCAGCTTCACAAACCAGAGAAAGCCCTGCTCTGGGAATTCTATAGTGCCTCCAGCCCCCTCTCCAAACCCTCTGCCCTGTCCATTTGCCCTGAAACTGTCTTTAATATGAGAACCTGCTTATTTCTTTTAGTATGTGGGCAACACCTTACAACAGCATAATCCCTGCTTCCCAGTCAGCCCCTTTAAATGCTTCATTAGCAAGAAAAAGTTACCTCTGTTCACTGACACCTCTCCAGGCTCTTACCAAGAAGAAGAGTGAGTCTTTGACTCCCTTTAAGGAGTGTGGACACTGAATTGACACAGGTGACTTGGCCAAGATCTTTAGGAGGAGAAGCAGCTGCAGAGCTGGAAGATGTTGTCAGTCCCATCCCAGTGAGCTTACCTAAGAACAGGACAGAAACAAAAGTTATGTGCATGTTGCAAGAGGTGTAGAAGACTGAAGAAAAGAGGAAAGTCAAATCCAGGATGTTCAGATCTCCCTCCTCTCCCACATGTCACTTCCAGCATCTGCCAGCCCATCCCAGCCTACACCCCCACCACAGTGGAGTGCTCAGGATCTTCTTGCCATGTCCTTGAAAAAGCAGAGCTCTAAAAAAGTGAGTTTTTAATTTTTCCCGAATATTTGCACTGGGGAAAGGGGATGCCAAGCTAAAAATCTGCAAGGTCTCATGTACCTGAGCCCAGGAGCTAAAAATCCACATGAGTCTCCTGCAATGATCAAAGACTAAAAGAAAAACCATCTCAAATGGAAGCATAGCACAGAACTGTCCCAGCACTGCTGCTCCTCAGTTCCAGCTGCCCATTTCCCACCGCCTCCCATGGGACAACATCCCTTGTACTGGGAAGGCCACGTGAAAAATCTGCTGGGCCTTGAGTACCCACACTGAGGAGCTAAAATCCACAGAAGTCTCCTGTAAAGATCCACCCAGGCTGGAAGAATCTTTCCAGTGAGGTTTGAACTTCTCTATGTTTCAAACCCTGCAGTGCCCAGTGTGTAACTCTGGAGTTTCCTGTTCCTTGTTCATTGCTGCTCTCTGTGCTGGGCACACACAACAAAGCCTCTCCGGGGCTGCTCTCCAAGGACACCCAGCCCCTCCTGGGCCCAAAAAGTATCAACCAAAGAGCCTCTGCGGGGGGGACAAGCTGAGGGGAATTCCATCATTAAAATGAAGCTTTAATTGGGGAATTAACCCTGAGATGCAAATGAACCAAACCTATAAAAGTGGGAAGAACTCGTGGCCTCTCAGGGTCCATCTCGGGGCCCATCTGGGCAGCAGCCTCTGGCTCCCCAGGGGTACCTTTGAAGGCCTTTCCAAGAAATCCCCACCTTTATTCCCTTACTCCTGTCTGGTCTCTGTGTTTCAGGAGGCCTCTCAAGGCATCATTTCCACAGCAGAATGTATTCCCGAAGAGAGGAAATCCCTGCCTAGTGAAGCAGTACAGTTGCTGGGCTGTTGCTGCCATCTTCTGCCCACCTGGAACTTCGCTGCTCGCAGCTCCCCCGGCCTTTGGCCCATGAGGTGAGGAAAATACAGGAATACAAGAGTTCAGGAACGGGCTCGTGGTTCCTCATCGGTCCCTTTGGGGGCAGATCCAGGTGTGCAGGTTGCCCCCTTCAATTGAGCCTTGGCACCAAGGGTGTGGATGGGGACGAGGGGATGCTGAGCCCTGCCGAGGCAGGAGGTGCAGGGTCTGCTGCCTGAGGAGCCACATGTGGCAGAGGAAGGGGATAAAAACACCCCGTTAATGTGAGGAGCCACATGCAGGAGAGATAATATTTATCCCCTTCCAGTTAATGCAATTGCTAAGCGGGCTGCTACCAGACACAGCGTGAGCCATTCACAGTTCTTCCTGAGAACATGGAGAAATCAAATGTTTAATTCAGAGGGAGCAGCGGGACTGTGTGGTTTCTCTCCTGACACCCATCTAATAAGGGGTTTTTTTTTGGCAGGGAAGCAGAGGAAAGGGTATGACTGGCACTAAAGCTGTGGCAGCAGAGCGTGTCGTGTATCAGGAGGTAAGGATACAGAGCCATTGTTTTCCAAAACTGCAAAGACTTTTGTCTCTTTATTCAGGGCTTTAGCTCTGCCTGAACCATTGCCTCACAATTCTCAGATTACTTTTTTCCCCTTATCCTGTCATTTATGGCAGAGTGGGATGCTTGGGGGAAGCTTTTCCAAACAGTGGGTCGTTAAAAGATGCAAAAAAAACCTACTAAAACAAACTTTTTCAGATACCAAGCCCCACCATGGGTTCAGCTCAACAGATCTGTGGCCCCATCTCTCCTTGGGATTCCTTGTCATAGGTCTTTAAGCAGGTGCTGTAGCAGATCCCTGCAGGTGTTGTATGAGGATGTGGTGCAGTTGCCAGCCCCCTATGGCACTGATGCCTTTTCCTAGCCTTAAATTCAAGAGTCAAACATGGTTAGAAGGGGAAAAGGGATTTTACCTTGGTGTTTATTTTAAGGATCTTCAGGTGCACCACATCCAGGTCGAATGCACCTCCATGCACCCCGCAGTGCACACCTACCAAAGATCTGGTATCACATTGTAGGTGTTACTAATTAGCACATCTATCAAAGATTCCCCAATGAGAGGCTTGAATGAGCCCCCCTCCCCAAGGAACCTTCCCCTGGATGGTTCTATCTCAGGTTACAAAATGTGTTCTGGAGAGGCCCTTGAGCTCTGGGCACACTGATCCCTCACTGCAAAGCTTCTGAAATGTTCAGTCTCCCAGCTTGACAAACAAGCCCAAGAATGGAGGCAAAAAGCATCAAGAATGCAGAAATTGTAAAAAGGTATAACAGGGGTATAAAAGACAAGACAAAAACCATCACAGCATCAGCTCAATCTCACTGGTTCTTGGCCATGGGACTCAACCAGGGCAAACAGCAGCAGCAGCTGCTCAGGGGACAGCACTTGAAGCATAACTCTACACCTGGGTATTTCAGCTGTCAGAAATTTGTCAAAAAAGCTGTTGTCTTGTCTCTTTGGCACATATCTGTATAAGCTGAGGTGATCATTTCAGGTTTGCACCTTGATTTTCCCTCCCTCTAAGCAAGGGAAAGCATGCAGGTCCCAAGGAGGTGAGGATTGCACATAGTCCAGGTGGGATGCAGCCAGTGAGAGCTTCAGCCAGCAGCCCTGACCTGTTGAATTTCAACTGTCTGAGAGTTTTGGGAGCAGCAGGAAAGGCAACTCTTACAAACCAACCCCACACAGATAGAGTACAAACTTCAGAACCATCCAACACCAACTTTCTACACAGAGTTTGGCATTCCTGGTGAACCTGTTCAGTGCTGAGGCAGCAGTGAGTTAATTCCCCACTCCCCTCGGGAAGAAGCATCCTGAGCAGGCCCTGCCACGAAGCTGTCTCACCACAGAGCAGCTCTGTGCCCCGTGACGGGCTCCAGGGCAGCAGCTCTGGGTGGGAGCAGCAGTCTCTGTGCCACTCAGCCCTCACCAGGGAGCTCTAGTGGGGTGTCCAGCTCCTGCAAATTTCACTGGCAGCTGCCAGATGAAATGCCTGCAAGTTCTCCACTCCTCTGGAACAGGGAAATGTCCCCTGACAAAGCCATGGAAATGAAGCAATATCCTGAGGTTCACACAGACAGCCAGCAGCAGAGGAGGGGCCAGGCTGCAGGAACCATTTCTGTGCTTTGATCCATGCCACCCTCCTCCTCCTGCTCCACAGCAGAGGCAATTACATGGGCTGTCTGAATGCTACAGGAGTGACATTTTCAGTACAGCCTGGACTTAATGTACTCCTGCTTGTAAAGTCAGCAACAAACACAGATCCTTGCTTAGCAGAACATTTCACTTCACTACCTCAGAGCTTTGTGCTGGGGCAGAGGGAAAGGGATGGAGCTCCTTTCTGCAGAGGTCCTCCTTGGATGGCAGTACCCAGCAGATCCCTCGTGGCAGGGGGTTTCCCATGGCCTGGAAACTTCCAGAAATCAGTGGCACCTCTTTCCCACTGTGCCTATATGCACATCTAAATGTGAACAGAGGAAGAGTTGGTCACACCCCAGCTTCCCACTTGCTTGAGAGAAGTTGCACTGAAGTAAAAGCCCCCGTCAGCATGTAGGTTATGCCTCAAAACTATATGCAAGACCTCCAGCAGGTCCATCCTCTTTCCTCACTCCCCTTGTAGGTTCATGTAGGAGGACAGAATTGTGAAAGTGGATTTTGCAAGAAGAAAAACCCTCCTCTTCCCCCTAAGAAGAACTTTTTGTGCCATGGGAGAATTCCAAGTCCCTACCAGGACGATGTTTTTTCTAGTTTTTCCTTTATCTTCTCCATTCCCCAGCAATTCCCATCCCCAAGTTGGAGCAGTCTCCAAGCTCGAAGGGGTAAGCATGGGGAAGACTCTTCAGAATTATTTTAGCAAATCTCTTTTTTTTTTTTCAGAAAAATCAAAGTTTTGTGAGCAGTTAAGCCCCTGGCACAGGAACTCCAGAGTCCTAGTTCTCTAAGAAACAAAAATATTAAATCAAGAAATCCCATTTTCCCCTCACCCTTATCACACCCTTTAAAATCCTTTTTCACTGGGTTGTAGCCAGGGAGTTGTTAACTCCTGGATGGGTACAGCAAGGCTGGAATTGTGATGTGCTTAGTGGCAATGTCATAAATGTTCCCATACCAAAGGGCTTGTGTTCTTAAAGAATAATGTGTTGGGATAATGCTTTAGAAGTGGATTAGTGGATCCTGATGCTCCTTCATTTGCATTGCCCCCCTGGAGCACATTTGAAGGAATTCAAATCTTTTTTTTTTTTTACTTATTCAGTGGTATTTTGATCCTTAAGTAATGTCTCAATTCCACAGAAACATTTACATAGCCACCATCCAGCACACTCAAGGATGTAGAGCAGAGGAATACCCAGGAGCTGGTCTGGTCCTGCATTATTTCAACCCCAACAGCAGATCCCAGGAGTGGAAAGCCCAGATTCAGACTCAGACTTCTTCCTATGCATCATTCTGCCCCTTCCTTCCCTGCAAAGCCCCATGGCCATCACCATCAATGCCTGTGACTGAATTTGCAGCTAAATGAAGCCTCTAGCCACCTGCCCCAGCACAAGGCCACAGGAAAGGTCATCACCTCCAGGTGTAAGCTGGCCCTCACCCTGCTCATCCAGCCCCAGCAGCAGGCTGGGGGCCACTTTTCCCCCCCACCACTGGCAACAGCCTAATTCTGTGTGTGGGCTGCAGTCACTGGTGGTGGGAGCAGAGCACCATGGCTCTCCTCCAGCCGCTTCTCACTGTTTGAGCTGCACAAAGAGCAGCTGAGGCCAATCAGGGTCCCACTGGTGCCCATTGGGGAGCCACTGCCATGGCAGGGGTGAAGCACAGGGTGCCCAGAGAAGCTGTGGCTGCCCCTGGATGTCTGGCAGTGTCCAAGACCAGGCTGGATGGGGCTTGGAGCACCCCGGGGTAGTGCAAGGTGTCCTGCCCATGGCAGAGGGGTGGAACAGGATGAAACATTAAGGGCCCTTCCAACCCAAACCACTCTGTGGCTGTCAGCAGCAGCTGGACAGAAAGGTCTGAGCTCAAATGGGGACTATAATGAGAGCAATGGCAGGGTACAGGTTTGTGTGTTTTGAGCAGGGAGTGGAGTCCATCCACCACCAGCAGTGGCCAGTAAGGGAGGGACACTGCTCTCCTGCCTTCCCTCCACATACCCTGCCACATTCCCAGGCATTTTTGCCTGGGGAGAAGGAGTGTGCTGGTGACCCAGCCTCAGTCCAGTTTGGTCCCAGGAGGGGCCATTACAGACACTGTTACCTTTATAAGAGCCACTGCCAACAAAGGGACCCTGAGAGGCCACTAACGAGCTGGCTTCTGCTCTCTGAAGCTTAACGAGAGAAACTTGACCTACAGCGGGCTGTGGAGCCACAACAGTCGAACCATTTCATCTGTCAGTGCTTCAATTTGTCTGTGCTGAGCCCTGCTGTTCCAGCATCACATCGGCTCTGGCTGTGCGAGCCGCTTCAGCACTGCCTGTGCTGCAATACCCCTCCCAGCTCCCTTTTGCAGCAGCAGCAGCTCCAGTCCTGCTTGCCAGTGCCTGGGAGCCTGGAGGAAGTTCTTTAACTCCCATCCGTCCTTTAAAAGCTTTGCAAATTTATCTCATCACGCACAGCTTCTCATTGCTCAAGAAAAGAAGCGGGTGTTTAGCTTATTTCGCTGGTAATAGCAGAAAATGGCCTATTGCAGCAAAGAATTTGTCCAAATAAGCTGTGAGCCACAGCCTTCCTGCAGACACCATCCAGCTCATTTTAGTCCCTGGAAGCACTCTACAGGTGTCTGCTATTGAAGCATCATTGTACTTCAGATAAATGTGCTGCTTAAAGATAGCTGTCAGCACAGACTGCTGAATAATGCCTTCATTTCACACACTCAGGCTGCTCTCCAAGTCATTGGCAACACCTAAAGTTGGTAGTCTGACAGCAGAAAAATAGCCAGCTTGACGGTGGAAGAGCAGGACCCTGACCCCGTGGCACCCCCTGAGCTCCCAGGAGTGTTTAGGGGCTTTTATGGCCAGGTTACTGCACTTATTAGTTGTCAGCCATCACCCTTCCATCAGTTTGCTCTGGTGGGATCCTGTCTTTGGTGCACTCAGGTCACGCCACTGGAGCTGCCACGTTTCAGTCACACGCTGTACATACAGAAATCCTAAAGAGGCAGGTGTTAAGCCAGCCTAACAGCACGTATTCCTATACAGCATTACAGTTCCAAGCACTTATCACTGAATGCTGCTTCCCTCTGCCATGTTTTCTTTTGTTCTTGCTTTACTCACATAAAAGAATCTTTAAGCCTTGAGAGACTACTGTATTTTATAGCCTTACCTCTCCAAGGACAGAGAAGCCTTTCTAAGGCTCCCATTCGTCTTTCACATGTGTTTATTTAAATTAAAACGATAAACACTTTTATTGGCTCACAACTCTCAATTATTTTTCAGGTTTTAGCCCCTACTTCTTAATCTGATCTATAACTCCAATACTAATTTCAGTTTAGCTCTTTCTTCAACAGCCAGCCCTACAGCAGAGCAGCCTTTTGCTGCTCTACCTCTCCATAAGCCCTTGCTGTGCCTCTGCTGCATCCCCACCCACAGCCTGGGGTTCTGTGTAAGCTCAGCCTGGGGGCTTTTCTTCTTCCTAAGCCATGAGTGGAAGCACTGATCTCTAGATCAGCTCAGCACTGTTAGCCTGGCTTTAGACCCTGCTGCTCTGGGCCTGGCCAAGCCTGTTTGACCCGGGTGCTTTCCCTGGACCTGATTCCAGCCTGGGGACTGACTCACCACCTGGACTCAAGACCTGTTCCATCCCTCCTGAGGTGCCTGATGGCCAGATTCCCAGGGGGTGTCAGCACTCTTTCCTCCAGCTCCAGGAGGAGGTAAAACCTTGGCTATTTATTTTATATTCTAATGCTGGCAATTTATCATCATTTTTTGCTCCTGCTGAGTGTTTCCCACCGTCCAGGTGGCTCCTGGGCAGCATCTTCCCCTTGCAGCAGAGGCTGTGGTGGAGCTGGGTGCTTCCCCTTGCAGTGGCTCCGGGGGGTGTGATGCTCCTCCTGACCCCCATCTGCATGGCAGGAGGCACCCCTGGGATCTGCTCCCCATCTGAGCTCCCCTAGCTGAGCCCTGGCACTCTGCGTGGAAGCTCCTGGGTGCTGTGGGAAGGCTGTGCCTCCCATCCAGGCTGCCTTGAGGCGAGCCCGGGGGTGCAGCCAGCTGCTCGGGGGCAGTGGTGGGTGTCTGCTTTTGCTTGCTGAGCAGTTTGCTGTTGCCTCCTCCTGAGCAGCTGCTCCTCAGCCTCATGCAATTTGGGAAAGGAGTGCATTGTTGGCCGGGGTGTTTCACACCCCTGCTAGGCAGAGTTAAGTCGTGGGGGGGAGTGGGAAATTGTGACTACCCACAGGGTGTTGCCTTTTTCAGCAACTGTGAAGGATTTCTTTAGTTCCTCAAAATGTCTGGAGTTTTAGTACTTAAAATCAGCAAAAATTGGAGTGGAATATCAACGGAGCACAGCTTTCAGAAACTCATTTTCTTTTTCCTTTCAAACTGACAATAGGATTTTAAGAAAAACTTTGAATAATGGATATACTTTTGAATAATGGATGTTTCACAGCCAAAGTCCCCTGACTTTTCTTTCTGTGCCTGAATGAGAAGCCTTTTAATTGCACAACACGTGGCGAGGAGGTACAAAACGCTTTGTGTCTTGTGCTGCTGATTAACTGATGCATATACTCCCATTAAACATTCAGAGAGGGCTAAGTGTATCCCAGCCCGAAGCTGTGTGCTATGCACGTTGGGTTTTTATCAGCCAAGACTCTGCCATGAGATGTTTTGTGATTTTCCTTGGCCCTGGCATGGCTGCTCAGAATTTTCCTCTTTTGTGTGTGTGTGTGTGTGTGTGTGTGCTTTGGATCGTTCCTGCTCCTGGGGAGGCATTCTTCCACCTGGAGAGCTTAGACTGTGGAATAAACTCTGTTTTCCCCAACAGCAGTGGTTTTCTTTGCAAGGGTTTTGCTGAGAAATGGTGGAAGAGGTGCCTGGTGCCTGTGCCAGGCTGGGTACTCTGGCATGGTGGGATGGAGAAGCTGCAGGGCACGGAGCAGTCGAAGCCCCCTGGAATTTACCGGTGTGGGATGCAAGCAGGGGAATTAGCAGGAGCAGCAGTGGTCTGGGTCTTCCTGGCTCTCATTCCATTGTGTTGCTGTCTGTCCTTGGAGCTGGCTCTTTTCCAAGTTAATTCAGCTCTCATGAAAGTTTAACTCTGCTGCAGAAGGGAAGAGACAAGTCGCCATGCCCCTGAAAAATGTAAAGGGTGGTTTGGGGTCAAGATTTTTTTGGTTTCTTTGTCCTCAGTTTCCCCAGTTCTTGGTGCAGTGCCCAGCACTTTGAGTGAGCCCAGATGGGCTCAGCAGAGTGAAACCCTGCTGTGTCAGTACTTCTCTAACTTCTGTCTGCACAAAAAAACCCCAACAAACCCAACCCCAACAAGCCCCAAAACTTCAAACAAGAAGCTATGACCCCATCAGCTCCCCAGTTTTCTTTCCAAGCCCAAATTCAGGCTGAGGACCAAGCCTCACTGAATAAATGCTGCTGGAGGCTGGCTCTGCCCTGCTCCCAGCCCTCTCTCTGTGTTCTGGCTGTGAGGGAGCTCAGTTTATGGACTGAAATCCTCCGAGTCTGGGCTATTTTAACCCTTAGCATTACCCCCCAGAAGACCTGTGGAGGCAGCCTGGGGTGGCACAGGGGGGCCTGGGGGCTCCCTGTTGTCAGGAGTTTCTCTTTCACTGGGAGGTTTTTGTGACCCTTCCCTCTGCAAGCCATGTTCAGCTGGATTTCTGGCTTTAAGCAGAGCTCATTCTCTCTCAGTTTTGCAGCTTCTACACCTTGGAGTACAACTGCAATTTAGCTTTATTTCACAAAATTTGACATGACTGGAGAGCGTGATTTACCGGCCTTGGAGGATACAGTGTGTGTAACTGTGGAGGGCATAAGTGGCTTTACGTGGCAGATGAGCATAAATTGAGATGGGGAAAAACAAAAACAAAACCAAACAAAACAAAAAAAAAAAAACAAAAAAACAAAAACAAACAAAAAAAAAAAACCAAAAAAAAACCGAGGGAAACGTCGCCGTCCAACTTTCCAAGGCAGCAGGAGGAGCAGGACACGGCCGAGCGATCTGTAGCTGTCAGGGCTCTTTATTGCCCCTGATTGCCCGGAGCGAAGCTCCTCCACGGCTCGCACGGGCAGGTCAGCGGCGCTGCGGTGCCTGGCGAGACACAAGGTGGCAATGTTCTCATAAGGACGCCCTGCAGCTCCTCGGGGCCGGAGGTTTCCAGCTGAACGGCTTTCCTCGCTCTGGCACTTGGTGTGGACACCCTGGGACAGGGTCTGTGCCCGGCTCGCTGCCTCCGTGGCCACCAGCAAAGGAGCCTGAGGGTCACTGGGGGAACTGGTGTAGCCCTGGCCTCGTGTTCCGACCAAGAGCTCGGCATCTCCGCCCTGCTCCCTCATGGCACAGACACCTGGAGGTGGCTTGGGGGTTTCTGGTGTTCCTTCTGGGGCTTGTTTTGACATCTGCATCCCCCTCTTTGCCTCCTGTGCCCTCCACACCTTCCAACAGACCCAAACCCAGAGGGACATTTTAGAGCAAGGAGCTTTCAGACAAGGACTAACAGCCTTCTCTGGGTTTTTGCTTTCTGTTTTTTACTTAATGCCACATGAAAAGCTGCAGGGTTTGTCTCACTCACAAATTAATTTTCCGTGGTTGAGCAGGGGGTGGCGTGGGACAGGTGGAAGGATCACCTCTGCTTGGTTTTCTGCGTTTGCCTGCCAGGCATTTCCGGGTCCCTTGGTTTTAGGTGTTAATTGTCAGCCTAAAGGTTGCAAGGCATTGCAGTGTGGAGCGGGAAGGGGCGGCGTGGCAGTCTCCAGGCTGCCTGTGCTCGTTTCATCCACAAACGGCTGCATTTGCAATGTGTAATGATCTCTGTGAGGCAGTTAGGAGCGAGATAAACATCAATTTTATGGCTGGGAAAACATAAGGGGTGTTGCACAGGAAATGGAGAGGACCTGAATACTGAAAACTCTCCTCACTGCTGTTGGGCTCAGCTCCTGTCTCTCCGTGGGCCCCCGTGCACCCCAAGCCCTTCTCGAGGTGGCTCCAGGCAGGGGAGATGCTGCAGAGCCGGCCGTGGTGGGATGCAGGAGCTGCACAGCCTCTCCTTTAGGCGTGGGGGATAAAGCTAGCCAGGAGTTAGTATTCACAGCCAAGATTTTAGGAGGGCTGGCTGAAGTGGGAATGAAGCAAGGCCAAGGTTACGAAGTTTTTTTGGGATTTGCTTGGTAACGGGAGCTCATGCAGAAGGCTGAGGTCACGGTTCTGCTGCATCCAGACTGGGGATGTGCTTTGGTTTTCACCAATAGCAGCTTTTTGCAGCTCTGTTCCTTCACTAGGCACAATGCAGGGTATAAAATACTTTTTTCTAATACGCTGAATGCCTCTGGAATGCAATTAATATTCTTGCCCAGGTCTCCAAAAATTAACAGGCGTGTCTGGAAGCTGCTGAACACAGCTGTGCGTGTGCAGGGAGGTGGTGGGGAGGGACAGCTCAGTCCACCCGAGCTGGAAACGACCTCCCGTGGGGAAGGAAGGTGCAGAACCGTCGGTGGGAACCGGAGCTCACCAAGTGGCTGCAGGAAGACTGGAGCGATGCTGTGATGGCCGGGTCACACCCACGGGGTGGTGCTGGTGCTTGTAGCTGCTTCGGGAGCTGCCCCCTCCTCCCACCAGGATGCCCTTAACCTGGGAGGCTCCAAATGCCACCCCCAGCTGGAGCAGGGGTTCTCCCAGCTCCTTCCCTTTGAGCCTAGGAGGGGTGATCAAGCTAATTATTAATCAGCTGCCATTGAGCCTGATGGGGGATGAGGGCTCTCCCCATGTGGTGCAGGTGCTCAGCCTGCCTGGGTGGTTTTTGTTTTCTTGCTCTGTGTGACACGAAGTAGGCTGTCAAATATCTCAGAAGCTGGTAGCACGTTCAGGGCTGGTGTGTTTTGCCATGTAGAATATTTAAGATGAGTTTTCACATTTTTGTAGCTCATTTTGTACTTGCATTTCTGCCCTGAGTGATGCTCAAGACATCTCCACCAAAAAAAAAAAAAAAGAAGTGTTTGTTTACATATATTTTTTCACATTTATAGAGGGCTGAAGCTCAGAGATTAACAAAGCTTCCCATCAGTTCTGCTTAAAAAAAAAAAATCTCATCTCAGAACCCAGTAGAAACAACATAAATCACCTCAAAATAGCTTCAGGTGCTGTGGCCACCTAAATTTCCACTCTTAGGTTACAAAGGTTTCAGATGAGGTTGGGTTTGGTGTGGGGGATTGACCTGAGAGCTGGGGCTGTCTGTGATCAGGGCCCCGAGGAACGGCACGAACACACCCTGGGCATGAAGAAAAATGTTTTTCCGCCTAATCTTGTTACTGTAACAAGAGTGGTGAAATCTTTTAAAGCAGAGCAATGCGATGTTTCAGCGCGATAGCGGCGTCCCTTCGGCTCTGTGACAAATGCTCTCTGCAGCACGTGCCCTGCAATAGTCCTGCAAGCTTGATGGCAGTCCTGGGGCACAGGGCTTGCGTTTCCAGGAGAGCTGTGACTCCTTTAAAATAGTCATTTCTTGGCTGGATTTGGTGATGTTAAAAGGTTATCCTCTTCTTCCCTCTTTCTAGCCCGTTTGAGCCTTTTATCTCTGTTTTTCTCCCATCATTTTCATTCCCCAGCCCCTTTCCTTGGCTCTTTCTTTTTCCAACACGCTTTCCTGCCCCTGCCTTAAAGTTGGTGTTCCCCTGTCCATTTTAAACCACTCCTGCTCAAATCTTTATGAGAGTAGAGTTTCTTACCTAGCAAGAACAGGAACAGAGTTTCCACACATCTCAAACAACAGCATCACAAGTTGCAGCTGTTTCTATGCAAGACAAGCTCCCGAATCTTCCTTGTAACCCAAACCTCCCAGGTTAGGCTGGCAGCAGCAGCCTGAGGATCACGGAGTTGGAATAGTTTGGGTTGGAAAGGACTTTTAAAGAAAAACAGGTTGGGAACATCCAGCAGTCACCTCTTGGCTAGAAACCTAAAATTACGAGCCAGAGACCAAGTGGAATGATGTCATTTGTATTTATGAAATATCCTATCAATTTATGTGTTTTAAAGTGTGATTGTCATGGTTTCTAGGGATCTTGTCTTGCTTCCCCTGAGACCTGATCTGTCCATAAGAGACCTTTTGGTTCAAAACCTCACGAAGTTTTGAAAGGCAGCTCTGAAATGAAGAGGAAAAAGATGCTTAATTTCATTCTGCTGCAGCAGCTCGGCAGCACGAAGACAGCTCTGCCCTGGTTTGTGTTTTTCCCAGTCAGTTTTATGTACGGCTGAGTGCTGAGGATATTTTTTTTTTTTCAGTTGAAATCTTGAATTCTGCAGAGACTGAGCGCTCATTTCTTAGGATCACCAGGGAAAATTTCTTACTCTCCCAGCAGGGTGGAAATTTCAAGGTCTGAAGCTATAATGTGTTTGGTCTTTCAACATCATTAAAGGAGGGGGTTTCTGACAGTGCCACCATGATGCAAAGCAAACTCTCCTGCCTGTGAATCCCAAATCATTCCGTGCTGTGGTGTTAGAGGGGAGGTAATTTGGAGGCTCTGGGAAAGGGGGAGAAGGTGACACATCAGTGAACTGCTGGGTGGCAGATGATGGACCTTTTGATGGACCTAATGTGGTTTTCTATGGTATCATTTGCCTTAATTTGCTCATTTTCTCAGTTTTTAAGGTGCCATGGGGAGTTCAGGGCAGGGTCTCCAGGCAGGAATCCCTGGTCACTTAGAGAACAAGGCCATTATAGTGCTGTGATGACTGAGATGAGGCAGTGCTGGGCTGGAGCCCAACTCCACCCTGCCCAAATTCTGCCCTCATGGTGTGATGGACGTTATCTGCTTGACCTGTGGCTGAGTTAAACCAATCAGGTTTTATTTATTATTATTATTATTTAGGAAGTGTGAGGATGCATAGAGGAAGACACTTTGTAGAACCCTGGAATGGTTGGAAGGGACCTTAAAGCTCATCTTGTTCCACCCCTGCCATGGGCAGGGACACCTTCTGCTTCTTTTGTTCCCAGGTTGCTCCAAGCCCTGTTCAACCTGGCCTTGGCCACTTCCAGGGACCCAGGGGCGGCCACAGCTCCTCTGGGCACCCTGTGCCAGGGCCTCCCCACCCTCACAGGGAAGAATTCCCTCCTTACATCTAATCTGAACCTCCTCTCTTACAGCATAAAGCCGTTCACCTTTGTCCCATCGCTATCAGCCCCTACTTACTTCACGGCATTAAAAAACTCCCAAGGAGAAATATCTGGCTTCTTCTGAGCTTGGAGGGCTGCGTGCTCCTTATCCTGGGTGGGAGGAGACCCAGGTGATGGGAAAGGTGACCCTCAGGATGCCAAGAGCAGCGGGAATCCCCCAGGGAGCTGAGCAAGCGGCCGGTGCGGGGCGGAGGAGCCGAGGCTGCCCTTTGCCCACTGGCCCATGTGGAAGTGGACTTTGGAACTGGCAACAGGGAGCAGAGGAAGGGCCCCGGCGGCCTCTGAGCAGGTGTGTGCAGCTGCTGCGGGGGGAGGATGGTGGTGGGAACCCCTGGCCAAAAACTGGGGTGGGGGGGGTCCCGTGGTGGGACTGAAATAATGGGTGTTTGCACCTGGGGGCTGTTTAGGGCAAGGGTTTCCCTGGATGGCACCTAGAAGGGCACAAACTGAGCCACCTCTGTTCAGACCCGAGTGTCTTCCAGTCCTGAAATTACCCCAAAGTGCCTTAAACCTGGAGTGGGAGGAAGGAGGAGGGGTTCAGACAGCATCTCCCTGCACTGGGAAGGCCTGCAGTGCTGGGGGCACCTTGGGTGCTGATGCTGCAAGAGGAAAGGTGGGGGGCTCGAGGGTGACATCCCCCGGCAGCTGGGGCTTCACCCATGAGCTGCCCTGGGCTCCCGTCAGGATTTCTTCTTCTGCATGGGACTGTTGTAAATAAATATAAATATATAACTAAATATAACTACATATATAGCAGAATATAACTAAATTTGCCTCAGAATTCTTGCTGGAGCTGAAAGGCAGGAGGAAACCCCTGTTCCCACCCCATCCCATAGCTCACCTCCATTTCCCCCTGCTTGCTCATTTCTTTGAGCAAAACTCCTTGTCCTGCCTGTGGCTTTGCCCCTTCCCTTCCTGCAGATCAAACGGGGTTTCAGTGCTGTCCCACAGAGGTGAGGGGGATTTCTCACCCTTTCACAGCCTGGGGTGGGGGGCTCTGAGTGCTGGGGCTTTGCAGCTGGGAGTGCAGGAGGATCTCACCTGGGCACAGAGGGGCTTTCTAAGGAAGAGAGGGACAAATTTTACAGCAGGGCCTGCAGCAATAGGACAAGGGGTGATGGTTTTAAAGGGAAAGAGGAGAGATTTAGGTTAGGTGTTGGGAAGAAATTATTTTCCTGTGAGGGTGGTGAGACCTTAGCACAGGCTGCCCAGAGAAACTCCTCATCCCTGGAAGCATTCAGCATCAGGTTGGACAGGGTTTTGGGCACCCTGGCCTGGTGGAAGGTGTCCATGCCCATGGCAGGGGGTTGGAACCAGATGATTTTTAAAGTCTCTTCCAACCCAAACCATTCTGAGATTCTTGTTCTGGGAAGATCTGGATGTCTGTTGCTTTCAAAGGCAGACCATTTCCTCCTGGTGTTTTAAGGGGAGCTTCAAGTTAAGGGGGATGTAGAGATGACTTTTCCTTGCCTCTGGGCCTTTTGGAAAGGGTCCTGGGTTTCCAGGATGCTCCCAAAAAGCAGAGAGTAGCTGGCACGGGGCTTCAAAGGGGGCTTTGAGGGGCTCGAAAAGCTGCTGACCCAACACATTGTCACTTATCATTTGCAGGCCATTAAAGCCATTTGGGACTTAAGCTCCCCAGAACCAGAGAGGATTTTGCAGGCAAGCCAGTGATGGAGCCCTGGGCCCCCGTCCAGCCTCCCCAGCCCCGGGAGAGGGCGGCAGCCCGGGGCTCGTGGGCAGAGGGGCCCCCCGGCCCCCCGGCCCCGCTCCGGCGGCAGCTCCTGCGCTCCGGGCAGGCTCCTCGCCCCGGCTCCTGGCACGGGAGCCACCTCCCCGGCCATCCCCGCGACGAGGGCCACCAGCCCCGGGGGGGTGACACCCGCCGACCGGCGTCCCGCGCCGAGCGCTGCGACAGCAGCTACTCCAGCCAGCCCGGCTCCAGGTGAGAGCTGCCCCTGCTGAGCCCTCTTCTTGGAAAGCTGCTGAAAATAAGAATAGCCCGTTCCGCTGCTCACGGGTCCTGCCCTGGTGGCTGCACAGGGACACGGCGTGTCAGCGGGGGATGTCCAGCTGTTCAGGCAGCCCGTGACTTCTGTGTTTCAGGCTGTGTAGCATTTGCAGCTCTGATTTCTTCTTAAAACTTTGACTTCCGTGGCTGCTGTTTGACAAGCTCCATCTCAGTCCCGAGGCGCCTTTTTCTCACAGATCTGATTAAGTGCAGTTCTTTTTTCCTAAGTGCAAGGTGAACAATAAAAACACAAGCAGTAATATAGGAGCAAGAGGCAGCCTGCAAGCTCAGCTGCTGAAACAGTGGAGAGTGGACGGATAAAATGTGGGCTGGAGGATGCTGTCGGTGCTGAGACAGAGCTTCGAGCGCTCCAGCCAATCTGGATTGATTTGCCTGAGTTACTGCCCTCAGTGAATGATGGAGTCAGCACGTGGGGTTTTGTGCTGAGGTCGTACGATGCAGATGGGATATTAGGAAGTAAATTTTCCCTCTAAGGGTAGTGAAGCTCTGGCACAGGTTGCCCAGGGAAGCTGTCCTTGGAACCCTGGAAGTGTTCAAGGCCAGATTGGACAGGGCTTGGAACACCCTGGGATGGTGGGATGTGTGCCCATGGCAGGGGTTGAAATGAGATGACCATTAGAAGTCCCTTCCAACCCAAACCATTCTTGGATTCTATAAAACTGGGCATCACCTGAAGCTGGAGTGCACCTCATAGGTGAGCATGGGGAAGCATCCAAACCTCCTCCTGCTCCTTCCAGGTGTGATGCTGTGCCAGTTTCTGGCCCTGCCACAGAGCAGGGGACCTGGCTTTATTTCCTTCACCTTTTCTGCCTCCAAAGGTCCCGAGCAGGAGGGACCCTGGATGTGCCCCCAGACCCTGCAGTGGTGCCCTCCTTCCGCAGACCAGTGTGCTGTGTTGTTTTCCAGGCAGGGCTATGAAGACCCGCCCTGGCAGTACCCAGCAGCTGGCTATGGGGACAGCTACCCCTACCAAAGCCACCAGTGGCAGCCGGTGCCGTGGCAGGATGACAGAGGTATGGATGGGCTCATCCTGTGGGGCTCTGGGGGTGGAGGCAGCTGGCAGGAGGAGCAGTGCTTTCCCCAGGATGGGTTCTTCTCCCACATATCTAGGGCTTTCTCCAGGATGGGTTCTTCTCCCACATATCTAGGGCTTTCTCCAGGATGGGTTCTTCTCCCACATATCTAGGGCTTTCTCCAGGATGGGTTCTTCTCCCACATATCTAGGGCTTTCTCAGGGATGGGTTCTTCTCCCATATATCCAGGGCTTTCTCCTGCCCATGCTCCTGAGTGGTGGTGCTCTGTGCAACACTGCTTGCATTTAGGAAGTGTGAGCAGGAGCTGGGTGCACCCAAGGGATGTTTGGGCTTCATTCCCATGGCTAAAAACCCGTGTCATTCCTGGTTCCAGCCCGAGTTTGATGGTGCTGTGTGATCAGGGTGGCCAGGGCCTCTTCTTTGCTCTTTCTGGGCTGAACAGAAGAAGAGGGAGGAAAGAGAAAAGGACATCAGTGCTGCGTTGGCAAATATGTCCAGGGCATTATCACATCTCCAGTATGCTGGAATAATTTGGAGGCAAACTGCATGGTGGGCATGGCAAATTGCCTGACCCACAGCTTTTCTTTTGCCCCTTCACTGTTGCTCTGGAGGGCCAGTGCTGAACCTTGATTCTCTCTAGACCTGAGGCAGCGAGACTCTTACGCCAAGAGTTACCGGGACCAGCACTACTACAGGGGCTACCACCCCAACCTGGCCACGAGCCCCCCAGGGCAGGACAGGTAAAAGTGGGAGGTCTGGGCAACCTCGTGGAGCCCCCTGCTGCTAAATTAGCAGGCTGGTGGGTGGTTCAAAAGCCTTCAAAGACCTTCAGTGTGTCTCCTCCCTTTGCTCCCACGTGCAGGACCTACAGCTCCTATGGGGAGAGCTACACCTCCACTGCCAGGAGGGAAAGCACGGGGCAAGGAACCTTCAGCAGTGATTCGGGGGAGGCTGGTGGCCAGCCCAAAGAGGTAACCTCGAGATGGGGCAGGGCTAGAGGACAGGAATCTCTCAGAGATTTGGGAATAATCCGTATGTCCCCCTCCAGTCTCCCCTCCACATGACAAGTGACAGAACAAGAGGAAACAGCCTTAACTCGTGCCAGGGAAGGTTTAGATTGGACACTAGGAAAAGTTTCTTCAACAAAAGGGCTGTCAAACCCTGGCATTGGCAGCCCAGGGGGGTAGAAGAGGCACCATCCCTGGGGGGATTTTAAAGACATGTAGACGTGGCAGCTGGGGATATAGTTTAGTGGTGAACATGGCAGTGCTGGGTTAATGGTTGGACTCGGTCCTAGAGGGCTTTTCCAACCTTAATGATCCCATGATTCCATGATTTTACCCCTCCTAGGGAGCTGACAGCCGTGTGTCATTGTCAGCTCTGTCCTCCAAGTCATGCTCCATCACTCCTGTGTCCTGATTGCTGGGTTTTGCCAGGAGAAAATTAAAAGATCACATCAAAGCTGCTCTGGTGATTTTGCTCCTGGGTGATGCTTTTTTGGGTTTCCAAGCCCCATCTTCTTGGCTGTGCTAAGGAGCTTGCATCAGGGCTAGGAAAGCTAGTCAGACCACAGCTGTGGCTGATGTAAATGGCTTTTCCAAGCTGTTGGGTGAACCCAAGCTGTTGCAGGGCATGAGCTGCTCAGGTGGGAACTGGCTGTGCTGTTCCTGCTGGGCACTTTCCTGGAGCAGCAGAGGCTGCCCCACTGCCTGGCAGCAGGAAAGCAGTAGTGTCCCTGCTTCTTGAGCCAGGTTTCTGTGCTCTCCCTTCCCCACAGGCCTTGGGCCAGCCCAGCCTGCTCCTGCAGTACCACGAGTCAGGACTCAGCTCCAGCAGCCATGAGCTCAGCCAGTACATCCGTGATGGTGCTGACCAGTATGACCCTGTGCTTCCAGGGTCCTGGAGCGTGGCACAAACAGGTGAGGTGGGACAGGGGGCTCTGACAAGGGGGAAGCAAGGGAATAAATGGCTGGTGGTAGGATATTGGCTGTCTCTGAGCTTGATCCTCTCCTGGAGGAGGTTGTGAAGGCACAAGGCATGACTGGAGGGCTGCGAGGTGGGTGAATGGTCCAGGAGCTCTGCCTGGGCAGGTATAGGAGCTGCTGGGCACATCTGCTGCTTTGAGGGACAATTCTTGCACTGAGGGGTCAGTGGAGGGCTACTTAAGTTGGGGGACAAGGTTGGGACCTCCACAGTGGATGTGGTGTGGAATCAGTGAGAGGGGCTCACAGTGACCTGTGTCCTTGCAGGGGGACCCTCGGTGTCCACCCCAATCCCAGCAGTGCCCCTCAAGTTCCCAGAGCTGCACACTGCTCTGTGCTTCGGAGCCGGGGGCCACCTGGTGCTGGCGTGTCCCCAGCACCGTGCTGAGGGACAGCCACCCCGAGTCGAGCTGCACAGCCTGGAGGTAGGACACAGCTGGCCCTCCAGGCTCCCCTCCCTGGAGTGGCTCCCCTTGCCCTGTGGGATGCAAATAGGGTTCATAACGCAAGCAGCCTCCTCAGCAGCCTTCCTGCTTCTTGCTCCCATCTTCTCTCCATCCCACATGGACTCTTGAGTGTCCATGGTGCCAGCCTGTGCCTGGGCGTTGCTTGCAGCCTGTGACCTGCTCAGTGATCCCTTCTCACGGGGACAGATGTGGTCTGTACCTCTCCAAAGGACAGCTCCACTCATCTTCCTGTGGTGCTGCAGTACAGAGGCCACATCCATCCCCCGAGTGTACCACAGCACTCCTATTTCACCTCTGAAGGAGGCAGCTGCCATCTCAGCAGACATTTCTTAGCACTGGAGTCCATGTGATAGTTCAGGGGCTGTGCTCTACCCCTTAAGACAGCCCAGGGCTCACTGGCACTGTGGCACTGGCTTTCAAAGAGCCCAGCTGGGGCTGGTCTCCTTCCTGGAGCTCCAGCTGCTGAATTTACTTTTGTGTTTTTAGGCAATCCTTCATGGCACAGAGGAGCTGGAGGAGCTGCAAGCCTTCCCAGGGCCCCTGGCCAGGTATGGCAGCACAGCAGGTCCAGGAGCTGCGTCCTCCTGGCTGTCTGCTTTTCGAGGAGACGTGAGCTCAGGGCAGACTCTGAGGGTCCCTGTGGTTTTGAGACATCTGCAAAGGCCATGTCTAAGTTCAGGTTGGGAGCCCAGCCTCTTTGATGCAGTGTGGGTTGGTTTGGACTGTAGGACATGTTTTTTTTGAATAATCATAGGATGTGAGTTTAGTGTGGTTTGTACATCTGACCTTATTTTGTAATCATCTTGTCCCAGAAAAATGAATTTTTTTGGGGTTTCTTTGGATATCTAAAGCCCTGGGTCAGCCTGTGGTTTAGCTTTTCTTACGGTTTTAGTCTGAGCCACAGCAGGGTCAGACCCAGCATGTACCTTCACCCAGTGTGAACCCGGGGAAGAATCAGGATGTGTTGCACCAGGATTGTCTCTATTTCATCCTGGTGTAACCAGGATGTCTTCAAAGCAGGGAGAGGAAAGGAAAAAGCATTTACTGAGCAGAAGAGCTGTGGTGGGAGATCTGGAGCTCCCCCTGTGCTTTGCTCTCATTGGACCCACCTGGAGTGCTGCAAACTGCTGGTGCCACCAGCGTAAGGAGGACATGGAACTGTTGGAGCAAGTCCAGGGGAGGATAAAGTGAACCTGGGGGCTGAGCCTGAGTGATGTCCTGGATTGCTTTGCCTTGGGTTTGTTTGATGCCTCTTTGTGCTGCTGTAGGGAAGATCTGCACAAGGTGGATGTGATGACATTTTGCCAGCAGAAGATAACCACAGGCTGTGATCTCTCAACACAGAGGGGCAGAGATTCCTCTCTCCTCTGGAAACTCCTGGTTCTCCTCTGCCGGCAGAATGGGGTAGGTATCCCATGGATACCCTTTTGATCTCAGAAACGAGACAAGTAATTCATCCCTTAAGTGCCTCTCGATCCAGTTGCTGGTTTTGGGGAGGAGGGGTGTACCCGAAGAGAATCCCATTCCCATGCCACTATCCATCAGCTTCATGCTGCCTGGATATTTGGAGCAAATCCTTCTCCATGATTGCTTTTCGTTCTTGGGGACTACCAGCAGCCCATTGAAAGGGGCTGGTGCCACCTCCATCGAGGAGCCAGCACTTACACTTAAAAAGGGGGCCATTCCCTCAGTCCACTGAAATCCACCCAACCCAGTCTGTGTCTGCTCGTTGGAAGCAGGATAAGGCCATCAGAGGGAGCTCTGTGAAGGTCTCTCTAATTGCGCCAAACCCCTTTCCTTCCAAACCCTCATGCTGGTGGCCACAGCTGGTCCTGCTGGGGGGACGTGCTGGGAGGAGGACATGGGTGTGAGAAGGGTGCTATCATCTCCTTGTGCCTCATTCCTTCCCCTCTCCCAGTCCATGGTGGGCTCGGACACGGCGGAGCTGCTGATGCAGGACTGCAGGCGCCAGGACAGGTACAAGGGGCAGGAGCCCACGCTGGGCCTGGCGGACGACGAGTGGGCATCGCGCCAGCCGGGCGCGCTGGACCTCATCACGGGCGAGGTGCCGCCCGTCGTGGAGACACAGGCACAGATCGTGGAGAAGTTCACCAAGCTGCTCTACTACGGCAGGAAGAAAGTAAGTGGTGAGTGGGATCCGGAATGTGGGGCTGAGGGTTTTTTTCCTTCGGCGTCTTCAGGCAGGTTTTAAAGGGAAGGGTGGTCTGGAAGTGGCTTGTGGTGGTGGGATCAACCCTCCAAGCTGTGTTTGCACGACAGGGCTTATGGCAGTGATTCCCCACCACTGGGAGCGGGGATGGGGGACCCAAGTGAAGATCAGATGCAGATGATTTCACCCGCACTTCCACCACATTTAGTTTCATAGAGTCCTGGAATGGTTTGGGACCTTAAAGGCCATCTTTTTCCAAACCCACCTGCAGCTATGTGATCTCACAGGGTACCTAAGGCACAAGGAGAAGAGAGGAGGGTTGGATGCAGAGCAGCTTTGGTGCCCAGACTGGGATCCCATGGCACGGAGAGCTTATGGGCAGCACAGACCTGGGAATCTAGGAGACACCACATTGCTCTGAAGGTCCAAGTTCTTGTAAATTTTCAAGGTAGAAAGACAGAGGGACCTGGAAGAGAGTTGAACATGGAAAAGATTTTTGGAGGATGCTACTTAAAGCCAGAGTGGTTACTGGGGCTCTTCTCTGAGCTGGGGGAGCAGAGGAGCAGAGGAGTGGGGGGAAGCAGAGTTGGTGCAAACCCTATTTCTTCTCCCCCTCAACTGCAGGAGGCTCTGGTCTGGGCCATGAGGAACCAGCTGTGGGGCCATGCCCTGTTCCTCTCTAGCAAGATGGACCCTCGGACATACAGCTGGGTTCTCACTGGGTAAGTCAGAGAAGCCAAAGCAAGGTATGATGTTCCATGGCTGGCTTTCCAAGCCTGCTATCCCCTTCAGTGCCCCCTGACCTGGAAAAGAGCACTGATTCCAGCTGGAGCCTGTCCAGAGGGGGCAAAGGCAACAGAGGGCATCCATCCAGATAGGCCCGAGTCATTCAGGCTTCCCAACAGGACAGGAGAAACCAAGTGAGGGGCTGGAAAGCAGGAGGAAAGCCATTCCCTGGAGAGGGAGGGTTTATTTACTCTGAGTCTTTGGCTTTGCCCATGCTACCCTAGCAAAGACAGCCACAGGGCAGGGGCAGCTGAGCCACCTTCCCTGTGATCCAGCCCCATCCCAGCTGTTCATCCCACTCGCATGAGCATTTTCTGGCGGAATTTAATGCACTTAGTCTGGATTGGGCTGATCCCTTCAGAGAGAGTTAAGCAGAAATTCTCTGTCTTGTGGAACCCAAATCCTTTTAAGGAGGTTTAATGCAGTGTTGTCCTGGAGACCTGCCTGCTCTGAAGGTAATGCAGATCCTCATCCCCAGGGGCTGATGATCCTCTCTGCCTCCTATTTACAAGGGCATGGAGTGATAGGACAGGGAGGAATGACTTGAGCTGAAGGAGGGTAGGTTTGGATTAGATGTTAGAAAGAAATTCTTCCCTCTGAGGGTGCTGAGGCCCTGGCACAGGTTGTCCAGAGAAGCTGGATCCCTGGAAGTGTCCAAGGCCAGGCTGGAAGGGGCATGGAGCCCCCTGGTCTAGTGGGAGGTGTCCCTGCCTGTGGAAGGAGGCTTGGACTGGAAGGTGGCTTCCAGCTGAATCCATTCTTGGATTCTCTGGGGAACCCCTCAAGGCATCAGTTTCCTGGGGTGTTTGGGATGTGCCCTGAGAGGTGAATGAAGGTTTGGGGTCCTGGTCTGCAGCCCTTCTCTGCTGTCTCCTCACAGGTTCACCAGCACGCTGGCCACCAACGACCCGCTGCAGACCCTCTTCCAGCTCATGTCAGGAAGGATCCCTCAGGCAGCACTGGTCCGTGAGCAAGAGGCTGGCCCTGGCATGTGCTCCCCTGTGCTGTCACCTGCCTGTGACACCCACCTTTTGGTGACCACCTCTGCTCACCTTTGCTCTCCTCGTCTCCCTCCAGTGCTGCGGGGATGCCACATGGGGGGACTGGAGGCCCCACCTGGCTGTGATGTTGTCCAACAAGGTTGGGGACTCGGAGCTGAACCAGCGAGCCATCGTCACCATGGGGGACACTCTGGGTGAGCTGAGAGCTGTGGGAGGGCACTGCAATGTCACCCTGCTGGGGGTGCTGAGGTGGCTATGCCTGTACCCCCAGAGCTGCAGCGCCTGCAGGGTGGCAGGGGTCAGGTGCCGATGGATCCTCGGATCAGTCAGGCTCAGGCACACCCCTAAGCTGCTCTTGTGGTGGCACCTGGAGCAGCTGGGCCCAGGGAAGGTGTAGGTGACTGCAGGGACTGAGCCCTGCTCCCAGTGGGGGGATTTTATGTCAGTAATGGAACCCTGCAGGTGTTGGAGCTGGGCCTGCTTGGGCTCTCCCAGTTCTACCACTGAAGTGAAACCTCCCGAAGCAAAAAGCAGCAACTGGGGAAAAGGGACCTAAAACAGGGACAAGGGAGGGATCAGGCTCTGTGTGGTCAGAAAAGTGAGGCAGTTAGGTCTGGGGTTTTTGTGTGAGCTTGAGGGTCTCCAAAGCAAAGCTGCCCACGTGGTGATGTCTCAGGTCTAAGTGTTTGTCTTTTTCCTCCCACGCAGCCAGCAAAGGAGCAGTCGAAGCAGCTCATTTCTGCTACCTGATGGCAGATATTCCTTTTGGCTACTTTGGAGCCAAGGCAGGCCGCATGGCCCTGCTGGGCAGCAGCCACCGGTGAGCGAGCACTGGAGGCCGGGCTTCCTGCTGGAGTCACCTGTCCCACGGCTTTTCCTGCTCAGGTTTTTCCTGCTCTGTGTGGTGCTGCTTGGGGAGGCAGCTCTGGTGGCTGACCCTGCCCCTCTCTTCTGCAGCCAGGCATTCTCCCAGTTTGCCAGGACAGAGGCCATCCAGAGGATGGAAATCTTCGAGTACTGCCAGCAGCTACGACAGCCCGAATCCTTCCTGCTCCCCTTCCAGGTAGCAGATATGCTCAACTACATCTTGGGCAGCAGCTCGGACTTGCCCCAAAACATGAAACCAACTTCCTGAAGCCTGGAATCCAAGCTGTTCCTGAGGCTTGTCCCCTTACTGGGCTTTGGGAATGGTGGGGAGGCTGACTTGGCCAAAGCACTCATGCAGGGCAGATTTTGGGGTGTACAATGTGTTTGACCAGTGCTTGCCCAGGTCCCATTGCCTTCCTGCTCTGTGGGTAACAGGTGAGCTTTTCCTGTTGCAAAGCAGCACCCAGCTGTTGCTGCTTTGGGCACTATGGATTTGGATGGATTTATCTCTGGAAGTGTCCAAGGCCAGGCTGGATGGGGCTTGGAACAACCTGGTCTAGTGGGAGGCGTCCCTGCCCATGGCAGGGGGGTGGATAAAGATGAGCTTTAGTGTCCATTCCAACCCCAGCCTGGGATTCTGTGAAGCTGCCATGCTCCTCCCTGCCTGGTTCAAGGAGCAGGGGCTGGATGCCTCCATGGGGATGGGTGGAAGCAGCCCTGAGCTGCAGGTGGTGATGAGCCACTCGCTCCAGAGTGCATGGAGTCACGCTGGGGTGCTGTAGGGCACCCCCAGACTTGCCCATCTCCCTGCTCCCACCTGTGGCTGCTCTGCTTGCCTCTCCCCAGGCATACAAGCTGCTCTACGCCTCCCGCCTGGCCGACCACGGGCTGCCAGCCCAGGCCCTGCAGTACTGCGAGCACATCGGCACCGCGCTCCTGCGCCGCGACCCCGCCGCGCACCCCGTGCTGGCCCGGCAGGTGGCGAGGGTGAGTCTGACCCCCCTGCGCCCCAACCTGGGCCTGAAACCCGCTCAGGACCTGCTGGGGTGGGAAGCATCCTCAGGGTTTCCCGTGGGTGGGAGTGGTTGGCAGCTCTGAGCAGCCCCTCCCCTGGCAGGGTTTGCTGCCAAGCATAGCGAAGCCAACACCTCCACAGGGTTTCTAATCCCCGTGGATTTAGAGTAGGAAACAAAGGTGTTGTGCTGCCTGCCAAGCAGGAGCAGAGCTGTTTGGAAACAAAGGATGTTTTTAAGTCTGGAGGGGGTTTCTGAACTTCTAAATGTCACAGGCTTAAGAAGTGAAGTCTAAGTGCACATTTCCCCTCCAGCACATCATCTACAATTCTCTTTACCTCCTGAGGGGTGTGTGTTGGGGTGACAGTGAGATGGAGCGTGGCTCAGCCTGCAGCACCAAATGCAGCCCCTCTACTGCCTGAGGAGGGGCCTGGGGCAGAGAGGGGGCAAGCAAAGTATCCCAGGTCCCCCAGGAAGGCTGGGCTCTCATGAGGACAGGGCAGTGCTGAGGCTGCTTGTGGCCTTCCTCCAGCCTTTAGGACCAGGCTGGATGGGGCTTTGAGCAGCCTGGTCTGGTGGAAAATGTCTCTGCAAATGACAAGGGGGGTGGAACAAGGTGAGCTTTAGGGTCCCTTCCAACCCCAAACCGTCCTGTGATTCTATGAGAAGGGCTAAAGCCACGGTGCTCTGAGGTGAGGGGCAGCAAGGTGCCTGTCTGAAGTGGGTGCTGCTGAGTTCACCCAAAATTTGGCTGGTGCCGCTTCCTCATCCCGTCACTGAAGCCTATTTGCTGCCTAACAGCCTCTCAGATCTGCTGTTCTGCTGGGGATAATGCTTCTCCTGGGAGAAAACACTTTCATCTGGAAAACTGGTGCATTCGTAGATGCTCTTGTCTTTGATGTTCTAGACTGTGTTACAAATTATGATACACATTACTGTTTGATTAAGACTTCCCCTCTTTTGAAGCTGGGGATGACACACAACCAGGTGCTGGTTCATTAATACTGGATCAAAGTGCACATTAGCTTCTGGATTAAACATTCCCCCCGTTTAGGAGTAATCATGCTCATAATTTCCTTTCTCCTGTGATTGATTCAGGACGAGCATAGGTGTGTTTGCAGAGAGGTGGGACAGTGGGCCTGTAGGTAGTGCAGGGAGTTAAGTTTCTCTCGTGGCCAGCCCCAGCCCCAAGCTGGGGCCCAGCCGTGCAGGTCCTGTCGTGCTGTAAACTCAGGTGTGTTTTGTGCAGGTTTGGAGTTTGTTTCTGAAAGGTTCGGGAGCAGAAAGAGATGGCTGCTGGGGACTGGTGAAGGACTGGGTCTTGTGTGGCTGAGCTGCTAAGTCACCTCTGGTGGCTTTTGGCAGCCCTCAAGGTGGCAGCCTCGTAGCAAAGCTAAGTGAAGATGAGTGAGGGTGAAGGAGCCAGGGGAAACTGGAGAAATCCCCAAGAATCCTGGAATGGTTTGGGTTGGAAGGGACCTCAGGGATCATCTACTTCCAACTCCCCTGCTGTGGGGGATACCTTGCACTACATCAGGCTGTTGGTACCGGTGAGAGAAAATTCAGTAAAGATGTGGATGAAGAGCAGTGCTTTGAGTGCCATCTCCCCTCACCCAGCTGTCCTAAAACTAGATCCTTGTCTGAAGAAGCTCCTTGAGACAGGGAATTATCTCTGCAGGGAGCCCTGCACCCCACCTCAGACTCCTGGGTCGCCCCAGAAGAGACTCCTGCTCCACTGATGGGAGCTGGAGCCCCATGACCCTGAGGCAGCACAGAAGCCTCTTCTGCAGGAGAAACCTAGCACACAGCAGCAGTACTGCAGAGAGGGACCTGGGGGAGATAGTGGAGCATGGAAAAAATACTGAGCAGCAGCAGCATAACAGGATGCTGTTGCAAAAGAAAAAAAAAATAACCCACCCGTGTTACAGTGCTATTCTGGGTTGTGAGAGCACAGCTGGCATATCTGAGACAAGGAGATGATAATCCCCCCCGTGCTGGGGTCTCAGGGGTCTTGGCTGGGGCCTGTTTGTGCTGCTGCATGTGGAGACAGGGCTAAATTGGAGTGACTGTAGGAGTGGAGAGCTGGGGTGATAAGAGATTGAGGGGAAAATGACCTGTGAAGAAGGCCTCAGGGTTATTTCTTCTGGGCAAGATATGGTGGGGGAGAAAGGGGTATGAGGGATGTGATAACAGCCCTCCAGCATGCAGGAGGCTGCTGGTGGGGGATGCTGCCTGGCTCCTCTCACAGCTTCCACGGGAGCAGGGATAGAGAGGCTTAATTTGCAGCAGGGAAGATTTCACTTAGATAGTGAGAAAAAAACTTTTTAGCTCTAAGGACGTCAGGCATCAGGACAAGCCTGGGAGGCTGTGATGTCTTCTCAGAGATGTGTAAATGCAGATCAGACAAACACTGGCTCCCATCTGTCCTCACGCTGTAGGTGAGGAGCTGATGAACTGCCCCGAGAGCTGGGCTCTCTCCAGGGCTCCAGGTGGGGTGTCCCACAAACCTGCCAGCGGCCCAGGATGGCTGCTAGGTGGGATTAAAGGCACTCCTTTTCCTCGGGGGAAGGGGTGGGGGAGAAGGAGGCTGATAGTTGCCTTCCTCCTCGGTGTGAGGAGCACCTTTGTCACAGGCATTTGGCATCTCCGTGGAGGAGCTGAGCCAGCCCTGCTGAGGCTGTGGGGCATGGGATGGGCCGGCACCTCCCTGGAGGTGCTGTGGGAGAGGGAACAAACCCTGCACAAGAGGCTGCTGCTGTCTCACCCCTCTGCTGTTTCCCTGAGCCCGTGTGCCCAGGCAGGTATGAGGGATCCCTTGTGGGTCTGACACGGGTGACAATCCCTGCTGTCCCCACAGCTGGCCGAGAGGCTGAAGCTCTCCGACCCTCTGCTCCTGGAGATGCCAGAGCAGGACCAGGCACTGGAGCCTGACTGGCTGGACCAGCTCCGAGCCTGCTGCCAGCAGTGGGAGGTAAGGAGGGGTGAGGATGCAGTGGGACAGCTGCTCTGTGTGGGGGTTTGCCTGCAGGAGCTGCTCTTCCCTGAATCTGAGGGGATGGAGGTTCAAAAGATGTTATTCTCCTTTGGCTTGTGAGCTCTGAGATGTGGTCTCTGTCCTGGGACCTGCAGATTCCAGTGGCAGCAGGTGCTTGAGGGTTGCAGAGCTTCACACAGGGCAAAACACTCCTTGTTCTGGCCCAAGAAGGGCAGGCAGGGGCTGGTGGGGGGGTGATGGTCTCCCTTTGCAGGGAGGACATCGCAGAGGTCGCTGGTGGGTGTATTCTTGGGTCTTTTAACTATGGATTGCCCTTCATTCAGATTCCATATCTGCTTCTGGTTTTGTGACCTTTTCCACCTTGTTTCCCATCCTGCCTGCCCTCAGGGATGCTGCAGCTCCTCTCCTCTCACTTTGCTGGGAAAGAGCTGTGTCCATGCTGGAGTGGGTCTCTCCTGCAGCCTGGGGTGGGCTGTGAGCCCCAGATCCACGAGCACTGTGCTTTCCTTTGCATTGGTTTCGTGGTTCCCTTAGACCTTGTCCCGTGCCATCCCTTTTCCCTTTCCATCTTACCCTGTTTTCCCCCTGCAGGTGAGCGATGCTCTCCCTCCAGAGGAGCCACCTGCTCAGCTCGAGCTGCCCTGCGCTGTTCTACCCACGGCAGGTAAATAAAGCCAAGCAACAGGCTGTGGTCACCACAGAGGACTTCTCCCTGGGTGGAACTGTGCTGCCGTGGGCTGGGAAGCAGCTCCCCACTCCCTGGAGCTTTTAGCAGCAGCAGCAGCTCCTCGCATCCCTGCGGAGCTCCAAGGCTGCTCCTGCCAGGCTGCATCCCTCAGCCACGGGATGCAAAGAGAGGGCTCGGTGTCCTCGTACAAAGGCTGAGTAATTACTGGGCCTAATTACCACAGCTCCAGGGGTCCCTGAGGGTGCCGTGGGAGGAGAGGAGGAGCTGGGGGTGGGTGCTACAAGAGCCTCCCAGCTGAGCCTCAGGGGAGACGGCCCTGTTCCCAGGCACTCCTCCGAGGGTGCAAACTGGAGCCGAACTAAAGGGATTTCACACTTAGAGAGCAGAGCGTTCGGGAAGGAGCTCGTCCTGCCGTGTGCCAGGCTGCAGCGTGCCTGTTGCTGTAGATTCCAGCATTTCTCCTTCCCTGCTGCCTCTTTGACCCCTTTACTTCACCCTTTGGTGGCCCTAAGAATCCCCAGAGACACCAAAGTGAGGGACACAACCATCCTCTGGTGTCCAGGGAGGAGCAGGGGAGCTTTCCTTTCCCAGCTGGGCAAGCATCCACTGGGATGTCCTGCTGGGGAGAAGTCTGGGGTTGGATATATTCCTTCACTTCCACCTCCACCAGCAGTCCCCTGCTCCCTGGATCTGGCTTTCTGCTGGGAATGCTGGCACTGGAGTGTGGAGAACAGAGGCTGGTGCAGACAGGATGAAACACAGCTAATTCCTCCAAGCAGTTTCTTCCTATCAGCTTTTCCCTGCTGCTGCCAAATTCCTTTTCAAAGAGCTCTCCCAAGCAGTAAAAAGGACCATCAATCCTGATTGCCTTCTGCTGCTATCAGGGCTGAGACTGTGATCTTCTTTCCCTGGAAGGAAGTTGCAGGTGTGATGATCCCATTGCCTTGGCTTCTCTGAGCAGCCAGGTCTGCTCCATGTGGTCTCCACAGCTCTCCTTCCCTGTGCTTGGCCCTTTTCTTCATGGTGAAGGCCATCCAGAGTCACCACCTGAGGGTCCTGCATGCAGAGAAAGCTGGCTTGGTGCTGAATCAATCCATCTTGGAAAGATAAAGCCCAAACCAGGTGCCAAGCTGGGATCCACGTGGTCCTCCCTCTCCATCCTTACAACCTGGGCTGTCCTCCCTGACTTGTTCCAGCTGAGCCTGCCAGGCAGCATGAATTTGAGCATCCATCCTCCTCCCTGTGGATCCTGAGCATCTCCAGGCCACGTGGGAGCAGCTCATGGGTGTGAAGCCAACCCTGAATGGGCTGCAGGTGATGCTGGCAGCAAAGCAGAGGCTTCCACAGCACTGCATCAGGAGGTGCCATAGTCCTTCCTGATGGGATCTGGGTCCTGCCTGCCCTGTCTCACAGCAATGGGAGAGGAATTTCCCAGTGCCCAGTATTTCTGGCAGGAGGCTGCTGAGCTGCAGTAAGCAGGACACACACCTGAGACTGAGGTGTGTGTTAAATAAAACAAATCACACATGCTCAACCTGCCTTTCAAACAGAAAAAAACCAAACCCTGAATAAATCTGCCTAAAGCGAGGAACTCCTCTGTGGGTGCTGCTGTGGAACAGGAATGGAGGCTGCTTGGCAAAACTTTCCTGCTCAGGGTGTGCAGCAGGAGTGGGGGAAAAGGCTGCAGGCCTCAGACTCCTTTGAGCTGCTGGTGCACACTGCTTGGGGGCTCTTTCCTTTCATAGCATTCCCCTTCTGAGTTCATTTATAACCTCAGGCACATTCCCAGGATTTTAAATTTTTTTTGCCCCTGTCTTTCCTCATCCCACCTTCCTTGAAACCTCTGGAAGGCTCCTGTTGCTGTGCTGCGTCCTACCTCCTCCCTTGCCTGGTCTCTGGAGTCGTTCCTCATTCCCCCAGCTCCCGCTGATATGTAATGGAAAAGGGGAGAAATCTGAGCAACAGCCTGCTAGAATTATAAACATTATAAAAATTGTAAACTCCTGAGGTGTGGGTTTTTTGGGATTTTATTTTGCAGATGGAGAGCCCGGCAATGAGATCCCCCAGAGTGAAGACTACCAGTACGAGCCGTGGTTCGAGCCTGTGCCACCCCAGGCACCTCGCTCCCAGGAGGATGTGTCCCTCTGGTCCCCAGCACCTGCTCAGGTGGTGGCACCTCCGCTGCCCAGCGTTGGGAGGGAGCTGCAGCCCCCTGTGCCTGGCCAGGGGACGTGTGCCCCTCGGGGAGGGGGTTCTGCAGAGCCCCCTCTGCAGCCAGTGCTGCCAGCAGGTCAGTGCTGCAGCCTTGTTTCCCTGCAAAAATCACAGAATCCCAGCCTGGTTTGTGCTGGGAAAGGAGGTTAAAGATCATCTCCTTCCAACCCCCTGCTACAGGCAGGGACACCTTCCACTACATCAGGTGGCTCCCAAGCCCATCCAGCCTGGCCTTGGACACTTCCAAGGATCCAGGGACAGCTTCTCTGGGCACCCTGTGCTAGGGCCTCACCACCCTCACAGGGTGAGGGATTTCTTCCTTAGAAGTCGCCTTTGAGATGCACCAGTTCAGCCTCACCACTTACTCCCCTGCTGCTGGCAGGAACAGGGACCAGAATGGCCTTTTGCATCTCTTGGGGGACATTGTGGCCACCACGTGGGTGGCTGTGCTCTGGAGAGGGGCATGGCAGGAGCTCTGGAAATACCTCTGATGGATACATCTGGAGCTCCTCATATCAAACCTTGACTGTGTCCTTCCCTCTGCTCCACAGGAGAACCTGGAGAGCCCTGGGGTGCCAGGCTGTCCCCTGGAGAGGTGCAGCCAGCCCTCCCAGCAGAACAGGTGAGTCAGAGGGGCCAGAGAGACCATCCCAGTGAGGGTCCTGGCTGAGTTTTGGGGCATGTTGAGCCCTCCTGCCATGAACGGAACTCACATGGGACCCCCCCAAGGCAGTGCCAGGTGTTCCCTTGGTATACCCTGCCATGGGTGCTCTTGCTCCCCAGCTGCTGTGTAAGGCACGTGGGGGTCCCTGGGGGTGCTTCCCATGAACTGTGGTGTGAAGCAGTCCCAGGGGTGCTCTGAGCATGGAGCTCCTCTGGGAGCAGCACGTGGCAGCTTCAGTGTCTGATGCCAGGAGGAGTTACCCACGAGGGTTCGGACCGTCTCAGAGACCTCCACGGTGTCCCTGGGGGACAGCCGGCCCTCCTCGGACAGCACAGATGAGGACACGGCCCGAGAGCTGGCCGAGGCCGTGAAGCCAGAGGAGGACAAGGTGAGCATGCCAGAACCATCGTGACCCTCAGGCACTGAGCTTGCCTGTCCCTGATGCCAGCCCTGTCCCTGGAAAATGGTGCCCACTCCCAGCAGGCACCCGGGGGACCCTGGCATCCTGCCCTTCTTATCCCTTTCCACTCTTTTCCTCCATTTCCCAGAGCTCTGGATTCAGGTGGTTTGGCTGGTTTCGGTCAAAACCCACCAAGGAAACTTCTCCCAAAGCTGAGTCTGAGACAGACACAGACTCTCCCACGCCAGGACCACAGGTAGGGGACAAAAAGCCACCCTGTCCTTGGTGACAGGCAGGGTGCAGCTGTGAGTATGGGTGACACATCTCCCCGTCACCCACTGCTTCTCCCTCCGTCCTCGTGCGGGGGCCGTGGCCATTCTGTGTGGGGACAGAGCAGGAGTGGGAGCCCTTTTAGCCTGGAAGTGAATCCTTGAATAACAATAACTGTAAAGTCACAAAACCTCTCTGATCCATGAGGTCATCCAAGCCCTCGGCAAACTCTGCAGGGATCGCTTGCCCTCCGCTGGAGCGGAACACAGCAGCTGCGAGCAGCACTGCTCTGGCAGGTCTTAGGAGATGCAGGAGAGGGAAAACCTCTTTAATTGGAAGTGCAGCAGCAAGGAGGAAGCAGCCATGTGTGGTTATCCCAGACCTGGCCAACTCCTCAGGGTGTCATGTCCCTGGTGGTGGGGCTTGAAGCGAGAACCTCCCCTGGAAGTTTCTTCCTGGTTGAGAATGACCTACAGTCCCAGAGCAGGAAATGTTGGGATGTTCTTCTAAAATGAGCAGGAGATGGAAAACAGAAGGGGACCCATGGACCTTGGCCCCTCATGCTGTACCGAGGCTTGGTGTCCAGCCTCCTGCCTAATTTTGAATTCTCAGGCTGGTTTAGCTTTGTGCCAGGCTTGCTTGCCCTGACCCTGTAGCCCCTCCTTAGCCATGTTTCCTGCAGCTCCTGGGGTACCTCTCCAGCAGGACAGATGCAGAGGGGGTACCCCAAAATCCTGGTATGGTGTCTCGTGCAGAGGTCTTCTCCCCACACAAGGAACTTCTGCCCTAAATGGGTGGGTGTGATTTCAGGAGCGGACGTCACCGGCCCCACCCGATGCCCCTCTTGCAGCTGGCACAAACCCTTTGGCCCAGCCTCTCTCCAGAAACCCTGGTAAATACCACACAGATCCCCTCACCTCTCTCCCCCAGCAGCCTTTTACAAGTTTCTCCTCTTCATTTTAAGTTGGCTTTTGTTTTTGGTCGCTGGTCCTAGGAGGAATGCAGGATGAAAGAACCTTTGCTGTTAGCCCTGTGCCTGCAGAGGTGAAAGGCTCTTGGGAGAAGGATGGAAGGCAGTCAGCAGGACAGCAGGTGAGGAGAGGAGGGAAATGTATCCCTGTGTGATGGGGGTGTCCAGGACACCTTTCTGCTCGGGATGGCCCTGAAACTGGGGGCGTGTCTGTTAAGTTTCTCTCTCTTCAGTTCTTCAAGACTGGCTACCCTGGACCTCTCCCACCACGAGCTTCAGTCCCTCTCTTTAACCCTGCCCAGGTGTCTCAGGTGAGAGCATTTTCCTGAGGGGGTGGTGCTGCATGTGATGCCTTTTCCTGGTCTTAAAATCAAGAGTCAAACACAGTTAGAAGGGAAAAAGGGATTTTATCTTGGGATTTATTTTAAGGATCCTTAAGTGCACCACATCCATGTCAGATGCACCTCCATGCAGACCGTAAACCCCCTCCTAAAACATCTGGTCTAACATTGCAGGTTACTAATTAGCATATTTATCCAAAATTCCCCAATGAGAGGCTCAAATGAGCTCCCCACTCCCCAAGGAACCTTCCCCTGGATGGTTCTATCTCAGGTTACAAAATGTGTTCTGGAGAGGACCTTGGGCTCTGGGCACACTGATCCCTCACTGCAAAGCTTCTGAAATGTTCAGTCTCCCAGCTGGACAAACAAGTCCAAGAATGGAGGCAAAAAGCACCAAGAATACAGAAATTGTAAAAGGGTATAAAAGGGGTATAAAAGAAAAGGCAAAAATCACCATGGCATCACATGGGGCTGGGGGTGGCTCCTGACTTTGGGGGAGGAAGCAACTCCTGGATTTTGGAGTGGTGCTAGATTTCAGGTGATCTGCAGTGGGCAGGGGGATTTAGGTGATACCAGTCCTGGGCATAAGGGTTTTTTATAGGAAAATCAGTTGTGGGAGGACAATGATGCCCCAGGGGGGTGTGATGAATGAGTGAAATTGATGAAGGATGCTTCTGGATGCATCCAGATGATGCCAAATCAACATTTTGGGGTACAGCTTGTTGCTTACACCACCTCTCTCTCTGTTTTCCAGCTTGCTGCCCGACCCACCCAGCCCAGGCTGCTTTCCCAGCATCGCTACCCCAAGCCACTGTGAGGTGGTGGGTGGGGACAGCAGAGACCAATTGCTGGAAGTTTTTTTAACCAAAACATTGTTTGTGGTTATTTTGGATGGGGTGGCAGAGGCTGGGCCTGCTTGGTGAAGGGTGTTGTAAAATAAGGGGGAGGTTTCTGGGTTTAAAAGTCCATAAATGGGGAAGGTGTGGGGCTGGGATGGGGCTGAACAGTTTGGCCACCAAGGTGAGGCCACAGGCCTCTACCTTACTCCTTCACGAAAGTTAGGTCTGGTTTGTGTAACTCATTGTCATGCCTTATGTACAACTCCTGAAGCCCTGTCCAATCTTTCTTTGATAACATTTAGATATTTATACACAGATATTTTAATCAAGTCCCCTCTCAGCTGCCTCTTCACTCACTCAACCTTTCCTCATAAGCGAGATGCTCCTTAATGATCTCCGTTGCCCTCTGCTGGGCTCCAGGTTTGGGGTTTCAAAGTCAGGATTAAGCAGGGGTGGGAGTGGAGCATTAAGGTGTTGGTTCTGGGGTTGTAAATCAGTAATGAATAGGGGTAGGAGTAGAATATTAAGGTGTCAGGTTTGGGGTTTTAGAGTCGGGGTTATAAATCAGTAAGGAATAGGGGTGGAAAATTAAGGTGTGAGGTTTGGGGTTCTGAAGTCAGGATTAAACAGGGGTAGAAGTGGAAAATTAAGGTGTGAGGTTTGGGGTTATAATTCAGGATTAAATGGGTGAGAGTGCAGCTTGAAGGTGTGAGGTTTGGGGTTATAATTCAGGATTAAACAGGGGCGGGAGTGCAGCATGAAGGTTTCAGGTTTGAGGTAATAAATTCAGTAATGAATAGGGGTAGGAGTGGAGCACTAAAGTGTCAGTTTTGGGGTTTTAAAAAGGATTAAACAGGAGTGGGAGTGGTATATTAAGGTGTACTGGGAAAGGTAAAGGAGGCAATGGGACAATGGAAAGGTAAAGAAAAGGTGTCCGGGGGAGAGTAGTCTGAATTGGGTTATGGAGCGCTGCCCCACCTCACCCATTGGACTCAGCGCGCCGGCCGTGAGTCTGTCTCAAAGCACCGCGAGGCCACGAGCATCCACCGGGGCTCCGCGGGGGAACCGCCGCGGCTTCTCCTGCCCAGGCCGGCCCGCGCGGCGCCCCCCCTTGCTGGTGGCTCACCCGCCCGTCGCGGGCAGGGCCCTGCTAGGGCCGCGGGCGGCCCTTCCCTCAGACCTTCCCCGAGGCGGGGCGCGGGTGACGCGCACCCCGTGCGTGACCTCGGCAGTGAGCTTCCCCCGGACGCCAAAGATTGTGCTCCCGCCGCTATATAAAGCCTGGTTGAAGTCGCGTCTCTTAGCTCACGGTGAGGCGCTGGGCGCTACCCAGTGAGCACTGCGAGGTATGTAGATTAAATGCCGCTCATTGGTTGCAAAGGGGAGGGGGTGTGTCCTCCGTGTGAGGGGGAGAGCGCGGGCCCATGGCGGGGCGCGGAGCCTCACGCGGTGGGAGCGGGGGTGCGGCCACGAACTGAAACCCAGTGGGGCTAAAACCTGCCCGTGACAAGCTGTGGGGTGTCGATCTGGATCCGGAGGGCTGCGGGGCTAAAACGTGCCTGTGATGGGCTGTGGGGCGGGCCCCCCTCCCCGTTGAAGCGATGTGACGGACTGCAGGGTTCGTGCCCCATTGATCCAAACTGCGGGCCAAGCCCTGCTGGTAGCCAGGCCGTGGGGTCGGGCTGTGGGGTCGAGTCCAGGCTGCCCTGGGCAGCTCCAGGGAGGTGCTGTGGGGGCTGGCGGTAGTGGGTGAGGGTGTGGATGGCTTTAACCCTGCCCCCGACCCGCAATGCAGGGACTGCTGGCTTTTAGTAACATCAGGGTATCAAGGCCGACGCAAACTGCCTGGGCACGTACAGGTGCCCTCACCTGGCTGTCCCTTCCTCCAGGGCTGCGTGGCTCCCAGGACCGCAGAGCTGGAAGCGACTGGCCGAGCCCAGGATGCTGCGCTGGGGTGAGTCCGGCTGACTGCAGCACACAGTTTTCTGAGGATGGGCTCCTAATTCTGCGGTGTTTCTGCCTCTGTGGGTGCAAGGAGAAGGACCCCCCCATGCTTCTGGATGTCCTCATAGCCCCGTGTGCACCCAAACACCTCTAAGTCTCTCAGTCCCAGCTGCAGGATGCTTTGGGCAGCTCTTTGGGGGGGTCATTCTGATGCTTTTTGGCCTGGCAGAGGCTTTTTGCTGCCCCACAGTCCTTTGAGTCGGCTTAAAGGGGTGTGAGTGTACAAATTCCTCACCTCAGGCATTAGATTCCCTGCTCTTCCAAGACTGAACATGGTCACCTGTTAGTCAGGCAATCTCTTTTTCAGAGGAAAATGATAAATGCAGGGGGCTTCTTGCTTGTGGAAATTGCAGATCTGGCAAATAATTTTAGAAATAAATCCTGTGATTTTAGGATTGCTCCTCAGATTTTTGGTTTCTGACTCTGCACTTCGTCCCCCTGAGGCGGTAAGGAGTCAACTAGCAAAACTTTTTTGAAGTAGAGTGTGCTGCACATCCCCTTAGACTCAGTGTGCAGCTGTGCACCTGGGGTACAGGAGGTTCTTTGCTTGCCTGTTGCACTTTTGATACCACATTTGGAGAGCAAGGGTCACGGGAGAGTTTAGAGGCTGAATCAGCCTTACCTGATGCACCTGAGCTGGGGATCTACATCAGTTAAAGAACTAAAAAGAAAAAAAAGGAGTCTGTGGCTTCTTCCACCAGGGAGATTGCCTTATTTTTGGTGAGAGGTGATTTTCCATTAGCCTCTTTGTGTGCATGGGAACATGGAGGTAGGGCAGCTGTCTGCTTGGACTAGGAGGGCTGAAGGAGCTGATCTTTCCTGTGGGGCTTTGGCTTTTTTTTGGAATATCCCGGGGAACCTGGGTATGTGAGGAAAGTTTGCCCGTGAGTTGCTTTCTTGTGGCCTCCCAGTGAACTCAAGGTAAACTGGGACTGAGACTCCCTTTTCTTTCCCCATCTTCTCCTGAGAGCAGTGGGAATGCATTAACCTGATGCTAATTGTTAGCGTGACTGATGGGAGCAATTAGGGTCTGTAATTGAGATCCAGTCTCTGCATGTGGAGTGCTGCAGTGCAGCCTGAGGAAGCTCTCTGCTAAACACCCTGAGCTGTGATGTTTCCAGGAAGCCCTGGGGTGCTCCTAAATGCTACAGCCCTTGGAGGGATTTGTGTGTGTTCCCTGCACTGGGCTTAACTCTGCCTGAAACAGCAATTTAATCCAGATTTACAGCCCTGTTTTGCTGGATGTTGCTTCCTCCTACAGCATCCCCCTGGTCAGGGTTGCTGAGAGGAGGCACTGCCGTTTGGGCATCTTTGTCCGTGATGCTTCCAGTCTCACGTGGGTCCCGCTGGGCATGGCAAGGCCATGCTCATTTAGAGCTGTTATTTATTAAAATAAGTGCTGGGTGATGCCCCTGTCTGCGTCCCTTCAGCTCCTGTGACATCAGTGACGCAGCTGGCCTCGCGAGGTCACTCATTTCCCTTCGTTTAATGATCCTCTGGCGAAAACGAGCTTCCCTTGCTCGCTGGAGTGTCACTGGGACATGAATATTGATGAAACCTCGGTGGTCCTGCGGTGCTGTCACAGCATGGAGGGCTCATTTGGAGCTGCCAGGCAGTGCAGGGAACTCTGTGATGGAGCGATAATAAAGTGTTGCTGAACTCTGCTCTGAGGTGCCGCTCCACACTCGGAACTTGCAGCCTCCTGGCTCAGCAGCAAGAGGCTGGGCTGGCCTTTTCCAAAGCAGGGACACAGCGCTGTGAGCGTGAACAAGGGAGGGATCCATCCCTCAAACATCCACGGGGGTGCTGCAGGTATGGGAGAGTTTGTTGGTTGTAGCTGCCTGCCTGGTCTGGCTAATGGAAGCTAAATATTTTCCAGGGTGGAACTGGGATGACAGCAGATGCAGTGCAACCTCTCTTGAAGTGGTCATTTTGGGCTGTTGGTGTGGAAATCACTCTAAGAAATGGGATGTGGCTGTTGTAGATGTGCAAGGGAAGAGCGTGATTTTAAGCAGACTGCGTTGATCCAGGTGAGTCCCCTCCAGCTTCTGCTATACTGGAAATATAGAAAATGGAAATGTAGAAAAGTCAAGGTGACAACTGAGCTTCTATAAACAATACAGTTTTTTCTTTGAAAAATGAGGTATTTTACATGCTAATTTGTAATGTATCGCACAGTGTGCTGTGCCTTCAAGAAGGGTATATTTAATATCTGTGCTTGAATGGCAGAGAGAACCCCAGGTCTTGCTCTGAACCCTTACGTAGCTCCTGCAGTGAGAGTCCAAGGTCAAGGCATAGGGGGTAGATGGTTGGTGGCCTTTATTTTCCTAACTGTGGAGAAGGAGCTTCTTCACTCTTGGTGTAATGCAGATCTGACCTGCTTTTGCTTAGAGCAGTATCTTCCCTTCCTGCCTCAGGTGTTCTCTGGCTAGAGAGGTTGCAGGAGAGCCCTTCTGCAGGGATTTCTGCTGGATTGAGGCCATAGGATGTTGGCAGTGTCTGGTTTTAGTAATGGACATTAAAAGATACACATTCTCCTAAAAAACCTTCGTGTACCAGTGCCTGTAGGAACTGCCCCTTGCTGATCTGTCTTTTGCACCATGTTACGTTGCTGTGCAGCCCCTTTCTACACTGAGGGACTGTTCCAAGCTCCTCTGATCAAATGGAGCACAGCCTTTCTTGCAGGTCCTGCCAGATGTGGCACAACTGAGCTCATTTAGATTTTAAAAAAAAGTGGATATTGGCTTGTGTGATCTCCAAGCCCATGGTCAGTGCCAGCTGCTGTGTCTCAGCAGTGTGGAAAACCTGTAGTGGAAAGGCTACTGGGCTGCCTTTGGAAAGGGTGCTTGTGGAAACAGATATGGTTGGACTCAATAGTCTTAAAGGTCTTTTCCAACCTTAATGATTCTAGGATTCATGATTCCTCATCTTTGCTAGGGTACACTGGAGCTCCTCAGCCCCCTAAGGAGTTCAGGAAAGCCTGACCCCTTCAATCCCTTCAGAGCTCGTGCCCATGCACCAGTGTTTCTGGAGCATAATCCTTATGAGTAAGAAGTAGGAGGGGCTGTGAACCCTGAGGGATCTGTGCCACTGCTCTTGGAGATTTAAGGGTCTGAATAGTACCTTGAGGATGTGGATTATATTCATGGTGGGGGTGGGAAGGAAACAAAAAGAAATTATTATGCTTTTGGCAGCGTAGGGTAAAAGCATCACCTTTCCTGACATGTCTGTCTTGAACAGAGATGGTATCTATCCAGTGGCAGGATGAAGAGAAGTTCCATGCTGTCTGGTGTTAATTACAAAGGGAAAAACCACATGAAAATCAAACGAAATTGAATCCCACCGCATTTGATATTCCCAGAGTTGAAGGCCTCGGTACATCTCATTAGTTTAAAACCCCTGATGGAGAGAGCTGAGCTTCGAACAGGAAAATTGATATGACATTGAGACCTGGGAGAGGATTAGCTGCCTGCCTCAGAACTTGTCCAGAGGAGTCGAACATGCAAATGCTCCCAGAGAGCAGCTCCCTGCGAGAAGGATGCTGGATAATTAAGGCCCCTGGGACCACACAGTTGCAGCAAGGGAGGGATGAGGTCTGTGTGTCTGAGAAGTCCTTCCACTGCATTCTCTCTGTGGGGGAAATAATGCCTGGGCAGTACAGACAATCCCAGAGCTTTGGGTGTGCTTCACTGAGAGATGCTGTGTTCCACCTCTCAATGGGATTTGCAGGTGCTGGGTTAGGATTGAACTATGCGGGGGTACGGCATTCTCAGACTGACAAATTGGCTTATCTGGCCAAGGTGTCTGTGGAAGGTGTGTGGCTGAGACATAAGCCTGGGTTTGGCCCACAGGTGACTTGAGCTTTTGTGGCAAAGAGTTTGGTTCCATTTTGTGACCCTGCAGCAGTGCTGAAGACCCAAACACACCTGGTTGCTGCAACCCAATGTCTTTAGTGGTATGAAAATTGCAACACCCTGACAATGTATATTGAAAGGTGCAACTGCTTTTCTAGTGCTTGAGCTGGCAGGAAGTGTTTGCCAGGGAATGCAGGCCCTGGGATGTACTGTGCCTGTCAGTTTGTACCTCTGCTTTGGGCCCTGCTGGGTTTCCTGTTCTGATAAAGTGTTCTGTAACAGCCGTGTGCCAAGAGAGGAAATTTCCCATTTCCTCCTGCAAACCTCAGCCGTGCTACATGCACTCTTAGGCAAGGTGCTAATGAGGAAGGATCCATGACTCGGCAGCACACTGGGGTTTTCAGCTTCTGAAAACAAAATGTGTTGGTGGACTGGCTGTGATCTCTGTGGCAGGTGGAGCTTGCAGACCATACCAGCATCACTGTGCTTCTTGGGACTCAGAGGGCTGTTTCTAGCTGGGACGTTGGAGTCCTCGGGCAGGATTACTGGAGAAGGGCTGGCAGGGCCCCCCTTCTTCCAGAAGGGTGATCGAGGCTGTGGAAGCCTTCAGGAATCTGGCCATCAGCTTGATGCCTCTTCTTTGGACAGAAACTCCTGCCCAAGTAGCCAGGAGGTGACAGTCTGTGCATCCCTCTGGTATAGGCTTTCTTGGAGGGAAATCTTGACTCTCGTTGGAGCAGTGACCTGAGGCGGGGATCCTCCTCACCCGCCTGTGCCTCTCTCTAGCCTGCTGAAAATAAACAGACCTTCCAACTCTCCACTGGAAGAGCAGCTCCAGGGAGGAGCCCCAGAGGAGAGCACTTGTCCCAGCACAGGGCATCGCTCACGCTGATGTTGCTGCTGGAGAAAACATTGGCAGAAGCGAGCAGCCGTGCTTTATATAACTTGGTGTCACAGCTTCCATCTGAGGGTAGCCTAGGTCAGGACTCACCAGCATGGGAAAAGCATCAACAAGGAGGACTTAAGACATGGATAAAATCACCCAAGAGGATGATGAGAAGGTAATTGTTTGTTTTTTCCTGCAGGGTAAGAAAATAATGGACTTCAGGTTTAAATCAAACAGCTTTGCAAGCTGTGTGTGTGTGGAAGCTGATTCAACCCTGGAAACGTGTTGTCCTGGGATGTTATGGCAGCCAAAAAATATCATGAACCTTTAAAAAGGAACTTGGCAATTTCATGGCAGATAACTCTTGATGATGGGTCTAAACACAGCCCTGAAGCAGTTTACAGCTTGGGAGTTTGTAAGTGCTGGGCTGCTAGGAGCTGAGGAATCATCCTGGGAAAACACCTCCACCTTCCACCTTCTCTTTATTACCTGCTATTATCATCAAGCCCAGCTGCTGTGGGAGACAGGAGGCTGAGTTAGAGGGACCAACTGTCTCTTGGCTGATGGCTTTCATGAGTGGACAAAGCTGAGTAAATGACCCTATCACACATCCTCTGAAGTGAGAGACTCCTTTTTTGAGAGATTGAGATCCGAAGAGCCGTTTTGGGTCTGACGCTGGCGCCATGTGTTTCTTGGTAGAGGCAGATGCTTGAGTGAAGCCTCCAGTGCCCACGCCTGCCTGTGCAGAAGTGGAAGTTGTGTTGAGGGAGTTGCTTGGTGACGGTTCTTCTGGGAAGGTTCAGAGAACTAAACAGTTAAGTAGGCTTAATGAAAATGTATCAAAATTTGTAAACATATGTATCACATCTCTTTGATAATGAAGGAGCAGTTAATAAGTATTTGCAATCAATGTTCCTACCTGGAAGCTTTCTCTGAGAGCGTTTCTGAGGCTGCTCAAACAACCCATTTATTTCTATCATTTTAACAACCTGTTTTCTCAAGGCAATTGAAATTACTTGCTCAAAGAGCTGTCTTCCCTCCTCCCCACCTACGACATGCTCCATTTTACAAAGCCTTGGCTCAGTCTCTGCCTTCTGGCTGTGTCCTGAATGGCTGGGGAAGATCCTGGAATTGGTGCTGGCTGGGATCCTGCTCTGCTGGAGGTGTTGGCAGGGCAGGTGGGCAGCTTTGGGTGACAGTGATAAGCTGGGTTATAATCACTCACGTGGAGATCCCACAAAAAAACAACTTATGTGGGAAGTCAGGAGCTGCCTTGATGCACAGCCTGGGTGTATGTGTGCACTGGAAATACCTGCACTGGCTGGAGGAGTGTTGGTTTGGCAGTGTGGGGAGCAGGGCACTTCTTTTGCTGTTCTTCTGGAATAAGATGATGTGACGTCGCACTGATGTGTTCTGAGCACTTGTTGTACAATTCTCAGCCATCTGACCTCTGTGCCGGGTGCCTTTTTCCTCTGGCACAGAGAGATCCAGGTCCCTACCTGCTGCTTCCAGGATGTGTGGGCATCACCTAGGTTTGGATGACTTTGGGCTGTTGGATCAATATTTCTTCCTCTTCATAGCAGTGTGTGTGAGTGGGTGGCTGCTTCCCAGAGCAATGATGTGCCTTCTTGAAGACTGCAGGATTAGTTGGGATTGGAGTGCAGGAGTAGTTTAGGTCTCCCAGCCTGGGCACATCCCAGGACAAGGTTTAAAAAGTCGGTGCTCAAAGTGGGGATGATCCCTGCCTGTTAACAGAAGCAACTTACTCTTGGCTGAGGAAAGATGACAGGTGATGAATGAAAGCTTCAGCTTCCAGGGTTCTTCCCTATGTACATCTTGCGAGGTTTTCTTGGGTTGTACTGATACTTTGCCTTTCTCTGAGAAACTGGGAGCAATGTGGCTATGACGTTCTCTTATTCCCTGGGGTTATTCCCTGTCCTCCTCTCTGGGGATGTGTTTGGGCTCTGCTTTGTGAGATAACTGGTAGGGCTGTCAGCCCCCTTGTCCCAAGAACCTGAGAAGACAAATAGTGCAACATGTGTAGCCACCTTTGCAGGTCCTGAGTAAATGATAGGAGCCAGCAGGGTGACGGATGGGCTGACGAGCGGGGCTGACACAACTGGGTCAGCACAAATGTCAAAGGGGTGGAAGCTGGGCCTCCTTCTCCCCTCTGCTTGGCACCCCAGTGCCTCTGGGCTAGACAGTGGCCACTTATCACCCCTTCCTTCAGTGCCTGCTGTAAGCTGGCAGCACCAGAGCCTTGTCTAGAAGAAAGACACAAGTCATGGTCCTAATGCTGCGCTGTGGAGCTGCCATCTGTCCTCTCCTTGGATGTCGCTGCTGGGGTGGCCTGGGAACATAACCCAGTGCTGATGCTCTGTCAGGCAAACATCTGGTTAGACTGTGCTCTGTGCCTCTGCCTTCCCAGCACGCTGTGGTGCTGCCTTCCCTCAGAAAGGTAAGCTTCGTGCACCTGCACATATAGATGCATATATATACTATTTTTTAGAGTTCCAACTCCATGCTTTGCATCTTAATGCTGCCTTCCTTGCCCAGCCTCCTGCAGCCTCTCGTCTCTCATCTGGAGCCAGCTTCTGTGCTGTGGGAAGGGTTGCTAGTTAGGAGAGGACCATGCAAATAATCTCATGAGTTTTTTCCTTTATGGACGGGTGAGGAAAATTTGCCAAAGCGGCTGTGAGTGAGTCTTGTGAGCATTCTGGAGCGATGAGCTGAGAGCCCTGAGCCAGTCTTACTGTGCAAAATCCATTAGCTATGAGCAGAGCTGCACCTGGACTCAGCATTCAGTACCTGTTACGGCCTGAATTAGTCCCTAATTTCTGTCCCTTACAGTTAAAATGACTCAGACATTTCTTTTTGAGACGGGGTATTGCTTCTGACTGAATACCCTACAGCCACGGCTCTACTGACCATTAAATTGTTCTCAGGAATGCACTGATCCTCTTGTCTCCAGGTCAGTGTAGGCTGGTGCCGTCACCTGCACTTTGCTGTGGGGCTGGAAGAGGCACTTTGCTTTGCTGTAGGCAAGCAAATGCTGAGACACATCTGAGGACTCGATGGCTGCAGGTTTAATAAGATCGATACTACCTCTGCAGAAGATTATATGGTATACTAGGCAGCAAATAGACCACTTCTGCTGGATTTGGAAACTGGTTATAGAGTCTATTAGGGATGGTGAGGTAGAAGGGATGTATCTGGAGTGAATTGCACAATTGCTGTAGTTGAGACTCCCACATTAAGGGTTTTGCAGTCTATTAAATAATGGAATCAAAATCAAAATAAATGAGAAAGTTTTGTCCGAGAAGTCATACCTGCAGCCACATCATCAGCCAAAGAACAGAGGAGAAATGTGCTGCCCAGGAGATGAGTGCTTTCTCCTGTGTGCATTGGCCTGTGCTGCCTCCTTGAAGCCTTGAAAGATGTCGGGAAGAGGGGAAGGTTGTCTGCCAGGCTTCTGTTGGGACAAAGAGCCAGTCAAGGTGGAAGGTTAGAGATCCTCCTGCTTCCACCCAGCAGGCTGTTGGGTCTTCCACCCCACAGCTGCCAGGTCAAAAGTTGTCTTGTGCTGTGGGACATCCTTTGTGCCACACTATGTGCTCTGCAGCCAGGGTTAGTCCTGCTGCCTAACGTAGTCCATGGTGGGCTGGCTTGAGTTCAGGAGCAGCTTTTGGGAACTCTGTTGGCCTTGTTTGAGCTGCCCTTGCACTGCTATCACCTCCTGCAGTGTGCCCTGGAATAATTAGCTCTAATCACACATGAGCAATCGCCTGCCTGGTCACCCTCTCTGCTCCCAGGGAGCACGGCAGGGCGCCCAGCTCCTGTCATTTCTCCAGTGCTCTGTCCAGTCTCATTTGAAATGCCTTGCAGGATGAATTACAGTGCTCTAAGGGAATCTGCAAAATAGGATCACAGGCCAATTGAATCCATCTGCAAAATGCGGGAGGATGATAGATCGCCCTATGGATGGATTCTGCTCTCCCCTTCTTTTTTAAATTTTATTTTAAAACTCTTGGTGAGAGTAAGTAGGAGCATGGAGCTGGGTCAGGCCATGCTGACTAAAGGTAGGTGATGCAGAAGGGAAGCAGGGAGAAGCAAGGAGAGATTCACCGTCTGCTGGCCAGTCTGGTCCCTCCAAAAGCAGACTGCTGTATGGGAGTGTTTCATGGCATCAAATGTTCTGGGACAGGCTGGAATTACCAGCTGTGGGGAGGCTTTAGGGACAAGTAACAACCTGCCCAAGTCAATCAAAGCAGCTTTAAGTAGGAGCCTTGCAGGTGCTCTGACCCACGTGGACACTGCAGGTACCCCAGACCACCTTGAATGCAGCCCTCAGGATTTGATTTAGCAATTCCTGTCTGGCTGGCCTGGCCATGCTCCCCTGGGAATGTGGCCAAGGTCACCCATCTTGGCCCTGATGTGGTTGGACTGCCAAGGAAGAAGTTAACCCCCTTGCACTTTGGGTGGATTGAGGTTGGGCTGGTGTTACCCAGCCTCCTCCTCCTCCTCTGGCTGGGATGCTCCAGCCACAGCCTGAGGGGGAAGGGAAATGAATTAAACCCATCTTCAGACACGTTTGTATTGATTCTGTCACTTTCTTGCTGCTTGCTGACAGGTGATGGATGGCTCATAATGCGACCGGCACAGTACATTACGTTTCCCATCCAGGGACTCCTAAATCATTTCAAATTTTCAAATTCCCTAATCAATATTTTATCAGTAGCAGAAGAAAGCGGAACAGACCCATTTCTCAAGAGGCAGAAGAATGAGCGTGTGTGGATGCGTGCCTGCACATACATAGGCATGGGAGTTTGGGTATTTATAATCACAACTGAAGCACTGTTAGTACAACAATTATATCTGCAACCAGAAAAATTAAATACAGAAGTAGGACCAGAAGTGATGCTTACATTTAAGTGACTTCGGGATGAAGTAAATTAGAGATCTGGGTTTCTGATATGAATGTGGAGGATTAATGCCAAGTGGGCTTTGCACTCATTGCTCAGCTGGTCGCCCATCCTTATGCAGGGTGCAGGGGAGGTCAAGGCAGGTGCAAGCATGCCTGGTTTTTTGGGGAAGGAAATTTGATTTGCAACCACCTGTAATGCACTGGGACTCAGATCTGTCACTCAGCACTGAAGCAGTAATGGGGAAATATCCCTAGCAAGCCTGTCTGAAGCTGGATGATGTGGCCCGGGTGGTTGTTTGTCTAGAATTTTAACCAAGCATGGTGTTGCTTTCTTGGGACTGGAGTAGGCAGAGAAGAATCCTGTTGCTGCTGTGGTGTGTTGGCTGCAATCATGTGTGCTTAGACTGGTCCTGAGCAAACAGCATGTGCCTTTCGACTACTCTGCTGGCACTTGCTGCCACAATAGGATGTGATCCAGGCTGAGTGAGGATAGAGAAGGAAGCTCTGGGGCATTTCAGAGGAGGTGCAGGTGGACTCTGTGATGTTAGGATACCATGTGGAGCGCTTGGCTCCAAACTGAGACCCAGGTTCAGTGACTTTCCATGTTGTCTACACTGGGCTACCTTCACCAGTAGCTCCCAGTTCCTGCCTGGTGTCTGGCTCTCTGCTGGGCTTTGGGATGGAAGAGCTCAGGGAAGAATAGATCTGGTTGCCCCTGTTATAGGAGTGGGGTCTGTGCAAAGTGGAGGCAGCACAGGGCTTTGTTCTTTCCCCTCCAAAAGATGATTCTGGTGAGACAGCCGGAACATGCCTGTCTGCCCCGAAGATGGCTGCTTTCCCCAAATCCCTCCTGTGCTTGTGGTCCTTCATGTGTGCTCCCTGACCTCGCCTGCTGAACAGTCTTTCTCTGTTCAATTACTCATTCTCTTAGACTCTTGTTTTTTATTCCCCAGGCTGGATGTTTTCCAAGTAAAAGATTTATTCTTAAGCTATTTTTTCCTTCCCAGTTAAGAGAGCTTCCAAATAGCACAGATGTGAGGCTAAACATAACCTTCCTTGTTACTGTCACCTCTCCTCAGCACTCGCCTGGCTGATCTGGTGTTGCCTTTGCTTCCGAGTGTTGTTTCACAGCTCAGCTGCGGTGTGCTGCTGGAATGCACAAGGCAGGCTTGCAGCACAGAGCAGGGCTGCAGCTCTTGGGAGCACAAGGTGGAGCTCAAGGTGGCACTTCCAAGCCCACACTGACCTCCTGGCCCTTTCCCAGGCTGTGTGGGGACCCTTAGCCCTTTGGGCTGCTGCGCTGGCACTGGCTGCATAATAGGAGAGTCAGACTCTCCTTCTAGTGGTAGTTTAAAAATCAGCTTGTTACTCATAGGAGAAGCTTCGTGCCTTTCCATCCTGACCTCTGAACAGTTTAGGGGAGAAACACAAGCTCTTTCCCCAAGGCAAGAGCTGCCTCACCACCAGTAGGGAGATCTTATACTACAACACTTCTATGCCAGCATTTTTTTCTCTATGTTCAAAGTTTTCCATGGGCTTGCTTTCAGAGACTGGATCCTTGCTGTGCCTGTGTGGAGGTGAGGTTTGCAGCTATACCCTTTTCTCTCTATTATCAGGCTTTGTCAGGGATGGAGGAGACCTCTGGTTTGTGCTGTCCACACTGCTTCCTCCCCCAGAGGCACTATGTGTAACAGGAACATTGCAAAAAGATGTGTGGAAATAACTGATTTTCTTCTTCTGAAAGCCTGTGCCTGATCTGCAGGAGCAGGAATCCTTTTGAAGAGCTCCTACATACTTCATGTGTACCGGAGGCAGGTTGCAAGGCTGTTTTCCTTTTTCCTTGGTTAAAGATAAGATTTAATTGAACCAGGGAGAAGTCACTGCTGTGTCGTTTACTGATCTGATGGCTGTTTGTAGTTGTGTCTGGAAGTATCTGGAAGTGGAGTTCCTTCAGCCATGCTGCTCTGGGCAGTGTCTGCAATTCCCAGAGCACAGCAGGAGAAAGAAGCTGCTGAGGTGCCTCCCAGAGAGACAAGGTATTTGTCATGTAGCTGTCACCAACCACTCTTCAAAGCAAACTTGGTCACCCAGACTGCCTGCTGCTTTCCCTCTTTAAAGTGCAGTAGTATGAATTGCCTTTTCCCCCCTGCTTCAGAGTTAACTTCCTCTCCTTCTGGTGCTTTTTGAGGATACAGCATACGTTTCACTGTGAGCAGGACAAGAGTCAGACCCAGACCTTGGTGCTTCACAGCTGCCACCTTTGCAACACATTTATGAGTCCCCATCACTAGCTGATCTTAGATAATGACTGCTGATAAACTCAGTCCTTCTGCACAGGAGGTGAAGCCCATTGTTTGGACACAGATGGCCTTAAATACTGTTCCCCTGGATGAGAGATGTTCTGAAAAACTGTACTTGAGAGAGAAATGGACCTTACCACCCGAAAAGCTTTGCTGTGGAATTGTGTGTTGCAGCTCTCATCTTTATGGTTGCTGTGCCTGGGAAGGAGCAGGGAAGCTGGGAAACTCTCTGCAAGCACTACTGGGATTTAGCTCAAACAGGAGGGGATGGGATGAGCTGGCTCCCCAAAGGCAGTGCTTAACCCCCCTTTGTCCTTAGGACAAGCAATGTGTTCAACCCTAAAGATCCAGGACTCAGCTCCACCACCCTACATCTTAAGAGGTCTTTTCCAACCTAAATGATTCCATGATTCTGTATCTTACGTGCTTTAAAATATACCTGGGTGTCCTGAAAGGATGTCGGGTTGGGAGCTGGGATTTACATCCCTCAGGATAAGAGCCTGTGGCAAACAGATCTCAGCATGGTTTGTCACCTCTCTCGGCTGGCAGTGCCCCTTTTGCAGTGGTTATGGTGGTACAGCTGCTCTAAGGACAAGGAGCTGCTTGGGCAAGGAGGACATGGGCTGAAGATACCTGGAGACTTCATGTCAGAGCAGTCACTTGCCAGCCTGACCAGAATGCTGTGCAGGGAAGTGAATTTTGAGCAACTTAGCAAAACAACACAAAGGTTCTGCGTGGTTTTCAAATGAGCTGTGGTGGCATGAAGGGGAAATGCCCAGCTGGTTTTAATATCCAGCTTAAGGGAAGTCCTTTTGTTCATGAAGTGTTGATTTAAAGTGGTCTGAGGAGGTGAAATCCTCTTGCCTCATCTGGGTCTAAGCTGGGTGCTGATAAGCAAAGAGCTGTTTTTCCCTGCCAGCCACTTCTGCCAAGCCAGAAATAGCCTGCCCGAGTAAGCTCACCATAGCAGCATTTCTCATTCAAAAGTTAATAAGCTTTGAAATTGGATTTTAATCAACTAATCTTTGATCCTAGGCGCTAGAGCTCGATTAGGAGCGTCCAGTAAACCAAGTTACATCTTTCTTCCCTGCTGTCTTTTTTCCCCCACAATCTACCAAAGAAAAGGCCGAGAAATGTTTCAGCATTTGAGGACCTGTGCATTTTAGGGTTTGTGGTGTGCCTGTTCTTTTGATCTGATCCATCCCATGGATGAATGGAAAAACTGATCTCTGGTGGACATCTGCTCTTCCAATGTCTTTTAACAGCTCCTTTTGGGAAGAGAGCTGGAGCTCTTTTTTAACAAAGTTTTGGATTCAGTCAGATGAGGTGGGATGAGGGGTGGAAGATCTGCTGTGGCCCTATCCCTCCTATTCCCAGCATCAAAATAGAGTACCAAGAATTCTGCATCCCACAGAATCATGGAGTAGCTGAGGTTGAAGGGACCTCTGGCATTTTGCCAGGCTGCAAAGGAAATTATAGCTGGGCTTCAGGGTCATGTAGTTACGCTTCTGTTCAAGGGATGGATTCAGTTTAGACCTCTCTAACTCATTCCACCTCCCCATAAATCTGAGCAAACACTCCTGTCTCAATTTACCCTCCAAACACTTTTTCCCTTGATCAGAGTAGAGGCTGATTTTATTTTTTTTAAGCTATGTTTAGTTTCTGCTGCACAAGCTTCTGTTTCCTACAGAAATACTGGCTTAGTGAGCTCTCCGAGGACCACACGGTTCTTCCCTGTGCTTGTGGAGTGGTCAAATCAAGTGGGAGAGGATTTGTTTGGGCAGCAGAGGGAGCATACAGAGGTGCTGTGCTGCTCACATGCTGCGCTCTTGTTATCTCGAGTCATCCCTGGCACTGCTGTGTTGCCCAGGGTCAGGGTGGGCTATCTAATGAGCACCTTCTTCCCAAACACCTCCCACTTGGGGTGCTGGGAGAGTGGCACAGAGGCCCTGGAGTGGGCTTGGGTTTGGTGGGACACTGGGGAAGCAGGTCGTGCTGGCTCTGAGCAGAGCCTGCGCTCTCCGGTACTTCTGCTCGCTCTTCCAGAGGATGTTGTGTTTCCCTTGCCCTGGGCTATGAACAGCCATCTGGACATTTATCTTCTTTCCTCTGAGGAAAGGCAGCGGAGCGAGTCTAATGGTCCTTCCCAACACACTTTACAACCTAGAGTATCTCTCCCACGTAAAACTACCCTAATGGCCAGCTTTTACCATTTCCAATACTTTTCAGGGGATTTAAGCTCTGTGATGGTACTTGCCAGGAATATGAACTGTGATGTGTCAGTTTTTAGGGGCTGTCCAGCCTGTGCTAGGCTGACAGGTAGCTTGAAGGGAAGCTGGTCTGGTGGGCAGGATTGGCTGGCCCTTCAGAAAACAGTGTGCTTAGGGTGAGTCAGCTTCCCCTGGAGGTGATGCTTCCAGCCAGCCACAGCCACATGATAAATTAAAAGTGACATTAATCTACTAACCCCCAGGCCAATACAGTTAGCAGAGCTGATTGTACCAGGGGAGGGATGAAGTTAGGCTGGTTAGGATCCTCTGAGGCCTCTGAATTTTACAGATCTTGGAGGGTGCCAATACCCAAACCTTCCCAAGCTGTGAGTGGAATTCAGAAGCCCTCACTGGGCTGATCCTTAGGAGTTTGGAGCATGTGTGATGCCCCACAGAGTGGTAGGTGGGGTCCCCGAAGCTTTTTCCAGGCCATGCTCAAAATGAAGGCGGTCTTGACTTGTGTAGCCCCAGCTGTGAAGAGATGATGGCCTTGTACAGGGAAATCTGCAGAGTCTTTCAAGTTTTCCCTCATGTTTTCCATTCCTTCTTGATATTTCTAGCTAGGGCTAGTTTTCTTCTTTTTAAGTTCAGGTAAAGAGCTGCCCCTTCAACAAACCTCAGTCCTTTCTTGGGTTACCAAAGAGTTCTCACTCTGGTGGCATGTGGTGGTCGATTATTTTGTGAAGCTTTTTGGAGTGAAGTTGCCCAATGCCATAACAGAGCAGCCAAGTCTGGTGTGGCAAAGCAGCATTGCAGGCCTCAGCTTGTCCTCCAGGCTCCATGAAATGTGTGAACAAGCTGCCAGCAGCCCTGGTGGGTGTGAAGGACCAGATCCTGCCTGCTTTGGGATGTGTGAATGTTTTGACCTTCTTAGGGCTTCCCATTGCAGTGTTTTAGGGCCTGGCTTCTGACAGGGGCTCTGCATCTCCCAGCTTGTGTCCAGCTCTTGCACAGTTGACCCCAAATCTGAGTGTGAGATCGGGTTTGGATGCTTCTCTGTGTGCTCTGGTAAATGTTTGTGTGGCTGAAGAGAACAGGCATAGCTCAAAGTATCTAGGAGAGAGCACCTCATCCTATTCCTTCCTCCTGATCATCTTCTCAAGGTGATTCCTCCTTTTTGCTTCCAGCCAGCCACTAGAAGGACTGGAATCTCTGGAGATGTCCCTTCTGGAGAACCACCCAAGCCAGAGCCAGCTGGTGAGCTGCAACTGCCAAATTTGAAACTTTTTCTATGGTGTTTGAATGGAAAGGCTGCATGTCCTTTGAGTTGTGGTTTTATGTTTGGTCTTGTTTGGGGTGTTTTTTGGGAAAAAATGAAGGTTAAATGAATTATGTTGTGCAAGTAGAGGTAAGCAGCTGATGGTCACAGAAGTTCAAGGTCTTGGGGACCTGCATGTGTTGAGAATACAGGAGAACCAATTTTGAGTCCATGTCCAGCTTGATTCAAAGCAATGTTGAGTTTTTTCCCCTCTCTTAGTCTCACGGCCTGAGGAACCTCTTTCTTTGATCTGTGCTTAAATCTGACCCAGCGTTACGGACCCATCTTATTGAAAAGTAGTATTGAAATAGGGCAGTATTGAAATAGCACTTTGAACTGTCCTTTTCATGGCTGTGTTGTGGTGGGGCAGGTTTGGGTATGGCTGTGGGAGCTCGTAGGAGGATGCTGTGGAAATGCTATTTGCTGTGATCGTGCAAGCCTGGGCAAGGAGGAGGAAGAGGGACAGAAATTTATTGTAAAACCATTGCTGCAAGGGGAGGGGAGGGTGCTTGCTGAGGAATGTTTTGAAGGACTGGTGCTCAGTGGGCTGACAGAAGCCAGTCAGTGATGAACCACTTGGAAGCTTTGATTATTCTTAGAAGTTTGGACTGGGGAGCCACCAGTGACATTATTCTTCCCTTTTAATGTGGTCAGAGTTTGTCTGTCAGGAGGAGGGACCAGATCGTGGACTGGTGTATGGATGGCAGTCCCCAACTCTCCCCTTGAGGATGAATTATAGATTTTAGCTGTCTGCCCTTCTCCCTATCCCAGCACAATCACCTCCAGCTCAGCCCAGGATGTGTGGCTCATTCCTTGTGAAGGACACAATGAAACCTTGTCCAGGTGACAATCTCCAGGGACTTTGCTTTGCAAAGATATGCCAGAGCTGTGGCAGCCACAGACTCACTTAAATTCCAACAGCGAGCTAGTTGGTGCCAAATCCCATTTGTATCACTAAGAAAAATGGTAAAATCATTGTTAGGTGTTCACTAAAATACTCTAAATTTTAGAGAACACGAAGCATGAGTCAGGCATTGAAACCAGCATCCCAAGGAGGGAGGGAGTGGCGAGAGGCAGCAGGAGTGCTTATAAAATATTTTGTTTCACTGGCAAGAGGACAAGAAATAATTGGGCCTTAAATCAAGGAAATGGGAGAATAGGAACAGCAAATCAAGGGAAATGGTGGAAAATTAGGTCTTAGAGTAGAGAAATGTGTATACATGATCACCTGGTGGTTCTGGCAGAGATATATGCCCATAAATCTTCTCTTTTAACCTCTTCCCTGTTGCTTTATGGGGAATAGTGTCAGGCTTGCTGGCCCAATCCATCTTTTCTGGAGATTACTGGTTTTGGTTTCAACTTCCTTGGTGCTGAGCACCCTCTGAGTGGCCTGAACCTGCTTTAGAGCTGGAGAGGGAGATCCTGGGCTACTTGCACTCCTTGGGGCAGCCTGCAGACTGTGACCCCCAAGAGAAGGTAAGTGTGCAGATCCATCCTGTGTGTGGGATGGGGCTGGATGGAGGGGGTGAGCCACGGAGGGCTCTCTCCTAGGGCTGTAGTGTGTGTGTATCAGTACCTTGGGGTTCACATTAGCAGGTGTGATCTGCTCCTTGTGCTCTGAAAATCCCCACAAGTCTCGATTTCTACAGGGTGAGGTGGTCCCTAAACAGGGGAGAACATGGCCTTTCCTGCACATGGTCCAAGCTTTCCCTGTCTGACCATGACTGCAGCTGCATCCCCAGCAGGACCCACTGGTACAGGATGAGGGATGTCCCCCTCACAGATGTTGGCACCTAGAAGAGCAAGGTGACCTGTAATGTCCTGTGTGAGGCCCAGGCACCTCCCTGCTATTTAGGCACAGGATATCTCAGCAGGTTCTTTCCAGATGCAAATTCTGCTATTAAAAAAAAAAAATTAAAAATCCCCTTTACTCCTCCCTTAAGGTCCCAGGCTTATTCTTCTTATAAAAATAATGAAATGTAAAAATAAAGCTTTCCCTGTTTGCTTTCTGCCAGCCCTCCCTCCCTTTGCACAGTGCTCATTAACTCCCCTAACGCTCGAGTCAGACGCGGCCTCCGGTTAAAAACAGCAACCGCCCTCATGCCTTGCCTGTTTCCCAGGAGCTGGCAGCCAGACAATAACACCGATGGGATCATCTGCATCAGAGGATGTCAGCCCCTCTGTAAAATTTACATAACTTGAATTTGGAGTTGGGGAGGGGAGGGGAAGCACGCTGAAAAATAAATAAAGAATGCTGGAAAAAAAAGTGGAAAGAGGAAAGCTGCTGTTTGGGAGAGGCTGCTGGAGAAGCTGCCTCCCTGCAAATCCTTGCTGAGGGCTTTTTTGGGCAGGTAGGAGTTTCTGCTCCAGGATCAAAGGTGATGTGAGTTATGTTGCTGCATCAGTGGTTGGACTTGATGATCTTGGAGGTCTTTTCCAACCTTAATGATTCTGTGGTTTTCCCCAGCACAGCCTTTCTGATCCACTCTGATACCTGGGGGTGAGAGTACTCAGCAAGAGTGGGGTGTTAAATCTTTCTGTCAGAAACAAAAGTCTCAGCTGAAAACAGCCACCCTGGGCCACGTGGTTTGAGGAGCTCTATTAGTCAGATAAAAACCATTGTCCCCTCATATTTAGGCAGAACGGGGGTGTCCAGAAATGTCTTAACTCAAAAGCTGCTTCTGCAAAGCCTTTGATCTGAATTTGTTTGGCTGTTGCTTCATCCTGGTGGGAATCTGATGTTGGCCCACCTTTGGCTGCCCTAGGGTAGCTGCCCAAGGAAGGCAAGCCCGAGTCCAGGGTGTAAGGACTGTCAGGGTGACACTGCTGGTGTCCAATTCCTGCTTGAAATGGCTGCACACCCAGGGGCAGGCTTCCCCAGAGGGAAGGGGAGAAAGCCATCACTCACTGCTTTGGTGTGGGAGGAATTGTATCCTGCTTGGGCTCCTGAGCTACCTGGAGGAAGCTCCTTCACCTGTGGCTGTCAGCATGGTGTCACCTGGTGTCACGTGGCCTTGGGGTTCAGTGCTTAATGCTATCGTGGATCCCCTTTCAAGGCCTGGACATGGGGGTTTTTGCTTGTTTTTTTTTAGTTATCATCACTCTAAAGCGATGCAGAGGAGTGAACACTTGTGCCAGCAGCAGCTGGGGGGGATCAGCAGCTGTCTGGGGATCATTATGCAGAAGTTCAAGCCCTGGCCAGCGTGCTGAGTCCTAACAATCCCCAGCTGAAGCCATGTCCAAGAGATGTCAGGCAAAAACTTATCCTTCATTAGTTTATGCCTTTTTGGATGTGGGAGATGCTGTTTGGAATGTGTGTCTGGGCACGACAGCGCTGCTATTCCTGCCTGCTTTTCCATCACCTCGCTCTCTCTGCTTGTTTGTTTGCTATTGTGCCTGTGTTATTTCTTTCTCTCCCCTCCTTGCTTCATCTGTAGCATAAAAAGTTATTCAGCCCCCGAGTGTGCTGGGAGCCTATTGTGCACAGAGAGCTGCAGCACAAAGGGTTCCAGAGACAATCTTGTTCCCTCTCGCCAGCACAAGCTGGCCAGCCAGATTCAGAAACGCATCTGCAGGTCCTTAAAGGAGTTATGCTCTGTTTGACTGCAGCTTAAAGCACGGGGAATAGGGGAGGGAGAGGCGTTTCAGGAGCCTGGTGGGTTTTATCAGCTCACTCATGGTTCTGTGGCACAGCTGCAGCCCAGCCCGTGCAGATATGTTAGTGAATGCCCACGTTTGAGATGGAGCTTTGCTTTGCAGCTGCTCTGAAGATTAGCAATGGACAAACTCTTCCCTTGAGAACCTCTGGTTTGTAGGGTGTGGAGATGCCCCCCCAGCCAGGCTGCAGTTTCAGCACCAGAACGGCTGCCCTGGTGGTGTGTGGATACTCATTAGTCCTGATGTTCAGCAGGGCTCAGCTCTGAGTGCAGACCTCCTTGACTGCTTTCCTGTGGTGGCAGCTCTGAATGGCACCGTGCTGCAGGCATGGAGCTTCTTCCTCAGCAGCAGCTTCATGTTTTCCAGGGCTCCCACTGCTCAGGGAAGTGTCTGTGCAGGGACCCCAGGAGGTGTGTTGCCAGCCGTGGCACGTGGTGGCTGTCAAGGCCTAACCTTGACACTTGGCATAACCCCAGCTTCTGTAGCAGGGATGGGAGATGCTGTAAGCTTGGGTTCTGCAGGTCAGTTTAGTCACTGCTTTATTTGAGTACAGCTTCTGTCCAGCTGGGGCATAATGGGGTTTTGCTGACTACAGAATAACAGAACAGTTGGGATTGAAAGGGGCCTTACAGATTTTCCCACCCCAACCCCCTTGCCACAGGCAAGGACACCTCCCACTAAACCAAGTTGTTCTGAGTCCTGTCCAACCTGGCCTGGAGCATGTCCAGGGATGGGGCAGCCACAGCCTCCCTGAGCAACCCGTGCCAGAGCCTCAACATCCTCACAGGGAATAATGTTTTACAAATATGTCATCAGACCTCCTCTCTTTCAGTTTAGAGCCATCCCCCCTCTTCCCGTTGCTCCAGAACCTTGTCCAAAGTCCTTTTCCAGCTCTCCTGTAGCCTCTTTCATCATGGGAATGGGCTCCAAGGTCTCCCTGGGGTCTTTTCTTAAGTCTGGACTGCTCAAACTCTGCCAGCCTACTTCCATTGGAGAGGTGTTCCATCCCTCGGAGCATCTTTGTGGCCTTCCTCTGGACTCACTTCAAGAGGTTCACACAACCTCTATGCGGAAAACCAGGGAAATCCCTCATCTCTAGATCTGCACAGATGGGAGGGTTGGTTAAACCCATGCCACTTATCATTGCTTGCTCCAGTCTTGTGAGACAAAGTATTCCCAAGCTCATCCTGCAAGCTGAGATGTGCTCTCTGAAATGTCAGGATTTGGGTGACCTCTTCCATTTCACCTTGGATGCTGTTTGAGTTCAGTGCTGCACCAAAGGAGGAGAAGAGGAGGTGTCCAAGCAAGTGGCAGGGACAAACAGCTTTGAAAAAGCTCTGTCTTTGCAGAGCACTGTTTCTTTTAACCTTTAAAGACTCTGCCTTCCTGCTTTTCAAAGACTCCTGCTTTGATTTCCCGTTCACAGTTGTCTTTCTGGCAGCCCGTGGAAGAACGGAGACACGGATGAGGGTTAAAGAACAGCTGCAGGAACATAATTAATGCTTTGCAACATTTCTGAAGGCCTTTAGCACCTTGCCGTGACCCAGCCTGTAACATCTGTGCGTTGGCAGCAGCCAAGCTGTAAAACTTCCCTCCTCCAAGTCCTGCACAGAGCAACTGTCGCCTGCCCGAGGCGTGCAGTCAGGGTGAAAACGCAACAAATCAGTACAAAAGGCAGGCTGGAGCACAGATGGCAGGTCCTTGGGTGCTGGGCTTGGCAGTAGTAAGGGGCTTCCAGCTGCTGATCCTTGTTAGGTATCCAAGGGGGGAGGTGGAAGAAATGCTGCTTTTGCAGAGATTAGATGGGAGAAATAGGGCACAGCCAAATGTGAGCCTCCCTGCACTTGCCTGCGTTCTCCCCCACGGAATGGATGGGGGCCAAAGGCAGAGCCCCAGCCCTGCCCAACCCTGTCAGGATGATTGCCTGTGCAGCTGTCACGGACCCCGAGGGATGCCCAGTGTGTCCCCATTTGGATTGTGTTTTATCAAGGTCTGTCTTTTGCAGCACTTTTCCCTTTATGTGGCTAAAGGGCACCTTCAGGGCTTGCCACCCTCATTTTTATGTGAGCTGTAACGCAGTACAAAGGAGGCACATAAGTGACTCCAATTCCCTAGGGTTCCAGCTAGCGTTCTCCTTTCAGTCCCAGACCCAAGTCACAGCTGGAGCCAACTTGGTGACCAAAGAGAAGATGAACAAAACCACTTTGTTTTTGAAGATTAACTTTTTTCTTCTTCCCTATCTCCCTTTTCCTCCGTGTTTCACTGCAGCCAGCCCCGCTGAGTTTCCAGCCTTCAAAGCCCTTCGTATCCAGCTGGACAGGAGTGAGTTTGCCAAGGGGAACTGTTTGTCCTTTGCTCTTTTTGGTTTTCTTAGAGGCCCGTGACTGTAGTGGATGCCAAGCAGCCCTGACCTTCACCTGACTGGAGTTCCCAGCTGCTACAGTGTTGTTACAGCATCTCTGCCTGATAGAAATTCAGCTTTGTTCCTTGTACCTGGAAATTTTACATGACAAATGGCTCTCATTTCTAATTCTAGCCTCCTTTTGGTGGACTGGAATGTCTGCTGCCTGTAGATCCAAAAGGCTGGAAGGAAGCACTACATTTCTCTCCTTTGCCTCCTCTTAGAAGTGTGCCAGAGACACTAATCCAGCATTTGAATTTCAGCCAGGTAGCTGGAAGGGACTGCATCTCCTCGGCACCCTCCCCTGATGGACTATCCAGCTTTGCTTCTCGTCATGCCTGCCTGTGCTTCTCTTCCTTGGGGCAGCAGGGAGGTGTTGCTGGAGAGACCTACTTTCTTTAAAGAAATCTCTTGCTTCGCAAGTCAGATGAGGATGTTTTGCTGCATCTCTGATGAAATTTCTTCCCTTTGGAAGGAAAAGTGTCTGGGTTTGCAATAGGCTCCCTCCTGGTAATAAAAATGATGGGATTACTTCAGGGACAGCAGCTGGGGAATTAGGCCTGAGTAACAGCGTATTATAACGTCTCAGACATCTTTGTTTATGCAGCTTAAACAATGCCTGAGCCACGGCATCCCTGTGGGCTTGGTGAGCCCCACCAGCTCTGTGGGCACCTAGGGCACCTCGGAGGCAGATCTCTGGTTGTGCAGCAGCTGTGGGTTTAACTCTGAGTCTGCTGCTACATGCCCATGCACTACTTTCCTTGCTGGGGAGGAATACGAATTACTGTCTCGCTGGGATGGCTTGGCTATGTTTGGATTTTTGGTGCCGAGTTATTTTTCCTTTGGCTGGCATTCATAAGGAGTTATTGTGGCCTTTTTTCTGGTGGTAGTGCCCTAGGGTCTTAATTCTTGACCAGCTTCTTTTGATGGATGCTGTGCAATCCCTTCTTTCTCACCTTACAATCAGTTTGGGTTTTTTTTTAAGGGGACTGGAAGTAACCATAGAGTATCATTTTCATTTGGGAATTGCAGCTGAAATAGAAAGCGCCTTGCTCTGGTGGTCAGTCCAGTGTCAAATGTGTCCAGCTGTGCTGGCTGGAAAATGGTAAGGAAGGGTAAGCTGCAGGCTGCATGAAGGAGAAAAGGAGAGAAGAATGATCATGGTGGAGTAAAAGCTGAAGTGCTCTGAAGATACAGTATCAACAGTCCAGAGTAAGGGGGGACACTTTGGGCTCTGCAGCCACATCAGAGGTGAAGAGGAAATAAATGGCATGCCAGAGAAAAAAGGGCAGTCACAGTTGATTAATAAGTTACACAAATAGGATTGCTATCAGTCCTGCTCTTGGTCTTATTCCCCTCAGCTCCAAGACAGTGATTTTAAAAAGAAATGGAATGCCAAGACTGTGTGTAGAATGCACACAAAATCCCAAGTGTTTGGTTAGGAAGCTTCTTGTTTCTCTCAAGAATATTTTTTCTCTCTGTGCAAATCTATATGCTCTGGGCAAATCCCCTTAAAGTTATTCTGTGATGAAGGTCCTCGAACACTGGTGGTTGAAGGAGAACATATTTCACATTTGCACTGGAATTTCTAATTGTATGGGGAAAAACCTCACGTTTCCACCCAATTCTCCTGAAGCAGGGAAGCGTTACATTCTTCTGCTATGCCTTTTATTAACAGAGTTTCTAGAGGTGCTGAGCTCCTGCAGTTCCCACTGACTTGAGCAGGGCAAAGCAACCCTGGAAACTAGATGTGAGAGCTCTCCAAAGAGATCTTTCCTTGCAATCCCAGTGCATCCTGCATGATCCCAGATGTGGGATGTGGTGTGTTTGCTGCATGTCAGTTTGCCTTAGGATTCTCACCTGCTTCATAAGCCCTGTGTGATGGGATACTCAAACCAGTGAGTCACTGGTCAGGCCAGATGATGGGGACCTGACCTGAGCACTGTTACCTTTGGGTGCTGGTTGTCTCCCTTTGACTGCTGGGCATAAACCACCTGGGGTTTTCAGGCAGAGAGAAATCCGTCAGTGAGACCCTGGCTGCGGAGTCAGAGCGAGTGTCTGAGGTGCTGCTGGCATGTTTGTGCCCAGCCCTGTTGATGTGGCAGGCTGCAAAGGCTTTGTTAATCAAACTGCAGAAATGAGGTGCCACCCGGCCGTTTCTCAGTTGTCACCTGGTGATCAGACAGAGCAGCTGCTGCGGCAGCCCCAAGCACTCAGCCTGTGGTGTCTGACAGTGAATTAAACAGCAGGACCATGCTTTCTGCTCCCTTGCTCCTACAAATTGGGACTGAGTCCTCAAAGCCACCATTTACCTGCGTGGGGGAGGAGGGAGAAGCAGGGTTGTAAAATAAAATGAAACAGACCGGTCAAGTAATTTAATCCTTAAATCTTGTCTCCCTTGGGCTAATCTCGTCCAAGCCATTCTTTGCTCAGGTCAACTGCTTTTAATTAGCAAGCTTCATTGATCAGGGCAGGAGTGGGATCTGGTGGGTTGCTGTCCAGGTCGTTTTAATTAGAGGCTTTTCTTCTTTGCTGAAGGAATGGTATTGCCCAGAGAGGAGCCTGGCAAGAAGGCCTGGAATTGTTTGAAGAAGGCTGACCTACTGCATCTCTCCTGGCAGTGTCAGGGGTTAGTGAATTTTCAAGCAGAGGAAGAGGGAGGAAAAAGAACCAAGCCTGAAAGCAGGTTGTGATAGCACTGGGAATTACTGCATAGATGTAGTTGCAGGCAGGAGTGGGGGAGTGAGTTTTTTGTCCTTCCTAGGGACAAGACAGAAAAACCAAGGATCACTGCAGACACCTCCAGTCTCCCCAGCATATTTGGTCTGCTTTCTCAAACACTGCTGCCCAGCAACAGGAGCAGTCGACCACCTTTGTGGGAAGGACAATGAAGAGCACTTGCTCCCTGCCTTGGGGAGGAATGCCCTGTTGTCTAACAAGGCAGAGGTTGCTATCACAGTTTTTCCCTCTTACAGTGGTTCTCTGGGGCATTAACAGCAGTGGGTTTTTTTTTCCCTCTTACAGTGGTTCTCTGGGGCATTAACAGCAGTGGGTTTTTTTTTCCCTCTTACAGTGGTTCTCTGGGGCATTAACAGCCAGGATGGGGCTCACCATGTAACTAGCTTTGGGCAGGAGTGGTGGTGTTGCTGACTGGCTTCTCTAGCTGGTGTTCCCTTGGGATGCAAGGCTAAAAGTGAATGCCCTGAAGTCGTCCATCCTCCTGAAGGATGACACTTTACTCCTCTTTCCTGTAAATGGAAAACAACTATATACCTGATACTAATCCTTCTTTACTCCATCAGCAGAAGTGGTAATTTCTATTAAGCATAGCTGCCCCCACTTCAGGGATGTGGATGTACCTGCATCTCTGTTCTCTGCCGGGTCCCCTCGTGGCACAGTTGTCCTGCATTTTGGAGGGATTCTGGCACAGGTAGTTGGCTGTGTGGTGGCTGTAGATGCAAATCTATGGGCTGTCATGATGTGGTTGCTGGGTGATAGTGCTCTCTGCCTCTGGGCCTCTGCAATCCACAGTTAAGGAAAATACATCTAATATTAATTAATTAGCACAAATTTGCTATTTTATGTTTTTGATCAACTCAGCCATGAAAATCCTGAAACGCAGTTAAATCAAACAGAAAGGAAGTGGCTTTGTATCAAATTATTGAATTAATATAATTATCTTATTGATTAAATCATCAAATCAGCCTACAGCTCCTTTATCTGCTTTACCTGGCCATTTGGGAAGGCGTCAGCTCTCAATCCCCCAAGCACCACTGTCAGTGCCAACTCCTGCCTTTGTATTCCAGTCAGACAGCTGATCCGGAGGTGCTCTCCAGCCGAATCTCCCCTGCAGAGCAAGGCTCTGATGGCCATTACAGCTGCCAACCAAAATTATATATATTTGGGCAACAGGTGATCTCTTGATAGTGAATCATGGAATGGTCTGAGTTTCAAGGGACCTTAAAAATCACCTAGTTTGTTAAATTTCAAATACTGGGGGTGGGAATGCTGGTGAGTCGTGACTTTTAAGGGTTCCACATGCCACCGGAGCACAGACACCTGTCTTGCAAGCCAGGAGCTACTTCAGGGGCTGCTTTTGGAGCTGGGGAGATGCTCTTGAAATGCCTTATCTTGTATTTGTGTAGCTCTTTCTTGCAATGGGTTTCCTGTTCTTGTGTCCTGAGGGAAAAGTGTGTGAGTGGGAAGATATTGGTATTTTTAGGTGTTATTATTAATAAATATTAACGTGGGCTAGCTTAGGGAGGCCTCCCCACAGGACTGATGTTCTGCTGCAAGTCATTTTAGCCTGTGGCTTTAGTTGCTTAGCTATTTAAAGTATTACACTGGTTTGCTGGCTGGGGGTTGTGTCTTGGACCTGTCAACTACGAGACCTTGCTAATGGCCCTGATTCTTGGTGGCTCACCACAAGTGTGAGAGGAAACAGTGATGCCATAAAGAAGGTGTGTCAGGGAGAGCCTGGCAGCTGCAATGTGAAGCTGTAAAATGTGGCCCTGAGTTTAAATCAGGGTCAGATTCCCGCTGGAGTAATCCAGGTTTTAACCAGGCAGCCGGCCAAGAGCTGGCTGTGATTAGTCAGAGCCATTATGATCTGTGAGCACACTTCTGTTGACCCTGCTGGACTCCCAACTTGAAAACATTAAAAACTTGACACAATTTGGTGCTAAAATTGTCATTGAGCCCCTCAGAGTTTTATCTTCCATAGGCATGTGCATGAGCCAGTTGCTGCCCGTGCAAGCAGATAAGTTTAAGTCGGTTTTAGGCTTTGAAGCAGTGCTGAGCTTGTGTAGGAGCTGGACAAAAGGTTGGGTCTTTTGAGAAAGTCCCTGCTTTGGGCTCTGTTTCTGAGTCCCAGTCTGTGGCTGCCTCAGTGGTCCTGCAGCCACCTCACTGCTGATAAGCGATGCCATTTCATCCTTAATCATTCTGGCTGACAGCAGCGAGGATGACTCATGCACAGCGTTGCTGCTGGAGTGCGAGTTTAGCCTCCGATTGTGCTGTGAGCAGAGAACAAGCAGGAAGGGTTCCTGAAGAGGCTGTATTGTTCCTGCCAGCTCAGGGCTGCTGGCAGGGGGCTCGGGCACTGACAATACTGCTGGGCTCTCTGAAATCTCACTCCTAACGTGCCTCAGTAGGGGGTGAAAGGGTAAAAAAAAAAAAGGACACGATCCAGTTTGGCTTTGTGCCGTGCTCAAACTTCTCCATGGTTCCTCCTTCTCCAGGAAACAGTCGCTCTGCAGGTGAGGCGTGAAATACATCCACTGAAGAAATTGAAAGAGACTGTCTCAGCAGGGGAGGGATTCGAATTCTGTCAGATTGGGGGGGGAAGTTTCCAGCCTTCCTTGGATGCAGATTTCCCAGGGGTGATGCTTTTCGTCCTGCATGTGATTTTTGCCTTTGGCAAGCTGCCCTTTGGCGCTGCGTGTTGCTCGAGATGAAAGGCTGGAGCGAAACATGTTCTTAACACTTAGGAAACCAGCTGTGTTGTGAGATTCACCTTGAAATACTGATGAACAGCTTTGCAGGGGCCAGCCCTTGTGTTACCCTGCCTTGTCCGGGCTGCTGCCTTGGCTGTGGCCTGTAGATGTAAGGAAGACCACGGCCTCCCTTTCTGGTGGAGACAGCAGCAGGAGAGATGAGTTGATGGAGGACACAAAGAAGGAATGGTTTGGTTCTGGCCTCCATTTCTGGAAGCCTGGTTCAACCTTTGGGCATGCACCCTGTGCCGATGTCCCCTCTGTGATGTGCCAGTCCTACCTGGGCTGTCCCTGAGCAACACCATTTCTCTTGGCTCCCTCCTGGAGAACTGTCCTGTTCAGCCATCAGCCTCAACTGATGGGACCTTCTCTTGTTGGCAGGATTTGCTTTCCTCTGATAATGTTGAGACCTGGGAGCTTCACCTTGGGGAGCTACTTTCAAGCGAATGGGATTAATAATTTCTAGGTGGATGGGAACAGCTGAAGAAACATCACTTGGGAATGTGTGCAGGTCAGGCACTGAAAGCATCCTTGGCCTGGCATTAAAGTCACCATTCCTGGCTGTGTACAGCAAAGTGATGATGGGTTGTTATTACAAGTATCTGCAGTGCGAGGGAGACCCTTCTGCTGCAGAAGGTCTCTCTGTGGCGGGTGTGTGTGATTCTGATGGTGCCTGGTGTGATCCATGCAGTCAGTCTGGTGTCAGCTCTCTGATTTATAACCCTTACAGTGCTGTGGAATCCACACTGCATTGTCAGAGACCTCACCTCCCCTTCTCCCATGCTTTGCTTGCTTTGCACTGGCAAATTTTAGGAGCAGCTCCTGTAGATTTATGTAAGGTCAGATGCCTTCTCTTCTCCTTCCTCCTTCCTTCCAGTATGCCTGACCAGTGTGCATCTGACAGGTTGATCTGCCCCAGGAAGATCTCTCTGTTCCCTGTTGGACATCACAATCCTTTTCCCTCTTTGCTCCTATCAACCAGTCAAGGTTTGTGACAGGGGAATGCTCTGACTGCTGGACTGTGTTGGTGTTTGAGCATCACTGGGCTATGCATGAGCTGCAGGTGGGAGGGTGCTCCAGGTGCTTGATGCCTTGGTTTTCCCTGCTTGTCCAAATGTGGCATCTCAGGAGGATGCAGTGGGGGTTTGCTCCCCTTCCTCATCTGTATTCCCTCACCTGAAGGCAGATGCTTCAGCACAGGATTTGGTGTCAGTGCTGGCATAGCTGCGCATGGCAGCAATTCCATACTGTTCCAGCCCTGCAGCATCTCCTTCCTCTTTCCCTACCTTGCCCACATCTGCACAGGGCCATGGTACAGGGGCCTGTTCACCCCATGGACAACTCTGAGTCTGGACTGCTCTTTTTTGGCAGAACAACATTCTGTGCTTAGGTCAGCTGTAAATTTAATCAAGCGGCACAAAGGATTTAGTGCACCTTGTGGATCAAAATTGCCTTGGGCTGGACAAAAGAAACACTCATGCCATTCCCTTTTCCTCCAACTGCGACTCCTCTTAGGCCGTGGTTGGTTTTTTTCCCCTTTGTCTCCCACTCCATGACATAAAACTCAGATGTTATTTGCATCTCAGGTGTGCCCCAAAACACTGTGAGGCTTCTTACTTAGCAGTGATGAATTCAGTGTATGCAGCACAGAACTGTGATTTCCCTCAGGGTCCTTTGTAGTAATAATTTCTGTAAATAAAGGCTGGAATCAGGATCTCTGTTGTAATAGGATTTTGTTTGTGCAAGGGCTAGTAGCCATGTCCCCCTGATGCTGCTCTATATTAGGATTGTGGGCTTTATGACAGCTTTGTGTGAGATGGGAAGGGTGGGCTGGCAGAGAACACCCTTGAAGGCAGGGAGAGGAGTAGGACTCACCTGTGGGAAGTGTTGGGAAGTTTGTAGGCCAGAAACCCAGCGCTTACGGGCACCTCCCCTGTCTCTTGAACTGCTGGATCTTGCCAGACTGGTTTGTGTTCTTGACAGGCGCCTGGCTTTCTGCAAACACCTCAAAGCCAAGGTAAAGTCCCCATCCTGCATAAGGTGCCAAAGCCTGTGAGTCTTGGAGGAGAAGGAAGAGCTGGAGAGGACAAGGTCTGAAGAGGCTCCAGCGACCCTCGCTGCTGCTGTGACCGCACTGCTCTGTGGGGAGGGATGCTGCCAGCTCTTCATCCGTCTCTGGGCTCGCAGAACCCGCGGTTCCGTGAGCCGGCGACGGCGCTGACCTGCATCCCGGAGCAGCTGCCTGTCTGAGAAGCTCACGTCCATAAAACACACACCACTGCTCACAGAGCAATTTGTCAGCCTCCTTGAATGAAGGGTGCAAGAAAACGGTGCCTTTAATTACGCCTGCCTGGGAGAGAGGTGGGTGAGGAGAGTGTGCGATCGCAAGCCTCAGGGGCTGTTAGATTTTCTTCTCACCTGTTCTATCAGTAAGAAGCACATGGGGGAAGCACACGCGCGTTCACACGTTCACTCTGCTACCCCTGCTGGGTGCAGTAACTCTTCCTGTGCTGATGGAAACTTCTCTTCAGTGGAAGTGATGGGCTGCTGCAGCACTGCAGAGCATTGTCACCACAGGATCCTGACCAGCTGTGGGTGAATGCAGCATGCTTTGAACATACACGCCTCAGACATGTTGGTTAATTAAGATTTCTATTCTTGTGCTGGCTGTATCTCATCCTGAATTGGTCCTGCACCCAGGTTAGGTGGGCTCAGTAGCACCTACTGATATGAAGCTGAACTGGAGCTCTGCTAGACCTTGGAGGTGAGAGGCTTTTCCTCAGGCAGTGATGGCAAAGGATGTGTGCCAGGTTTGGTGTCAGCAGCAGAGAGTTGTGCTGTTCTCAAAAATTACCAGGGGCCAGAATTGTTTGTCACGTGAAAAGGTGTGCTGGCTCTCCATCCCTCCCTGGCATCACCTGGAAGCCTCAAGTGAGCTCTGACAAAGCCTGCATACCATTCACAGTGTAATTAGCACCACAAGTCTTGCTAATTGCTGAGGGCCTTTTTTTTTCCCCCCTCCCTTTCTCCAGCGCAAAATTTCTAGTTATCTTGGGTTATCATCATGGTAGACAGTGTGCTAAGCCTGGATGCTTCTTCTGAGGGTTGGTGTCAGGAGTAATTACTGCCATGGTAAGCTGATCAGCCCTTCCTTATTAGCTGCTGTTGTTGTTACTCAACATTGATTAGTAATTTGTAGCTGCCAGTGCTTTCTTCTGCCCTCAAAGCCAGGGGTTTGCTGGTGCTGCTGTGCTGTTCTGCCAAGGACAAATGAACATTTTCCCCCCTTGCCACCCACCCCAGAGCTTCCCTGTCTAGAGTGTGGTTTTTAAATCTCCAGCTCATGGCTGGGAGAGCAGCAGCAGCCCTGTCTGAATGCTGACTTTGCAGCTGAAAATTGCTGAGGGTCCCAGCCGGCTGCAGTGGTGGAAGATCTTGTGGTGAATGACCCAGTGGTGGGACAATGTTTGTAATTTCAGGCTGAGGGCTTCACAGTGATGCTCTAAAGTCCTGCATCATCCTGCTGGTTGGAGAGCTCATTGGAGATGCCACAATAAATATCAAATGGCTCCAGAGAGGTTGGTGATGTTTGTAGGTGGCTGCTCACAAGTGTTCATGTCTGGGCCAGAGAGCAGCAGTGAAGGTGGATTTTGGAGGGGAATGAGGAGAAGACACACCTGTAGCCTCTAAGCTGTTATGAGATGTTCAGGTTTGTTTTAAAGTAAGGCCATTTAGCAACTTGAAACTGCAAATGCTGGGAGAAGGGGAGCTTCCCAAGCAAGACCTGGGGTCAGGGGTCCTTGCTGACAGGGCTGACTCCCTCCGTGGTTGGGTCTGTCTCATGTCTTTCAGCTGCTCCTATCCAGCTCTGCGAGCCATGTGCCATCACTTGTTTGTCTGACCTGCTGCTCTGTGGACCAGCTGTGCCTGTCAAAGCAGGGTCAGAGAGCAGAAGGCAAGCTTGCAAGCCTGTGCTGGGCTGGAGAGGGAACTTTGGGAAAGGAATATAAGAATTCAAGTGCCTTTTACGTGATCCGTGTCTCTTGTGTTAGCATGTTACTGCCTCTCATGTTGTCTCAGGACCTCAGCAGCCAATCTTCTGAGCATTTTGGGCTGTCCAACATGGTCCCTTGCAGAGTGACATCCCAGGGGACGCTCTCCCGTCAAACACCTGCATGCAAACAGTAATCTACCCCGGGCAAGCCCTCTGTAGAGGGGACACGGAGGAAGTCTTGGGCTTGGAGCAGAGCAGTATCCCCATCCATGTTGGTTCCCCCGTCTGGACCTGTCTGTGTGGCACAGCCAGTATAAATCACGCCCGGGCAGCAGAGACGGCGGGGAACACGCCTCCTCTCAGCCCTACTCTGACTAGCATCCCTGCCCTGCCAGGGGGGTGGCAGGGGGCAAAGCCTGATGTCACTTCTTGGCACTCTGAGAAGACGTTATTCAAAGAGACGGTGACCTCTCCTGGCACGCAGAGCGCTGCCGGGGACCTGCAGCCCCGCGTCTGCGGCAAATCAAATGATGTGCCGTGGGAGAGGAGGGCTGGCACTCAGACATCCATCACCAGCCTGCTGACCGTGGAGGAGAGGAAGAGAGAGCTGCCAAGAAGCCTCCCCTCCATCGGTCCTCGGAGGTGCCGGTAGCTTAAATCCTGGGGTGTCCTCTTACTCATCCATTAGTGGACACTAACCACGACTCCCTGAGCAAGCACCTTAATGGCTGCCTCGTCTGGGCAAGCCCTAATTAAGACTGAGGAGTGGTTTCTTTTCAAACCCTGTGCTCAAGTGTGTTTTTCTAGTTTCTCACCTTCCCAGATGAGATTTCCAGGGCTCAGGCTAGGTGATTTTTCTTTTCTTTAGTAGTTCCAGTGATTCACCAGTTTAAAAACGTGAGAGGACTGCAGGACACCCGATCAGGCTTCCTTTCTGATCACACATTCAGGGGATTTTATTATCTTTTCTTTTCCTCCCCAGAGAGCTCAAGCTCCGAGGTAGCTCAGGTAGAAACCTGCAAACCACAGAAATTAATCTTTGCTGACAAAAGCTTTCCGACTGAGCACTGGTCTGGATTTGAGGATGTGCTTGACGCTCCCAGGTGAGCTTGCAGAGGTGGAGGGAGCGCTGGCGTGTCCCACCCCTGTGGCAGTGGATTCAAAACAGGGTGTGCACTCACTGTGGGGCAGAGTTAGGGGGTCCAGGCTGCTCTCTGGGTGTCTAGTGCTGTTGCTGGGCATCTTGGAGGGTGAGACCAGTGAAGTGCTAGACATCTGCATCTTGCTTGCAGGCTGCTCTGTAGGGCTGAGAGGTTTCTTCAGCTTGGAGGCTGCCTGCTCCAGCTCCTGTTCTCCACTGGTACAATCCAGTCTACACCAGTGACTTCAATGGGCCAGCCTTATTTTACCTAACACGAGGATGTTACCTTTGATCTCAGCTGAATTCCCTGGCTCGTCCTCTCCCCTGTAATCCACCCAGCTTCTTGTCCAGTTTTCCCCTGCTGTGGAGGCCACCATCTCTGCCACAGGAGCGATGCTGGGCCTTGGCTGCTGGTTCATGTGTCTCTGGAAAGGGTGGAGGCTGCTGTGCTCTCCCCTGTTTCTGGTGCTTTGGGGTAGGTGGGGTTTCTGCAGCACTGAACACGCCAGTGCAGGACACTGCGGGCAGCCCTCAAAGTGTCCCATGTGTTCACTGCCTGAACCGTGTCGCTCTGTGGAGGACCTGCCTCCCTCTGCTGATGGGGAGGTGCTGGTGATGTGCCACTCTGGTCTTGTGGGATAGAGGCAGCAGCGAGGGGCTGTTGGAGAGGAGAATGTCTCTGCTGTATGGGAGTATGGGCCTGCTTTGAAGTGGTGTCTGCTGGGATCTGAGCCTGCCTTTACAGAGGACTTTGGGTGGCCAGCGCTTTTCTTGTGTGCAGAAAGAGTTTGAGACCCACAGCTGAGCCTGGTGCTTTCACAGCTATTTCCATTTCACAGGCACTGCAGCGGTGCCGCGCTGGTGTCTGCCCACAGGACAGTTCATTCCCCTCAGCATGGGGTGGAGAGAAGCTTCCCCAGCTCATATCTGTCCAAGCTTTCAAGCACCCCGAAGCAGAAGGAACAATCTGACTGAGTACTCCCAAGGAAAAAGAAAGACCCAAGTGTTGCAACATCCCTTAAAGCTCTCTGAGCAATGATGACTGAAATCTGCAGCCTGGCCCATGTCGCGCTCCCAAACCTCAGGTTGCCTGTCCCTGACAACGCTGCTCCACACGGACGCCTGGGGAGCACGGGAATTCCTCCCAGGTTTTCCCAACCCCTTTCCCAGGCAAGGCAAGGGGCCTCTAGATGGCAGTGTTTCTGTTCAGGAGCCCAGCAGCTGTTTTCCAGGAGAGCTCTACGGATCTCTTTCGTGCCAGGCTCTGGAGAGGCTCCGAGATTAACGCCCGGCTGAAGTGGACAGCTTAGCACCCTGCTGCCTCTTATCGCTTCCTCAGTGAAAGTGGCTTGAATTTTGTGACCTCAGGGGACCAGCGGTTTTAGCATGCTGGACAGTAGTTTTCTGGCTGTCCTTCCCCTCCACGAGATGAAATTGGCTCAGGACTGAGTGCCTGTTGGTCAGGGAGGTAGCAGGGCTTTTGGAAGTGGTGGGTGTCCTTTGCTGTGACAAAGCTCAGCTTGTTTCCCCTGTGATCTTGAGGATGCAGACAAGGGGTCAGGTCTTCCCAATGTGTGTTGGAGGCTGCTTGTGTGGAACTAGAGCCTTGCTTTGGCTGGGGGAGAGCTGGGAGCTTAGGGAAGGGCAACGTTGCTGGAGAGAGGACCGTAATTGCTCCTGCACTCTTGGAGCTGTCACTTGCTGTCACCTCCTCCCTGCACCTGGCTCTGCTCAGTGCCTGAGTAATGGGGATGCTGGGCTCGGTATCCTCCTCCTTCCCCAGGGCTTCTGCTGCGATGCTGGGTGGAGACCACACCTCAGAGGCTGTGCCTGTGTTTATCTTCTCTGCTAGATGCCAGCGTGACAGGTACTTTCTTTGTCCATAGAAGTGTCAAGGGAGAAAGATGGAGGGAACCTGAAGGCTGCTGTCCCTCACTGGCTGCACTTGATAGCTTTGCTTTAAGCTTGGTGCCGATCTTACTTGGCTTCTGGCCGTGTTTTATCATGGACTCAACCCATTTGTGGGCAAGAAGAGGAGAGGAAGACTCAGAAAGCCAGGATGTGTTCCTGCTCCTGGGCACTGTGAAATGCAGCACATGTAGATTGGGGTCCTGTAACTCTTCCCTCTTACAGCCCTCCTGGAAGCTGGCAACAAAACTCAGCCCCTTGCCAAGGTCCCCAGAGAGCTGAGCAGCGTGGAAGGCAAGTACCATATTCAGCAAAGCTCTGAGCCATTTGTACTCATTGTGGCTCCTTGGTGTTTTATGAATCTAAGTGTACCCTCATCTTGGGACAACCAGGTTTACTCTGAGGACCAGAAATAGAGGCTGGACCCAGATCTTGCTTGAACTTGGCTGGTGTGGTGACGAGCTGAGCTGGGATCTGGCGCAGTCTCCTTTTCAGCTAATCCCTACCACTTTCACTAAGTGAAGTGATGAGATGGGTGTGACAGTGTTTCCTTCCTGCATGGCAAGGAGGGAGGAGCAAGCCCTGCTCCTGAAGCTCTCCCCTTGCCCTGGGCTGCTCATGCTCCCCCTCAGCGCTGTGGAGGAGCCTGGAGCTGCTCCTGACCAGTGGAATGATGCTGGTGCTACAAAGCATGGAAGGGGTGCTGGATTTCAGGGGCTGCAGGAGATGCCAGTCGTTTCCCAGCTCTGCCACAGCGGAGGAGAAATCACTCCTATCTCCCTGTGCATCATTTCCCTCTGCATAAAACAGACAGTGATCCTTTTCTTGCCTCCTTGAGTTGATGCCAAAGGAGAGAGACCGGTTCCTCCTTGCTTTTCCCCCCTCACAGAAAACAGTCTCTTTGGGGTGCTCGTGCTTGGGCTTTCCAATCCCCCAGGTGACCTTGGAGCCTGGCTCTCCAGGAGAGTGTGGCAGCACAGGTGAGCTGCCTGGCTGCCTCTCAGCCTCCCGAGGCCCCGCGGCAGCTCGCTCCCACCTCCAGCCTACGCAGGAGCTTTCTGCGCCCGTCCTGCACCTGCAGCCTGGGAAAATGGCTCCAGTCATGCTGCAGCGGGCATGGACAATTGATTATGAGTGGTCATAGATTACCTGCAGCAATGCTATTAAATTTAATACACTTCTCCACCGGCTCTTGGGGCTCAGCCTTGGGTTGTGTAACTGACACCTTGTTGCAAAGCATTTTGGAGACATTGCTAGGGGGCGGGAGGCAAAGAGAAGGGGGAAGAGGATGAGTTTCTGTTGAGATTTATTTCCTGCCCTATAATTGTCCAGAGAAGCTGTGTAAACCTTCTCTGTTTGTGGAACAAATACTAGAAGAGTTACTGCTCTGACCCTTTTTTTTCCTTTTCTGCTGGACAATTGTCTGTGCCCTTGCTATTCTGAAGCCTTGATATGCTGCTGGCAGATTTATGCCATGTTGAAACCCACTTCTTACTGCCTCAGAGTTGATTGGAAGAAAGGAAACTTGCTTGCTGAAAAAATAAACCTTTTGCCATGTGTCCTGCATGCCAAGCTGGGGTTCAAGTTTAAGAAGTCCTCTTTTCCATGTCAGCTCCTTGGCTGCTGTCACTGTGTCATCTCTGAAAGGTGAGGGACCAGCTCCAAAGAGGATCACCGCTGGATTTAGGCAAGAGTGAGATACCTAATGAGCAACCCACACTGTGATGGAGCGTGGCCACTGTGTCCTCTCGAGGGAAGGGCTGTTCAGCGTGCAAGCCCTGCCCTGGCTTAACAAAAGCTTGTGGCAAATCCCCGTGTGAGCACTCTCACAATGATTTGGCAGCTGCTAAATTTGGGAATAAATCCACCTTCCATGGCAGCAATAGTAAATCAGATGAGGCATGTCCAGTGAGGGTTTGGAGTCCACTGCAAAAATGCACTCAGACTGCGTGTGGTTCAGAGCTTGCCTATGCTGAAGAGGAGTTGGTGCTCAAGCTCTCTGGCACAAACCTTGGTGTTTTAATCCTGTCCTGGGGGAGATCCCAGGTGTTTGTTAGTGCTGTTTGGGGTCTCCATCACTCTGCAAGCCTCTGATATTGGTGCTTAGAGCCCCATTTTCCTCTGTATCAACAGGGAACTGATAAGCCAGCACGGCTGTAGAGCAGCCAGACAGCCTAGAGAGGCTGTACAGCAAAGGCCACTTGGAGTCACTGATCCTCCCCTTGAACAACAGCAGATGCCACTGGCAAACCTCAGCTCCTCCTAAGTGTTGGGTGGCTGTGAGGTCTGTTGCTGCCAGCCTTGTCCAGGCAGGGCTGGTTCTGTCTGTAGGTTTTATTCTGGGTAATTCCTGTAGTAGCTGGTAAATGCCAGCCCTCATTAGGAAGTATATCATCTTGTGGGTGTGCTTCTCCTTGTGCTGGAGGCTACTGGTGTTTCACCAAGTGTCTGAGCAGAGGATCAGGCCCGTGTGTGTGTATGTAGCCATGCACTTCCTCCTGCAGGTGACAGGGGAGCAGAGGGTGTGGGGTTTGATCCTCTGCTGAGGCTGTTTGTCAGCTGGAATCCCAGCACAGGGCTCTGTGGCATCAGCCGTGGCTTCCTTTTCGCCTTCTGTCACATTTGGAAGGAGGGAAGATGTAGCTGAGCCTTGCAATAGTAGGTCAAAACATACTGCAGCACTAAAGATCAGAGCTAAAGCTTTCTTGTACAGACACATGGTTTTATTCATCCTGTTATTTTCTTTATCAAATACTTACTTCCCTTTACAGAGCAGCTTTCAGTGAAAAGCAAGTGTCTCTGGGAGGGAAGCTGGGCTAGTGACTGGAGTGGGTGCCAGTTGGGGAAAATGGGCAGTCTGGACTCTTATTCCTGATTCTGCTGTGGCTCCTGTCCTCCAGATCTCTGCGAAGGGCTGAAGGAACGAAGAGCAGGGGCTGTCACTGCATGTGTACGTGGCACACGGCATGGTGGCACCCCCAGAGCACCCTGGGCACAGCGAGAAATGCCAGTCATGCTTGCAGCTGTTTCAGGCTGGCTAGCAGCCTGGTTAGGGTACAGCCTAGTTAGGGTACAGCCTGATTAGGGTGCTGGAACCAGCTCTTTTATCCCAGAGAAGCTCTGCCTGGGATCCTTCAACGTCCAGACATGCAGACAGCTTATTTTTAAGGTCTCGTTTGAAAGATGTCAGCTCCCCCTCCCTACTCTTCCCCAGGCAGTGAGAGCAGAAAACTAAATTTATCTGCATTGGGACAGAGAGAGCTGGAGTAAACCAGCCAGGCGCCACTCCAGATCTGCTGGGTGGAACAACTGGCACAGAGCTGTCTGTCTGTCCGAGCCAGAGGTGCTGGCCTGGCTGTGACACCTGCACAGTGTTCTCCACTCCTGTCCCTCAGGGGTTCAGAATTTGCTGGAAAGTTTGCCTTGTTGGGGTGATGTCTTCTCAGTGTCTGAGTTAGAATATTTCTTCTATCAGTGAGGCAAAGTAGTCCCTCTGCTTGTTGGGAGACAGATGAGGAACTAGGAACTAGACAGATGAGGAATACTCCTTGCTTCCCAAGACCTTGTGAGAGCCCCAGGGTGGAAACAGTGCTGGAGAAGAGGTGAAGCCCTTGTTGCTCAGGAACTTTGGAATATCCTGTAGGCAGTGCATAGGAATGGGAGCTGTGAAGGGCTCAAGTATTTCCAATTCGAGGGTAGCTGCCCACAGGTCCCTTTTTGGGGTCATTCTTGGCTGGGGGAAGGGAACACATGGCAGATGTTTGAATGGGTGTGTGCTGCACGCTGCTGTGTGCCTGAGGTCAAGAAGAGACTCTTCACCTTGTTCTTTCCTGGGGCTGTCTGGGGGCACAGGCAGGTGGAGAATCAGTGGGATCTGTTTTTTCTTTTCCCTTTCCTAAAACTGGAGCATCCTTCTCTGTCAGACTGCTGCTAATGAGTTAGTTAAACAGCATCTCCTTACTGGAACCTCTTTTCAGTCCAATTAAGATCTTGCAACATGTCAGCTGTGACAATAAAAGTGAATTAAGGCTCATTTCTCCTTTTTTACGATGTTTATTAGGAGATGGGAATGCTCATTTAGAGGAGCTAATCGTGGTTATTTATCTGTCAGTGGTACCAAGAAGCCCCTGCTCAGGCTGGAGACCCAGATGCTGTGTGTGCTCGTGGAAGGGGTGGGAGCCAGCCCTGGAGAACCACATGGGAGGAGCCCAGGTGAAGTCAGGAGACTCCTCTGACCACTCAGCCCCAGCTGCAGGACTTGCTGCTGCTTGGAGGTGCTGTGAGAGCCGCTGGAGTCAAAGAGGGCAAGAGGAAAATGTGTAATTCATCTTCCATCTCAAGCTGCTTTGATTCAATAGCTCAGCCAAGACTTAAAGCAAGCTCTTCCAGGGGCTGGGCTGCTAATGAAGGTGCTTTCCAGCCCATCTAACAGGGAAAAGGAGTTATTTTATTGCTGTGAGGAACCCAGGCAGGTGGGTGTAATAGAAGAGACCTGTAGGAAGGTTCAGTGCTTCACCTTGTTTTCAAGGGGAGCTTCTTTGTGCTTCTCAAACCCTTAAGCAATAAGATTAAAAGATCCAGTAATCAAGAGCAGAAATGCAAGGACATGGAGACACAGAGGCTGAGAAGTAGGCCAGGAAGGAGAAAGCCAAACTAACAACCCTCGCCAGCTGTCTGTCCTGCAGAGAACCAAGAACAGTCAACCCTCAGTGCCTCTCCCTGTGAGGGTGATCCCGTGCTGGAGGAAGGGGGAAAGGGGCTGGCCCACCTCGCCCTGAGGTTGCCACGTGGGGAGGGGCAGAATTTACTGAAGGCAAAGGCACTGAGACAAATCGTCCAAAACAGGCTACTGCAGTCTCGTGCTGGCATCAGGAGTGACTGAGCCTGTGTTTTGGGCTTCCAGATGTCTGTCTGTCAGGTGTCTGTGCTCCTGTCTGGCTTGTGGGCGCCTTCCTCTGGATGTTTTGCTTTGTGCTGTTACACTCATGAGCGTCGCCCAGAATCTGGGTCCATCCTTGACTCCAGCCTCACATGAACACGGGTTGGGGTTGTGGAGGCTGTTGTGTGGAGGACAGAAACTGGCGGCTTTGAAGATCATACTGGACATGAGAATGGAGAAAGCTGAGCTGAACGAGGCTGCAGGATGTGCTGACATGCTGCCAGCTCCCCCGTTGGGATTGCCAGGCTGGGTGAGCCAGCAGCAGCCCGTGGGGAGCTGAGACTTCAGGCTGGGCTCCTGCTTGTGGCCACATGAGTACAATCCACTGGGGCTCTTCCCTGTCCATGAACCCATCCTGCAGTGTTGTAGCAGGCTGAATCTCCGTCTGTATTGGTGTAAAAACATCGTTCTTCTTCTTTCAGTCCTGCAGCTGTTGATGTTTTGAAGTTAAGAAAACATTTAAATGATTAAAAAAAATACGCAGCCCAGGTTTATCAAGGGAACTCCTAATGAGGAGAAGGGGAGGGGGAACAGACACAGGAAGGGCAGCAGAGACTAACAGGCTGGCAGAGCACTTGTCATCTTGACAACACAGTAAGTTTCAAACCGGGCTGGCTCCTGACGTTTGCCTGGAGGTATATTTAACTAGTGCGGGAGACGCCGGAGCAGAAGTGTGCACCTTTGAGCCCAAGGAAGCCTCCGCGGGGGTTAGCCGGGCTTGGGAAGGGGGGAGATGGGCTCCAAATGGAAAATGTGCTCCTTCCCTGCCTGCCTGCCTGCCTGCCTGCGTGTAGCCAGGCTGCGAGGCTGTGCTCGCAGCTTGGTGAGAGGGGATGCTAATGAAGCGTGAACCGGCTGCGCTCGGCGGCAGCTCCGTGCTCTCTGCCACCAGCCCGCCTCTTCCTTTCATTCCTTCTCTATCCGCGCCTTGTGTTTGACGGATGGAAGTGAGGGCTCCTCTTTGAAGCGGGAGGGATGGCAAACAAACAGGGTGGGAGCTCAAGTGCTGCTTTCTCAGGGCTAGGCTAACTTGTCAGAGGATACACAAGGCTTCTAGGAGAGATTTGCAGCCTTTGGGACTGATGGGAGACCCTGGGCTTTGCAGGTTCAGTGAGGTGCAAAGAAGGGTCTTCCAGTGGCTCTGTGCTGTGTCCAGAAGTCTTTTACTGTAGTTTTTTGTTTGTTTGTTTTCAGGCCCTGACTTGGAGTGCTCTGTGCTCCAGGGCTGCTGCTCCTCTGTGTGGGGTTCCAAACCCTCAACCCTTACTCCAGATCTTCCAAAGTGCACCTCCCACCTCCCTCCAACGCCTTTCACCTCTCCCTGCTGCAGGAAGACCTGCTCCATCTCTCCTGTCCAGGTATTCCTGCCCTCTTCCCCACAGCCCCTGGCTCTTTCCTCCCCTTCTTTTCCCCCAACATTCCCTGTTTTAGTCAGGCCTTTGCTCACTTTCTGTCCCCAAACCCCGTGCAATAGGATTTCAGAAACGGAGACGTGAACTGTGCTGCCAGAAATCCTAAGATGGTGCCTACAGCCCACAGGCTTGTGTTGAATCTGCATCACCTGCACGTGGGAGTGAAAAGCATCGTCTCCTCAAACATGCCTGCAACCAAAATCGTTGAATTGTTAAGACTGGAAAAGACCTCTAAGATCATTGATCTGACTGCTAACCTAGCACTGCTGTGTTCACCTCTAAAACATACCTCCAAAACAGTCCAGGCAGCCACAGGAGAGCAGGATGCTTTATGCCTGGTCCTGTGTTGTGAGAAGGTTCTGTGGCAGAGCTCGAGGCTGATACATTGACACTGGATGCTGCTGGAAAGGGATGTGAATGGGTTTGTTTTATAGTAAGTGACTTTCTGGCATTTCTGAGAAGCAAACTCCCAACTAGGAGGCAGAATGAGCTGGACATTTGAGATGGGAGTCATGCCACGAGCCAGAGCATCTGCTCTATTGGAGGGTCTGAACTGTCCTCCTGTTGCTTTCGTCACATCCTCAGGTATCTCATGGCACCTCACCATGTGCAAAGGAACATCTGGAAGGGTGCAGATGCCAGTCTGTGCTTGCAGTGGCCCTCTGGAACAAAGCCAGCCACATCCCAGCATTGGCTGTAACAGGAAGAGATGGAAACACAGTGTTAGACACTGGAGTGGGGGACCTGCCTGGAAATGGGTGTCTTTGGCAGAATGGGGAGTGGGCTAACATCAGGGATGTTAGTCTATGCTCTCTCTTGCAGCTGTATGGTTTTATCTTCCTTTCTAGATTGGCTTTAAGATGTGGGAAAGCGTTGAGATTCTTCCCACAGGAGAGATTTGCTGAGGTCCTTAGCTGGTACAAATCAATCAAGCTCTAACTCATGCAACATCCTATGGGGACACAACTTCGATAGGAACCTTCCCTCTGAAGTTTGATGTGATTTCCTCTTCTTCCAGCCACGCATTTTCCTCTTTTCATTGCAGAAATAAAAGCTGTGACAAAGCCTGGCATAGCCCCAGAGCTGGTCCCCACCTCCCTTGTCCCAGCCTTCGTGCCCTCCATCAGAAAACTGTGAGTCATCACCTCTTGGCTCCACCAGCTTTGTGATGTTTTTTTTTTCTCCTTCTCATTCTCCCATCCCAGCTGGGGTGAAGAAGTGAGAAAGCAAATAGGAATAAATATCTCCAGCCATAAAAGTGAGATAAATCAATACCTCTTCTCTGAAGCCAGAGATGCTTAATAGGCAAGGATCACTGCCAGATTGTAAAAAATGTGTTTAGTGTGCGGCTGGGGCAAGTTTAACCCTTGGACATAAACAGCTGAGCAGCTTCTGTCACCTCTGAATTAAATAACTTTAACTGCAGAGGGCTGTGATTAATAGAGGCACCTCTGCTTGGGATGCAGCAGGTATTTGGTGCCTGTGGATTGTCTGGGAGATTGGGATGGAGATGTTGTTGCCAGTTCCCTTCTGCAGGCCCAGTGATGGTTTTTTTTCCATGAGGGTATGGCTCTGTTAGTGGGTAAGGGAGCTCCTGAGTGCTGGGCTGTGTTGGTGAGACTTCAGCTGCCTTTCCTAGGAATTGAGGACCTTTCCAGCTCTCTATGCTGTCTTTCTGTGGTGGCAAAGCAGAGGAGCAAAGCTTGGGTGAGGCAGTGATAGGACCTGAAGGAATGGCATGAATCTCTGTCAGGGGAGGTTTGGGTTGGAGGCAGGGTTGGGCACTGGAACAGACTCCCGAGGGTAGTGGTCACAGCCCCATAGCTGCCAGAGCTCAAAGAGCATTTGGATGTGCTCCTTGGTTGTTGAGAAGGTCCTGTGCAGGACCAGGAGTTGAACTTGATGATCCTTGTGGGTCTCTTCTAATTCAGAATATTCTATGATTCACCAGGATGACAAGACACAGCCAAGGCTGGAGTAACAGGGATTGTTGGAAACCCCTGTTTCCCTGAGATGCTGCTGGGGGAAATGTTAGCCCTGCTGTCAGCTGGAGTGGTGAGACCACGTCAGGAATAATGGGGATGCTGTGGCCAGTCTTTCTGAAGACCAGTGAGATCAAATGGGAGCCTGCAGAGAAATTCAGGATCATGCAGGTCCTATTCACACCCCAAGTCTAGCTTCACAAAATCAATGCTAGGCGGTGATGTGCTCTGGGAGAAGAGCTGCTTAGAGAACGCAGATGTTGGCACAAGGACAGCTAGTTGTGGGCTGTCCATGAGCTCAGGAGACTGGCAACAAGCAGAAAGGCAGCGGTCCCTTCCAGCAGTCATGGAGCAGGGAAGCGCTGGGACCGGTTTAAAGTGAAGCTGAGCAGGAGTGATTATTTGACATAACTCCACTGCTCAGAGGCTGGATGTAAGGTTTCTTACAAGTCTTATTTATGATGGTGCCTTTTGTTGGGTCTAGGAGCTCAAAGGTAGCCAGAGTATTTCAGGAGAGGATTAGGGTGAGTTTCCCACAAAGCCTTCGTGCACCTGGATAAACTCTTTGTTCTCCTGGCACACATTCTCACACTCAGTTAAGTGCTGTCTGACATGCATAGGTTTTCCTGAACTACAGCAGAAGCCTTTTGCTGAGGAGAGCCCCATGATGGAGGGTAACTTGGTGTTCAGGATAGGGGCATGTGACACGGCTCTGGAAGCCGGCTGTGTTCTGTGCAGAAGGATGACAGATTCTGCTGAGGTGAGCCTGGAAACATCCGTACTGTTGTCATGTTTATTTTCATGGGCAAAGGAAACTGCATCTCTTGTTAACATAAGCTTGCCACAGGTATGGAAGTTGTTAAAGTAGCAGTGGAACAGGCTATTCCAAATGGCCCTAATTTTGATTTTCTCCCATGGAGAACATTGCCTTTAGTTGGGACAGAACAAACAGGTTAAGGTCATGGTTGGCATAAAATGGGCAGGATTTGTCCCATCACTTGTGCCAGACCTTCTTCATGGGAAGAAAGGGAGAAACCTGCATTTTTCTTACACACAAAAAAAAGGGCTTTTGCTGAATTTGGATGCGCTGCCTCTACCTTGCTCTGCAGTCTGTCAGGCAGCTCCTGCTCCTCCCTGCCAGATTCCAGGCATTCCAGTTTGGACCTGAAAGTCCTTGTAGTTAGACCAGGTGGCGTCACAGGTAGTTCTCCACACCTAAATCCACTTAAATAATTAAAGCCAGAAAAAATTCCTGAGATCATCAACCATTAACCCAGCACTGTGGCTTTTTCTGGTCTCTTGATCCCTTCAAATGTCAAGGAAGGTGGACAGCCTTGCCTGTAAGGGACTCTCAGGGCCTACTGCTTCCAGGATCCTGGTGTTTTGGGTGAGGTGGTATCCTGTGGACATCAAACATCCATGTGGCTTTGTGTGCATCATTCCTCGTCCACTCCTCCGCCTCCAAACGTGGGAGAAAATCCTCTTGGTGGTGCCTGCAGAGTCATCTGTGAAAGTCCAGAGCTGGTGAATTGTTTTCCTGCCCAGAGCAAAGGAAGTGCTCCTGCTAGGATAATCAATCTTCCCGAGAGCTCCCCCAGCTGAAGGCGACCGCCCTGACTTTATGGAGTGTGGATCATCTCCCCTGTAATGGCCACGAGTCCCATTCCCACTCCCAGGCAGGAGCTCACCCATGGGATGGGGAGTGTGTGTGTGTGTGTGTGTGTTTAAAGGTCGTAAAACGCTCCGTGGGGGAAGGCTCTGGCCATTACCCGTGCTGACAGGAGAGCTCCCGGCACTTCGGCTTCCTTGGCGGAAAATCACGGCGGCGGATAAATCCTGGAGAAATAAAAGGAACCCAATCGAATTAGCCCAGAACCGTGTGCAGGAGGTGGGAAATGTTTTCGCAGTGTTTCATCCTCCCTTGCGGGTACCGAGTCACTGAGGGTAATTTTTTAGCTTGGTGTGGTTCAAACCAGCCAGGGCTCCTTGTTGGTTAATCCTGATGAGGGAGAGAGGCCCTCCTCTGTTGGTCTGACAGTCCCACGTTGCTCTTGTGTTCCCCAAAATGGTAAGAAAGGGCACTGGCAGTGGTTTTTTTGGGTTTTCCTTCCTCCCTGCACTTTCTGATGCTGTGCCCAGGGTTTGAGGGAAGGATGCTCCCTGATGTGGGTGAGGATGCCCTGGGTATGCTCTGCCCTGTTGGCTGCCCCGGGGCAGGAGCCATCACCCAGGCTGGGGTTTCTCCAGAGGCTGGGAAGTAGCTGCCAGGCCACATCTGGGATGGGGGAAGGGAAAGACTTGGTTCCTTTCAGTATCTGAGGGTGGATTAAGTGGAGCGTTCCTTGTTAGCTAATTGAAACAGTCAAAATGTCAAATGAAGCATTTCAATAATAGTGATGTTAGGAGCTTTACGTTTTTATTTCCTTCCCTCTCTCCTTTGTGTCGTGCCTTCAAGACATGGGGACCTAAGGCTGCCTTTACAGAAACTCTCTTAAAGAGGGGCTTCAGGGGGATGGGGCAAGGACTGAAGCTGTTTTAATCCCCTCCAATTCCAACATTATTGTGTTTCAGCAAATATTTTGCAAAAGGATTTTCAGGCTGAACTTCAAACAGGCAAATTCCTCACTCCAGTGACTCGGGGAGCTTTACAAATTTAGAAAAGAAAATGAAGATTGTTTTAGCTGACATTTAAACCTCTTCTCTTTTCCCAGCCTGTCAGGAAGCTTCATACACTTTGGGTCAGACGCTTTTTCCCTGAAGAAGAAAAGGATATTTATAGCTGGGTAGGACCTTAAAGGGGAAATCTCCAGGCTGCAGTACCTGTCAGATGAAGTTACTTATGGCCCCAATAGGAACTGTCAACCTGGAACCCACTATAGAGGAGCAGAAAGGTGATGGTCCAGCCCTGGGCCACACACAGGATGGTCTAGCTCAGGTAATTTGTCCTAATTCCTAGAAGTTGAAGGTAGACTTGGCTAGAGTGTGGTATTTTCCAGGCAAACGTTTTCTTTATGGCTCACTGTGTCTTGTTGCCCTTCTGAATCTCAGAGAGTGTTGACACACAGAGATGTTGAAGTGTGATTTGGATCATTCCTGCTCCTTGGAGAGGTAGGGAAGGGATTGATGAGAGAGGCAAGCCCAGAGAAAGCCAGTTTGTCACACAGAGGGGCTGTGGCTTGCTTGCCCTGGCTGCTTAGGAGCTCCTGAGGGGCTGATGGAGCACCTGGCTGCAGGTCTTGGTTCCTCCTTGCTCCCTCAGCCCGGGCTGAAGCCAGGCTGGCAGTGCCAAGCAGTGAGCAGCTGTCTGGGCTGTGTGTGGAGCAATTTACTCCCAGGGATTAGAGTGATTGGAGTTTCTTAAGGTAAAGACAGCTTGCAAAGAGAAGCAGCATGTCTGGGGACAGCAGAGTTCTGCCACAACCTGCTCTTACCCAAAACATGTTCTGCACAAAGAATTTTCTTTGGCACATCACCACTCATCCAGCACTGGTCTGGAAGGAGGGCTGGGGATTGGGGCTGGGGGTGTCTTCTGTGGCTGATGGGGCTGCACAGGAGGTTTTGGAATAAGCATTTCTGCAACCCGAGCCCTGAGGCTTGCTCTGAGGCCCCAGGTAGGAGAGCAAGGACATCTTGGTGTAGCCCAGGGTAGCTGGAATCTGGATGAAGGTTGGTGTCAGGCTAATGTAGCTGTGGGACTGTTATTTTTGTGTGGTATTGGCTTATTGGGCTGTGGTGTGGAAACCCCTGGTAAGCTTCAGCTGGACCTGCCATGGTGCAAGTCCATGTGTTCTCCTTTCGGCCAGCATGGGCTGGGTGTTTTGTGCACTCTGTATTTCCCCATGTATTTCCCCTAGATTTCAAGGGGAAGAAATCCAGGTGCAGTGTCCAGAGAGGAAACCGTGATGTGTTCCGGCCAAGAATCCTGATTTCGCCATGAGTGTGTGTGGGCCCATTCTCCATGGAGTGGGCATGCAGGCACCACACAGAGCTGTTCCTATTCCTGTAGGAAAACCACCCTGGGGTGAAGGGAATAGCAAAACCCCTCTTACAGACCACATCTCATGGAGGTGAGACCCGGAGGGATCTTCCTGGGAGATCGTGGGTGGCTCTCGGCTGCTGTTGCTCCTCTGGGCTCTGTAGGAGTGGTAGAGCCCAGGGCACTGTGCAGGATGCTCTGGAGGTGTCAGGTGTGCTCTGGCCACACTGCTGGCTCTGCTTCCATGTTCCTTCAGATACCAGCCCCAGCAGTGCAGTCCTGGAGCCCAACTGCCCAGGCTTTCACCATCCCAGGAAGGAAAGGAACAAATCTCTCACACATGGAGCTGTCCACTGGTGTTTCCCCATCCTCTGCCCACCCTGGTGGATGTTAACAAGCTAGTAGACCTAGACCTGCTGTGCCTTGATAGCAAGATTTATTTTTAGGGCCTTGATATTTAAAATGATCTGTTACAATTTCATGCCTAAATAACACTAAATAATGTTCCCTGTTTGCACAGTGTAATTGAAAGAGGCAAATAAACCAAACAAACCAGCTATGACTGAACTTCCTTAGTATTTTCAGACTGAAACAAACACCAAAAAACAAGGGCTTAGCCGATTTAACACTTTGGGGGTATTTTCTAGTTGGCATTTCACTTTCTCATTTTCACAGGCCAAGAAACACGAGAGTTCTAAAGAGCCAGTGGCTTCTTGCCAAAGAAAACTCGGTTGATCTTAGACTAAAAAAAAAAGAAAGAAAAAAAAATCAGAAGTGAACTTATTGTTTGTTTTTTAGGAACTGGCAGGGCTAATGACTCTGCAAGTGCCGTGGGATTTTATGCAAGTGCAGAAAAGACTTAGAAAATATTCAGCAAGTTCATTTAGGCTCCTTTCATGCTTCTCAAATCCTGAGGTTTCTTTATTGCTTCTTTGTGTCAATTTGGCACTGCTTGATTTCGCTGCCTCCCTCAGTGTTACTGCAATGGCATTGCTGTGCAGGTCCTGTGCTGATCACATCCCATGTAACCTGTGTGGGCTTTTAGGGGATTGAATTAAAGCTCCTGCCTTTGGTTGACCCTTTTTGGGGATAGGGAGTTCAGGCCAAGCTGCTGTTCCCTGTGTGCAAAGCCCTCGGTGTCTTTATTTAGGCAAGGAGATTTTGTGATTTTCCTCCTGGAAAGCTGCCATTGGAGAGGGAGTGTAGCCCGGGCTGCTGAAGCTGCTCCACATCAGCTCAGTGGTGTGTCTTCATCTGGCAGGATCCCTCTCTGCCAGGGCTCAAGAATGGTTTGGACAGTGCTCTCAGGCTTGTGTTGGGATTCTGTGCAGGGCCAGGAGCTGGACACGATGGTCCTTCCAGCTCAGGTCAGTCTATGATTCTATGATTCTCCTGTTGGAAGGGTGTGAGTAACTTTTCCCTCTGTGTCCCTGTGCTGAGATGCCCCGTGGAGCAATGTTCCTGCAGGCTCAGGCTGTGGCAGCGATGATGCTGAGACTCCTTAGCAGCCCTGCATCCTCTTCTTGGTTCTTCCCTTTCCTGCTGGTGCCCTGTCCTCCCTCTGTCCCGCCCATCCCGGGGTGAGCAGGCTTCCCCCAGTGCCTCCCCTCCTTCCAGGCTGGCGAGATCCTTCTCCACCTTCCCCTCCCTGCGCTCCGCAGGAGCCTCGGCTCTGTTTGTGCCCACATTAGCATTTCTGCTGACTGCAAGGATCGGTTTAATTTCATGGGTGTCATTTCCTTCAAGAAATCTCTCTCTGAGCAGCAGCCCGACGAATGCCTGATAAAACATATTTTCCTACGGTAATGATTTTATGGACCCATAAGTCATGAATTTATTATGATCTCAGCCCCTGCTGCTGATTGCTGTAAAATGCAAAGTAATTAACAGCGAGCGGTAGCAGCTATTCCCACCTGGTAGCGTGTTCTTGGGTACGCTGATGGCTTTGATTAAAGTAATGGCTAAAGTGTACAGCCCGGCTGTCAAATATTAGCATGATTAATGCAGTATCCTAAATAAGAAACAAAACTAATGGGCATGGTTTGAGGAATTAAATATATATATATATATAAATATATATACATTCCTCTCCCACCCTCTAGCTATTGTTCTGGCTCATTTATGTTTTCTTTTATGTTAAATAATGTATGGGCTGGAGGACCAGGGGCCAGGCTACAGATGCATATTGCAGTTTCATAACATCTTAAGTGCTTGTGTTAATTTTTCACTCCTTCCTCCTCTTTCTCCTCAACCTGCCATCTCCCATCGCGCAGGGGGAGAAAGATAATCGAGTTTCCTGAACTTGGCCTGAAGTCAGATGTGATTTGATTTGGATTGCAGACAGCTTGGGGAAGTGGCTCCGAGGCAACTTGGAGAGTTGGACACGGTTTCTGGCCTCTCCGAAGAGAAACCCCGGCGCTGTGTTCACATTCCCGTGGCTGGGGGTGATCTCTGGGCTGTCTCAGCTGCCGGCAGCCTGTAAGTTTTTCTCACATGAAGAGAGATGTTTTCTCACAACCACATCTGCCCAAAAGCTGCAGTGCTTCTGCTGGGAACAGAATGCCTTTGCTTTTCTTCCTCTCAACAGCTTTGAAACGGCGGTGGCTGGATTTGAGTGAAAAATTAGTGGAAAATAAGACCCAAGTCAGATTTCTCCCTGCTGCCCTTCCCCAAAGCCACGATGAATTTGGTTCCAGGCATTTTCCAGTGGGAAATTTTCCAATCAGAAATTGCTTCAGCTTGGGTGTGAGAAAAGGAAATACACTTTTTTTTTTAAGACAAGCACTTAGAAAATTTTATTTGGAAATGGAGAAAATATCTGGCTAAAAAAAAAAAAAAAAAGAAAAAAAGGCCTTTCTGACCTACACATTTTGATCAGCTCTTCTCTTCCTGTTTCGAAAGATGCATACACCAATGTCATCTAATTCCCTCTGATCAGCCTCTACCTTTCCAGGTGTATTGATCTGCTCTTGTTTATGAAGCTCCCAACTATTGGAAAGAAGAGTTTATAAATAACTACAGAGAAACGGGATTCTGTATCACAGCAGTTCCAGCTGTGCTGCTTTTGTTTATCGCACAACACACGTTTTCTGGAACTTCTGTTAACCAGGAGGTTGCAAAAGGAAGCTCAGCATGCCAGTGTCACTGAGAATTGTTGTGTTGTGTTGTACTGTGCAAATGGTGTTTTCTCCCTCTTGGGATGGAGAGGTTTCTGGGTTTGTTTTTGTAGGTAAGATACAAACTCAGCAGTGGTTCGTTCTGCTAGTAAATACAAGTAGCCCCAAGCTCTGGAATGTGTCTTGTTGGTCCCTCCAGTGATTTGACAAAGTTCCCTTCCAGCAAGCTCCTGAAAAGTACAACATGAACAGTTTTATTGATGCCTCAGTGTCTGGAATAGTGGGAAGGGACCCTTTGCCAGCGTTGGTGTGGGATTTGGATGTCTCACCTGCATTCAGTGGTGGTCAATCCCAGGAATCAGATGTGTTGCCAGGAGGGTGAGGGAAGTTTTCTCTCTAAAATTGCCACTTCTGGAATTGTGACTGCCTTTTAGGGGGAAAGGTGTAGGAAAACTCCAAAAGACAGAGCCTGTGATTTAAAGTACAGGGTAGCTTCCATACAAGGGGAGATTAATCAGACCAGGATGTGTTGTTTGAGTGGAGAGGCAGCTCGGAGGGATCAAGCCAAGTACAGTCCAGAGGGGAGTAGCATAGTTTGCAGTATCTTGTGGTGTGGGTTACCCAGTGAACTCATTAAGCAACCGGTTTAAAGAAAATGAAGGCAAGTTCATTCTCCTGCCATGCATAATTACATATATATGTTCCATCATCACTTGCTGCTGTGGAGTCCCAAAAAGGAGAACAGATGTGGAGCAGAACTAGATCATCATGGAAGGTAGATCCTCGGGGATGCTGAATGTAATCAAAGGGTTTGCAGCAAGAAGAGTCACAGATATCCTCATTTGCTTCCCCCTCATCCCCTGGCTAAGGCTGTGGCCACGTTCTTACTCCTGCTGTGGCCCCTTGTCCTGACACAGGATCTCAGAGTGCTGGAGGATGTGGTTTGACTGACAGGAATGGATCTTCCAGCCTTCTCCCACCACGTGAGCCCTTGTGTGCAGGGTGAGGAAGTGGAGAAAGGGCAACCACGCTGGGCTTCATCAGGATTCCCACCAGGACCGTCCTGCCTGCGGGGCATGGAAGGCACCACAAGCCCGTGGGGCTGAGGCAGTGGCCTGGAGAGGTAAGAGGCAGGTGTGTGTATCTCATGGCAGCCCTGAGCCGTGACACTGCCTGTGAGGGTGGTGTGTGGTGCCTGGGTGAGGGGAGGCTGGTCCTTTCCATCCCTCCTGTGGGCACTGTTCGAGTTGGCTGCTGCAGTCGGGCTGCGGGATTGTGTTTGGAAGGCTTTCTCAGCAGTGCACACATGTTAATGATGTTTGAGGAGTAGTTTCTGTGGGAGACCTGGGAGCCAGGCAGCTCTGCAAATCAGCCCATTAGTATTTTTAAAAGAAAACCTCCATCCTATAGGAACTGCTTTGGCCTCTGGAGACGTGCCAGAACTGTATCCCAGACTGCACCGCATCCGCTTCTATTAGATCTTTCCCTCTCTCCTTTTATCCACCCCTTTTCCTTCCCTCCTGCCTAGAGCTCTCTCTTGCTTTTCTATCCAAAACACACTTTAGCTGTTCCTTTGGAAGTTTGCACAAGGATAGGTTGGCGTTTACTTTTCCCCCTGCCGTTTCCTTTCTCCTTTTGGAGCTAATCACCCCGGTGAAATTGAGCTGTAATTCAGTTGGCAGTGGTCAGATTGAGCTGAACATGTGTGCTCCAGCACATCCCCAGATCCTTGCATCAACAAAAATGAGCACAGACAGGCACAAAGCAAAGGAGAGATCGCGTGGCCTTGTTTAAAACACACTCGTGCAGCAGCGTCAGCTACCTGAACAAAAGCTGCCTGTCTGCTTTTTGGAGGTGGGTGAAAGAAGAGGTTATTTGGCTTGATGTGCACAGCACGAGGGGGAGATGGCTTCCCCCCTCCTCTCCCCGCCATCTGCAGCCTGGTGGCAGGTAGAGGAGGTTGGTTTGGTGGGGAGGATTTGTAGCTGCCGTGAGTCAGTCAGTGTGTCAGGGTAAATCAAGCCTGACGTTTTTAACATCTTCCCCACACAAAGAGGGGGGCAGGGGGGAACGGAGGAAGCAATTGTAATTTTATGTCTATATCCTGCTCGACTAATCAAGGTGAGCAAGAGACTTGCCAGCCAGAGGTTTTCCTCTTGTTAGCTTGTTCATTTCTCTGCTTTGCCTTTCCCCTTCCGTTCCGGGACTACTGTAGCAATCTCCTCTGTAGGGGAAGAAAGCTCCAGCTGATCAATGCTAGAGGCTCTTAGACAAATGGTTCTAGCTCCTCCAGACTGTCACTTGTAGTGTGTCTCTAATTAGGTGAGTGAAAACTCATGGAAAAACACATTTTGGCAGGGGTTTGACTACCTTTGACCCCATATCCTGCCTCCTCACTCCTGCTCAGGCCCTAAACTTACTGCTAGCCCTGCTCCTTTCTGGAGCACCTTGTTCAGGTTTGACAGGCCTACAGGTGAGCTGTGGAGAGAAAGAATATCTGCATCACGAGGGGGAGATAATTCCAGGGGATTTCCAGCAGCAGCAGCGTGGCTTTAAGGTTGTGCTTGGTGTGCCTCTTGTCTTGCCTCGGGCACATGCTGCCACAAAGCCTCCCTGTGCCTTTTGCCTTGCTGCCAGCACAGGCTGCCTGCCCTAATCCCAGGTGGGCTAATTCCCTCTGGTGAGCAAGGAGAGGGAGGCAGGCAAAGCAAATTCATAGATAGGTGCCACCCTTCTGTTGCCACAGTCAGAGTACAGGTGTGACACATTAGGTGCATCCCAGTTGGAAAACTGAGATTAACGGGATGCTCCACCTCTTGCTGGGAGTGATGATCCAGCAGACTGGGCTACCTGGTGGCAGTGAAAAGGCTGGTGCCCCAGGGGAACACCGTGGCAGCTTCAGAGCTGTCTTCCAGCCTGTGGCATGGGTTGGCCTGGAGATGAGTGGTGTGGATCATGCACAGTCCTGAGCTGGGGCTGTTGAGCAGCACTAAAGGCTGCACGCTGGGTCCATGTGCTGCCAGGGCAGGGCAGCATCATTAAAATTCCTGGTGTGCACAGAAGTGGACTAAGTCATCAACACAGGGCAGGGAGCCTCCGAGTTCTGAGTGCTCATGCTGATTTACACCAGCTGGGGAACTGGGCCAAATCTGTCTCGTTCAATGAATGATCATTCAATTTTTCTCTCTGCTATCAAGCCCTTAAACAAAAGCCAATTGAAATCAATGGGAGACTTTCATCATTTTCAGGGTTATAGGCCTAAAAAATTGGATGCTTGGGGAAAAAGCAGGCAGGGGAAGAGAAAGGGAAGAAGGAATAAATGCTGCTGTAACATTGTGGCTTACAACAGAAACAGATGGAAGTGAGAAATGCTTTAGTTACGATTCTCTGGCAGCAACAATTCAGCAAAGCTGTACATGGAGATGTGTACATCTAAGAGCATCCTTCCTTACACAGACTGCTCAGTGGGTGCAAAGGGAGCCTGTCCCTCTGTGAATCCCATCTCTGCGTGTCCTATTTCTATATGTGATTAAGTTCTCTGCTCTTCCACTGCAGTTAAAGTTGTTATTAGTGGCAAGCACAAGCTCCACAGCTGGCTGTTCCACACAGAAATGCAGGAAGAAGTGCTGCCTTCTTCTCCCAGAAATCAGCAGGATTTTTTTTTTTTTTT